>VZSF01010685.1:212008-340054 GCA_013398295.1 Chionis minor
GGGTTGTTTGGGGGGGGGGGGGGGGGGGGGGGGGGGGGAGAGGTCAACAAAGCTGCTACCATGGACTTCTAGAAGGCAGACTTCAGCCTGTTTAGGACACTTGTTGCGAGAGTTCCTTGGGAGACCGTTCTGAAGGGCAAAGGGGTCCGGGAAGGCTGGACAGTCTTCAGGAAGGAAGTCTTAGGGGTGCAGGAGCAGGCTGTCCTCATGTGTCATAAGATCAACCACAGGGGAAGACAACTGGCCTGGCTGAGTAGGGAGCTTTTGCTGGGACTCAAGGCGGGGAAAAAAGGAGAGTTTACCTCCTTTGGAAGAAGAGGCAGGCAACTCAAGAAGAGTATAGGGATCTAGTTAGTTCATACAGGAAAAACATCAGAAAGGTAAAAACAGGTAGAACATAATCTGGCCACTGCTGTAAGAGATAATAAAACCAGTTTTTACAAATACATTAACAACAAAAAGAGAGCCAGGGAGAATATCCACCCTTTATTGGATGCGGAGGGGAAGATTGTCAACAGGATGAGGAGAAGGCTGAGGTACTTAATGCCTTCTTCGCCTCAGTCTTTAATAGTAAAACTAGTTATCCTCGAGGTATTCAGCCCCTGAGCTGGAAGACAGGGATGGAAAACAGAGTAACCCCCCCATAATCCAGGGGGAAGCAGTTAGTGACCTGCTAAGCCAACTGGACAATCACAAGTCTATGGGGCCAGATGGGATCCACCTGAGAGTACTGAGGGAGCTGACAGAGGAGCTTGCCAAGCCACTCTCCACCATTTATCAGTGGTCCTGGTCAAGGGGGGAGGTCCCAGATGACTGGAGGCTTGCCAATGTGACACCCATCTAGAAGAAGGGCCAGAAGAAGGATTCAGGCAACTACAGGCCTGTCAGCCTGACCTCGGTACCAGGAAGATCATGGAACAGTTCACCCTGAGTGCACTCATGTGGCATGTGAAGGACAACCAGGGGATCAGGCCCAGCCAACATGGGTTCATGAAAGGCAGGTCCTACTTGACCAACCTGATCTCCTTTTATGACCAGGTGACCCACCTGGTGGATAAGGGAAAGGCTGTGGATGTTGTTTAGTTGGACTTCAGTAAGGCCTTTGACACAGTGTCCCACAGCATTCTGCTAGAGAAGCTGGCAGCCCATGGTATAGACAGGTTACTCTTTGGTGGGTTAAAAACTGGCTGGATGGCCGAGCCCAGAGAGTTGTGGTGAATGGTGCTAAATCCAGTTGGCATCAGGTCTCAAATGGCGTTCCTCAGGGCTCAGTTTTGGGGCCAGTTTTGTTTAATATCTTTATCAATGATCTGGATGAGGGGATTGAGTGCAGCCTCCGTAAGTTTGCAGATGACACCAAATTAGGCGGGGGTGTTGATCTGCCTGAGGGTAGGAAGGCTCTGCAGGGAGATCTGGACAGGCTGGATTGATGGGCTGAGGCCAACAGGATGAGGTCAGCAAGTTCAAGTGCCGGGTCCTGCACTTGGGTCACAACAATCCCATGCAGCATTACAGGCTTGGCGAGGAGTGGCTGGAAAGCTGCCCAGAGAAAAAGGGCCTTGGTGTCCTGGTGGACAGTCAGCTGAACATGAGCCAGCAGTGTGCCCAGGTAGCTAAGAAGGCCAGTGGCATCTTGGCCTGTATCAAGAATGGTGTGGCCAGCAGGACTAGGGGAGTGATTGTCCCCCTGTACTCAGCTCTGGTGAGGCTGCAGCTGAGGGAAATAGAATTGTTTAGTCTGGAGAAGAGAAGGTTGAGAGGAGACCTTATTGCTCTTTACAACTACTTGAAAGGAGGTTGTAGTGAGATGGGCACTGGTCTCTTCTCTCAAGTAACTAGAGATAGAAGTGGGTTCAAGTTGCACCAGGGGAGGTTTAGGCTGGACGCTAGGAAAAAAATTTTCACTGGAAGAGTTATCAAACATTGGCATAGGCTGCCCAGGGAGTTGGTTGAGTCACTGTCCCTAAATGTATTTAGAAGTTGTGTAGACGCGGTGCTTAGAGACGTGATTTAGTGGAGGACCTGGTGGAGTAGGGTCAATGGTTGGACTAGATGATCTTCAAGGTCTTTTCCAACCTAATAGATTCTATGATTCTACATCTATCTATAAATTATCCCACCTTTAGTAAGATATGCTGACATGGCAGCATTATTAGCTGCATTTTGCTATTTTACTTTTAAGTTGCAAATTGGTGAAATAAAGGAATTCATCCTCTCAAGTTGCATATCAAGGTGTCAGGTCATGAACAGGGGAGGAGAGGCTCCGGTTGGGGTGGGTATGTCTTTTGGCAAGTTTCCACAGCTACAGGGTAAGACATAACAGCTGCTTGCTCTCTCGAAGTAGACTTGATTAGTAAGTGTCGGGTCAGGTTGTGCTTTGCACGTGGGATGGATGGTGGAGTGAGTTGCTGCAGTGCTGTCTTGTTACGTGCAGGAGTTGCAGGTGACACAGTGGAAAAAACACGAGGTATTAACATGGAGAGAGAGAGAAAGAGCGCGCGCAAGAGTGTGTGTTGTGTGTGTTTGTCAGGATGTCAGTCCTGTGACACCTGGGACTCACTGTATCTGCTGGTCACACTGAGGTTACACATGCTTGCTGTGAAGCCTGCTGCTGCTGGTTCCCACTCTGGCAGGTTCTAAGGCCAAAGCTGAGGCTTTCTGTGCCCTTTGTGCCATGTTGTCCAGTTTATTTACTATAAAGAGGTGCAAGTCTGTTTTGCTGAGTTCATCTCTGCTCTAATTATTGTCCTTTTAGCTTCTCCTGTGAGGCTAAACCTGTCAAAATTGTTGAATTTTTTGTGACCTCTGTATTTTCTGGTTGCAGGCCTTAACTTTAGCAAATTCCTCACGTCAAAACTATACAACGGGGGAAATTGTTAACCTGATGTCAGCAGATGCTCAGCAACTCATGGAGCTAACCCTAAACATGAACCTGTTGTGGTCAGCACCTTTCCAGATCATCATGGCTGTTGTCTTTCTATGGGCAGAACTTGGCCCCTCAGTCCTCGCAGGTGTTGCAGTGCTTCTGCTGGTTATACCTATAAATGCACTTATTGCAGCCAAAGTAAAAAGACTGAAGGTGAGATTGTTTAAACAAGCATAGTAAGAAGAGGTTAAGTTGTCATAATAAAGGAATAAAGGGTGGTGTGGGGTGTGTAAATTATGTATGTATAAGAATACTATTGGTACATCTAAATTAACAAGCCCGAAAAATAAGCAATGCCAAGCCACAGCTGGTTTTCATTGAGGGGGCAAGCATAACTGCAGTAAGCAAGCTGTGTGTTTGATAGCTAAGCTAGTATTTAGGTTGGATACCTAAATTTTCATTATACTGAAACAATACTTTTAGTAAAAATTACTGTATGACTCAATTTAGGAAACAGCTATGTTTTTGCATATTGCATGAGTTAATTCCATTAAATAAGGGATTTTGTAGGATTATGGCCCTCTTCCACTTTTGTTATTCAGGCTAAGCTGCTTGCTCAAATATAGCACGTTCTCCTGAGATTAGGGGAATTCCCATTGAGGTACTGCATGTGTTCTGGCTTCTTTTCTCCTTCTGCCTTGCTCCAGTTCTCTTGGCACTGTATTACCTGTAACTGTGAAAATTTGTGTGAGCAACACTGGAAAAAAACCAAACAAAAAAAACCCCAAAAAACCAAAACCCGCCCAACCTAACCCCCTAAGTTTAGCATTGCTATCAAGGCAATTTGTCTCTGTCTTATTCTGCCTTTGATGGTTCAATGTGTAGTGAAGACTCTGAGTCTCCACTGGTTCCTTTGGTAAGGCTGTGACACTTAGAAACATGTCTTAGAGGGGGGGACTTAGAGGGGGACCAACCAAAAAACCCTCTCGCCTCTCTTGCAGGTGAGGTGCAGCAGCTACATATGCACTTAGATCTCTACTGTGATATGAGAGAGAGAGAGAAGAAATACAAAGGACAATAAAATAATTCTGGCTTGAAGTTTGCAAATTGTTGTATTTGAATAAATAAGACTTCAAAACATTAGAGGCTGTTAATTAGTATTTTAAGAATGTGAGACGCAGAAGAGCCTGAGTATAGCGTAGGAGCGAGAAGAATTTCTGTGTTTCTTTGCTTTGTTCTGTCAACAACAACGTATTGATCAGTAACAAAGGAAAGTTTCTTCCTAACTCCTGTATATAAACATACACAGCTATACAGTGTTGTTTATCCATATAGTGTTAGGTATATATTCATGTGTGTGTGTATATAGTGTTGTACTATATTGTTATTGAGGCTTGGTGATTTTTGAAGATTAAAACCATATTATAATTCCCGAACACCCTGAGAACTGGAAGCCTGTTAAGATTTTAATTCAATGTGAAGGAAAATGAAAAGGATAAAAATTGAAATGCACTCTTTCAGATATTTTAGCAGAAAAAATGTTATTTTAATGTATTTGAGCCTTTATCTAATGATTTTTTTTCCTACATATATATCTGAAAATGGTATAACTGCAGTGCTAGTGTGTTTTTCATCACGGTAAAAATAGTATAACAGGTATTTATTGCCTACAGTACACCGCATATTTTACTTTCTAAATTTTTTTGCTCATTGAAAAAATGAAAACATTGCTGTCTTTTAACCAGAAAAGTCAAATGAAGTATTCAGACCAACAAGTCAAGCTACTAAGTGAAATGCTACATGGAATAAAGGTAATGCTGCAACTAGTAAGGGTTTTGTCTTTTTTTTTTTTTTGGTTAGGTTGTAAAGATAGAAAGTAACTTATTAAAAAACCCTAAGGTATTATGAGTAATATTTCAGCTGATAATGATAAAAGTTTAAAGAAAAAACATTTTAACATAATGTTTTAACATAAGGTTTTTTGGAAAATATTTGCTGGTTTAATTTGATTTGAAAAACTTGCTATCCGTGATGCATTAATTTTACTACCACAATTTTACTGAGAATATAAAGTGTGTTAATAGAGGTCTGAAAACCTTTAGCAGAGTGATTTTGGTAGCATAGAAGAAAAGCATTTTTAAAATTTGTCTCATTTTTGTTATTTATTCTGTTTTGAAATGAACCGGCTCATCATTTATGATACGTAAGAGACAAGTTGGAATATGAAGAATTAAAAGTGACTAGAGTATAACTTCCATAAGAACAGCCTAATTTTGAGTTCTCAGGTCTTGCTTTCATTTATAAAATATACAAATTTTTGTAGTCTGACATTGCTGAAAATTTGAAAATGAAATTTGGAGTTTAAGCTTATTTTCTGAAACATAGTCACTGCTTTTTTGTTTTAATGAAATGTGTTTGTTTGATTGTTTAGATCCTCAAACTTTATGCGTGGGAACCTGCATATCAAAGGAAGGTCATGAGCATTAGAGAACGGGAAGTGGATGTTTTGAAGTCATCTGGGTATCTGATGACTTGCTCCATGCTAACATTGACGTGTATTCCTTTTATGGTTTGTCTTATAAAAATATTAATTCATGCAGGACTGTTTCTAATGTTCCCTATTGCTTTAGTAGATGAATGACTCGCAAATACTGCCTCACAGTATCTCAAAAAATTAAATCTGTCAACACAATTTATTTGAATTCTCAGGTTCTAATAGCACGTATATGACTGGAGAAGAATGAGATTGATTATGAATTGACCTGAGTTTTTAAAGACCTGTGTTAGAAAGTCAAAAAACAAATCTAAAGCTCCTCAATCTCTTTTCACTGTTTTAATCATACTCTTTTTACTGCATAGAAATCAGCTACCTTCTTTATACTTCTCCTTTTTTAAGTTTTAAGGGAATGCATTTTCAATCTGTAATTTTAAGCTGTCCTTTCTCAAACAGTAGACCTAGAAATACATGAAAAAGAAATAACCAGAAATGTGAACTAAATTCATCCTAGCCTTGTTTCAGTGGAATTCTATCTGGAATGCATTCACATCTTTGGATTTTTAAATCCCTCCGTTTAAATTCCACTGGAAAGTAAATGGAGACTTTTGGGGCCGTGGGACAACTGGTTAAGGAATCTAGAGCACAAGTGGTGTTCTCCTCTGTCCCTCCGGTTGCAGGGAGTTACGAGGGGAGATAGAGGAAGAGCCAGCAGATCAATGCCTGGTCTGACCGGCAGAATTTGGGGTTCTTTCATCTGGTGTTGGTCTACATGGCACCAGGACTGTTGGTGACAGATGGGGTACACCTGTCTCAAAGTGGGAAAAGGATCTTTGTACAGGACTTAACAGGGCTCACTGAAAGAGCTTTAAACTCAATTTGAAAGGGGTAGAGGATAAAACCAGGCTTAGTAGACACAAGCCTGGAGGTGGCACGCCAATGTTTGAGGGATGGTGTACTAGTGAGGTCCTTCAGTCTGCCATCTCAGTGGAGGCAGGGGATGGAGATCCACGTCTCAGCAAAGATGCAAGGGTTATTAATATGTTAGAGACCATGGAAGCACCTGAGAACAGTCACATAGGAATTAGGGCTTTTCCCCCCAAAAAGGTAGTGGGATCAATAGCCCAGGTGAAGTGCATCTACAGCATTGCACACAGAATGGGCAACAAAGAGGAGGAGTATAAAAATACCTCCAGTAAATAATTCTATTTTGTGTTCAATATCATAGCAATAGCAAGAAGGAGGAAAAGAAAAGTGAATTTCCTGAAACATTGTGTTTGAGTGTTTTCAAAACGAAGAAATCAGTTCCTGAGATGGGAAAGTTACTTTGTGTAGTTTCATATGTGTCTGGTTGGGTCAAACACAATAGCCATGGTTTTTTGCTCACTAAAATTATAGTATTCCTGCACTCAGTATTGAGGCTGTGCAATAAATGCTGTGTGCAGCAGTTACAGAGTTTATACATAAGCAGAAATGGGATCCTACATATTTCAAATGCAAACAAAGATAGTATCTATGTATAAATTTTAGTTATAATGTGATTTTGCTTCTGGATGTTTAATTGTGGGGTTTTTTTTTATTTAAAAGGTGTCATTGGCTACATTTGGAGTGTTCTTTTATCTGGACAAAGACAATGTTTTAACAGCAGCTAAAGTTTTTACATCTATTTCTTTCTTTAACATTTTGCGACTGCCTTTGTTTGATTTACCATCAGTGATCTCTGCTGTAGCCCAGGTAAACATATTATGAAGAAGTGCTATAAAAGGCTATAGCACTATTTCATTTTTTCATCTATTTCTAGGAGTGATTAAGTCATTTAATTCTTTAAGTTATATTTTATTGAGATGAAACTGCACAGTATTTTTGTGGAATGAGAAGCATGAAGGCTGTTTAAAGGATGTCTCTCCATCTTTTAAGTAGAACAAAAATTGGGTAGCACAGCTAATTGTGACTGAGCTTCCTGTTTCTTGCTTTTCTTCCTTCAGTGGGCTAGACTTAACTTCTGCTCCTAGTCTCTCAAATTCTTTTCTTCGTAGTCCACCAAAGATAAGGTATGAACAGTTTGGGCTGCACACGTTTAAATCACTCAGCCATTGTTACGTATTGGAGCCCTTCGGTACCAAGTAGGGGAGACGCATTGTGGACTCTAGAATACTGTTTTTCTCAAGTCACCACTGAAGGAAGTAGAGAAAAAAGGGGTAAAGCTGCTGAGGATACTGTGTCAGCAACCTTCATTTACAGTGGTACAGCAGTAGGGTTGCCATGTGATTTGGGAACTTCTGGATTTTAACACTTTATTATGGGTATATTATATGAGCTGCTCATCAATGTACTCTGTCACAGCTTGTACACAACTCAAGTTTTTGTAAGGAAGGGGACCACTGTGAGCAGATATTCATCCTAATTTTATTTCATTTACAGTGAGCATTCTGTCAGATCAAAACCTTGTCTTTTCCTAAGGTTTACTTCTATAGCTTAAAAATTATCACAAGTATAAGTTTATCTCAGTTTGTCACAGGACAGTGATGGACATGTCATGATGCACTCACAGTAAAATACTGTCTTTCTTCATTATGTGAAGGGAGAGTTACTGTGTGCTAGTTCTTTTTTTATTTTATTTTTTTTTAAAAAAAAGGGCTAAAGTGTTTTCAACACAGGTCTATAAAAACAAATTGAGGAGGAACCAGATTGTCAAGGATTAACTGTATCTTCTAACATTGGATATGTCAAGCATGCTCTGTTACTTTGTAACTACCAAGCAGCAGAGCCTCAGTGAAAAAAATATGCTAATTTATGACTTTAAATTGTTTAGTACTTTAAGGACAATAATTTTTAAATACCTAAACACCTGTTTTCAAGTAGGAGAAAGAATATGTTTTTCCATATTATCTAGAATTTTTTTAATATTATTTATAAATGTACAGAGCACAAGCATGTTATAAATATTATATATACATATATATGTGTTCACCTTGCAGACCAAAGTTTCTCTGAGCCGTTTAGAAGATTTTCTGTGTGCTGAGGATCTTAACCCTGAGGATGTCAATACAAACTACAGTGGAAGTAAGCAGTAGTTACTAACTTTTAATTGATCATGAGTTTATATGAATGATCACTAAGAAACTTAACTGAGGGGATGGATTAGCAACTCTTTGCTGTTTTTTTTTTTTTGTTTTGTTTTCTTTACTGCAACAGATCATGCTGTTGGGTTTATTGGTGCTTCTTTCCGCTGGGAAAAAAATGGCCTGCCAGTCTTAAAAAAGTAAGGTATTTCTTACTTACCTTGATGAACTCCACTGGCAGAATATGATGTCTATAGAGATTTTGTTCAGGTTTAGTGTATTCTGATTCAGACTAGTTAATGATGCTACATTCCAAAAAGAACATAAGTTATTGTTTCCAGAGTATCCCATGTGATCAGTGTGCTCTGCAAAGCCAGATCTGTCCCGGTCTCCCTGATGCTCCAAGAAGAACCACATAAAAGTGCATGCTCCCCAACATAGCACTGTATAGGTGCTATGGGAAGCTAGTGCTCTTCCTTCTCCCTCACTCCCTCCCTCCTCACCTCTTCCCTCAGTTTGCACAAAATGTAACTGCAGTGTCATTTTTTTCCTGAATTGCATTTTGGGGAGCATTAACCGGCAAGATGCCTTTTTGTCAGTGTAGCATTTTTTATTGCCTACACATAAGCTAATGTAGTTTATGCAGCCTTACATTGAATGCTGATCTTAAAATTGGGCTGTGGCTTCCTTTGGAAAGACCAAACAAGCAAAAAGTTTGCTTTTCTCACAGTGGACTCTTGCCTGAAAACGCTGCTCTTTTTGTTTGTTATTTCTTCACAAGGTATTTCTTAGGTGTAAACTCAGTTATGCTTTAACTGCTATACAACGAACACATTGGAGGGTTAATAAGGAAATGGAGTAACCAAGTTCTGGAGTGGAATGATGAACCATTTGATAAGCTCCATACAGCTGTTAAATTTTGCTAAGGCAGCTGAAGAGGTTACAACCCACCCAGTCTAACCCTTCCACCACACGGGCTACCCTGTTCCTCTCAGGGCTTCGGGGTTTGCTTCCCATAATGTGGCATTGAGCGTCCACATCTCAGCCACCACAGCGTGCAATGTAGTATCCAGGTAGCAGCTGTCTTCAGCATTGTCTACAGACTTCATTTAAGTTTGGTGAAGTCCCTGGGTACAGTCTTCCTTTACCTCGTTTGTGCTCCAAGGTTCAGCCTGAAGATACTATGCTTATCTTAGAATATGACCTTCAAATCAGAACACACTTAGATGCGGATAACATAGGGTACAGATACAGCAAGTGTCTCTCCTTGTATGTTAAAGTTTATGAGTGCACAGTGTACTTATTTTGTCAGCAAAATATGCATGTGGTAAAGGGCAGCTTTTATTTACCGAAACAGCTATTTTTTGACTCTAAGAGGGACCATGGGTTGGCTACAGTAGATGCTACATGAGAAGTCTACTGGTTCATTGTCAGAGTAAGGTGGAACATGAACCACAGGCCTGAGAAGAATACGGTAAGACCACTGGTTGACTATTGTTAGACTGTCTCCTATTGGATGTTATTGTGACCAGATGAAAGCACAACCTCTTAACTTGCAGACAAATAAATTTATACTTAAAGTCATTATTGCAAGTTTCTGAACGGTACGTAGTCAAAAGAATTGCAAACTTAATTACTAATTTATCAGCATTCTGTGGGTAAAATAGAGTATTTCTTTCTGACAGTGAGCACAACCCATATATGATGGAGTATTTACAATGAGGATAACTAATTTGTCTTCCTTAATATTTTTAGCTTGAGTGTCAGTATTCCTGAAGGCTCTTTAGTTGCTGTTGTGGGACAGGTTGGATCTGGAAAGTCATCTTTTCTTTCTGCTATTCTTGGAGAAATGGAGAAACTTGAAGGAACTGTTCAGAGAAGAGTAAGATTGTCTGTCCATGTCCCCCCGACCCTGCCCCACTCCTCAGTACCTAAATTAGCAAAACTGCTTTTGCAAGTGCAGTTTTTCTTCCTCAGCTATTTATGGTTGTAGAAATACTGGCAAGAGTAGCTCCAGCTTCTTAAATCTTCAAAGAAAAGTAACAGTGTCACTTTGTTAACAGTTTAACAGTTTTTCTTTGTTTTCAACCTAAGTGACTGCAAAGATATTTTCTTTTTTTAAATATTGTATACAATTCAGTGCAAAACCCATGAGTGTTTAAGTAATCTGTTGAGCCTAAACATCTAATGGTTGCTGGTTTTGCACAGCTGTGCAAACATGACCCTCTCAGAGCAGTTATAAACTGTTGTAGAAGATTATCTTCTTTCTTGCAATGGCACATGTGTAAAGAAGACACAAGATACGAAAACGGGGAAAAATTGAACTTTACGTAGTGTTGGAATCAAGGTGCTGGCTCTCCTAGAGACAGGAAGCCCTGTAGCTTAACTTGTCTTGTAGTTACATAGAACAATGAAAGTCCCCATCACAGAATAAAGTTTAGGGAAGTTTTTTATAGGTTATCAATATGGAGTAAGTTAACCTCTGATGACAGACTACAGTGCTAGAGCCAATAAAGATCAATGGGTAAGCACAATAACAGTTAATCTGGTTGCAAGTGGATGTGACAACATTAAAAAAGTGTCTCAGCCTTGAAAGTAAGTGTTAACTTAGAATCCAGCCCTGTGTAAATCTACTACAGTATCCTGTTGCCGTTAGGGCATGGGGGAAGAATATGAAGTTGAGGTGTTCTGAACCTGAGAGTAGTAATTAATGGGAAAAAGACCAGTTTGTGTAGAATCTAATAAGGAAGGCATATACCCAACCAGTGTATCTATACTATCAATTTGTTGTAAAATCAATAGATTTTCACAGGGCATGTAACAATGTAAGAAAAGATCTAGGACCATTTCCAGTGATCATTCCTACATTGTAACCGTGATTTCTAATGGCTGACACGTTCCACAGCATGTTATGTAAAAATACAAACAATCAAACTGTATTTTGACCTATATCTAATACAGACCCATTTTGCTGCATATAAATCTTAACGATGGATGCCTGTTTGTCACGGAGATATTTCCCTGAAAGACTTGCTCAATGTATGTCCCAGCTCTGTCAGTTTTGTTCAAAGTATGTGCTCTTACAATAATTATAGGCAAGCTGTTATAAAGGAATATTCAACAGATTGTTTTTATTACCTGACTTAGTAAAAAATTTTAACTGTTTAATAATGCACAAGTTTTGGAAGTAATTGTTGTTTACTTTGAGGTCAAGCTGGAATTTCAAATGTATTTTTAAATGCTTTTTTTTATGTTCAGGAAGCCCAAGTTAAAAAATGTTTCCAATTCTTTTTAGGGTTCAGTGGCATATGCTTCTCAGCAGGCTTGGATTCAAAATGACAGTTTACAGGAAAATATTCTCTTTGGTGCAAATCTAAATAGGCCATACTATGAACTTGTTTTAGAGTCTTGTGCTTTACTACCAGATTTGGAACAGTTACCGAATGGAGACCAAACAGAGATTGGAGAAAGGGTGAGAATTTGAGGTGTCAGAAATGAAAGAATAAATTATGGCTTTTATGTTTTTATATATTATCTATTTGATAATTTACACTGATGACTAATTAGTGCTCAGCCAAGTACGTCTAGCCTAACTCCCTATTTAGCTTGCTTTCTTTGAACTTTCGCTCAAGCTCTGAACTCTCATTAATTTTTTTAAATGGCTCTTTTCTATACAGAAGTTTGAGTCAGCCCCGTCCTGTTCTCCAGGGGTTTCCTCTATACTGTAAAAATGCCTGTATGACTGTAAATAATAGTTATTTTTTTAATTTTCTAGAATACCTTGCTTTTGTCCATTTTGGAGTGGGAATGTAATCAAGAGAGCTCAAACTTCTCTCTAATTACTTGAAGATCCAATTTTCTATTTTCATATCTACTGTAAAATTTACTTTGATTACCTGAAAAAAATAATGACAAGACTGAGTGTGATACACTGAACTTCTTTAGTATTTTATATTTAAAAGTGGGTAATTTTGGCTTTCTTAGGGTGTCAATATAAGTGGAGGGCAGAAGCAGAGAGTGAGCCTTGCTAGAGCTGTGTACAGCAATGCTGACTTGTATCTTCTGGATGACCCCTTGTCTGCTGTAGACGTACATGTTGGGAAACATCTTTTTGAGAAGCTAATTGGGCCTTCAGGTCTCCTAAAAAACAAGGTAAAGTAGGGTGGCTTCCTTTCAGTTTGAGGATGAACTGCTTTGTACAATACAACAGACACAATAAAAGTCCCAGGCATTCTGCCAAAGCTCACCTCTCACCTAGTGTGTTGATGAAAATAATTCAGAATAAAGAAGCTAAATAAAAAGCACAGCTTATTGTGCCAATTTGAAGCCTATAGTGTAAACATAGCACAGGCGGAAAAAAAGTTAAGACCTGGCCTGACCTGGGACTCTGAAAGATTCATGTGATGTTTGCTCATTTCTTCTTTACTGGCAGTTTTTAAGGAGTTCTGTGGTCTGCATGTAGAGGGCAGAGTGGACTGCCGTCTATATATGGTCACTTCTGATGCTTCACTGTGGTAAATAGGTTATAGCCAGTACAGCTTATAGAAAGAAAGGCTTCTTGTTGAGCAAAGAAATTCCTAGGGGAAAGTGGAATCAGAAGGAATAGATTCTCCCATTTAAAAACTGTTCATGTGGGAAGGTAAGATAGCTTGTAAAAAATCTCTCATCAGTGTTATGAATTAGTACAGATTATTCCCACTGGCTGATGTGGGCAAAACACATGTATTACTATGAAATGCTTACTATTATGAATATGTTACTGTGAAGTAAACGTCTTTCAGTTTCCCACTCTACCTCCTCCCTCTTCTTAATTTACCTGCTCCATGGGTTATAAGTATCTGGTAGAAGCAAGAACTCTAGTAATGGTAGACTTAGAAGCAGATTTTAATATTGAGACTATCAAACTACATGTAGTATATTAAAAGCTGTAGTATCTACCTCTTCTCTTAAAAACCTTATTTAAACTACTCCTAAGCAGAAGATAACGCATTAAGAAACAGGTAAGTACAAGCAATAGCATATAGCTATAAGCATAATGTTTGAAATTACAATCAACAATTAAGAGTGATGTAGTAAGGTACACAATAAGTAACAATAATAATAGTAATAAAGTAGACAAGTGTGCAAAATCCCAGAAAATTTCCATTATATCATTCCAGTTATCACAATATAATGTCTGCATTTAATATATGCTTTGTATTTATATGGTAAAATGGAAAACATTGTGTTTCAGACTCGTATATTGGTGACCCATAACCTAACACTCCTACCTCACACTGATCTTATAATAGTAATGGAAGAGGGCAGAATAAGTCAAATGGGGACCTACCAAGAATTAATTTCAAAGAGAGCTAATTTTGCTGAGCTTATTCAAGCCTTCAGTGCAGAGCACACAAGTGAAGAAACAATCCCAATGGAAGGTGAGAAAATTTGTATACCATGTTTGCTTAGTAATTTTTCTTTTTGCTTAAGCTTCTCAAAATATTCCTCCTGCCCTTCTTGGAAATGAATAGAATAATTATGGGAAAATGTAGAGCATTCCTGTCTATGTTTCGGTATAGAATTATAGGTTATAAACTGGAAAAAAACCCAAGCTTTAATGTCTTGAGATCGAATGGTTTACTCTTTCAACTAATGGATGTATGATAAAGCTGCCTTATGCAACTGTTTCCTACTTTTACATACTGTATTAATCACCTGGTAAAGTTACCTGATTCTGCTAAGGATTTTTCACCCAATAAATAACTCATGGACATTTCAAATTAATCTTGCAGTGTCAACAATTATGTCCTGCTTTGTATTGGATACTTCTCATTTCCATCACCTTGGACTGCTTTCATCATGGAGCATAGCAGAGCTGGTAGAAGAATATGGTCCATTTGTAGGAGAAAAAAATAAATGAAGCTTTTGCTACTCCTAGGAAATACTTCCAGAAAACAAGTAGACAGCATAAACAAACAAATATTGCATAGTACAGTAAAAAAACATACTTACAAATCACTCCTATTGTTTAGGGCATAACTTTTGTACCTGAGTTGTTCAATGCGTGGTCTTTATAGAGTTGTAGGAAAGAAATAGGTACATTGACAATGCAGTCTGTTTGACCTGTTTTCATCATGTACTTCAGGAGCACATTAATTGTGGTTATTTAATTTTGAGAGAAAGAATCTCCCCACATGACACAGAAGAACCCTACAATAGACAAGTGACTGCAGATGTTTATAATGCTAGTTTCCAATTAGCTTATAACTCTAAATTCAGCCTGTAGTAAGCACAATGCACAGTCTGGTGGGCTTCTTAATACAGGCCCTATACTGGAGCCAGCACTCTCAAATATTTGGTGGGGTTGACAGGGAGGAGCTGAAAGACAGAACAGCATATTTGCAAAAGGCAGCAGTGAGCAGTCTTGAGTTAGCTGTGTTGGGATGAAAGTGTGAGGTAGCCTTGTAGAGAGACCTGTATTATTTTTGAAGGGTAATAAAGAGAAGGAAAGAGACCAAAGTGACGAGTAGAAGAAATGGCACGAAATGTGTTGTGATACAGAATTATACGGAAGTACATTCAGCAGGATGGATGGTTGTAGAAAACCTATCTTTGTCTTAACAGATCTGTTGACAAAACTAACATCAAATATGAAAAAGAGGGGGAAAAAATCCATTCCTGAAAGAAAAAAGTGGTGACTTCTGTCATTAACATGCAAAGAACAGCAAGCTCGGTTTTCCAGCCAGGATGCAAGAATACTTTGAGATAAACAATAATGTTAATATTTGCAGGAATACTAATACTTTCACTAAGCAAGAATGAGATTCCAAAGAGAGTCTAGGCTCATGGGGGAGGCTTACCTGCTGTCATAGTTCTAGCATTTGGTCATAAATGTGTCTGTCTTGTGTAATAGCTGTCCCAAGACTTAAGGAGTTCCTAATTTAAAGTTTCCCTGTTCATCACTTTGTCCACATTTTTTATTTCTAGCTTCTGGCACTGTACCTGTCTACTCATGGTATAATATTGAAAAGATTTTTCTATTTTTTTTTTTTCCATTATAGTGAGTTCTTCAGAAGAGGAGGGCCGACTAACCAGGAGTCTGCAACAAAGAGAACTGCTGAAACGTAAACAGTTAAGTATTTAAAAAAAAATAACATTAGCCATTGCTTAACTGATGCAATGCTAGAACAGCCCTAAATGCTGAAGGCTGTGTGACTGTCCTTCACTGTGCGAACATGGGTTAAGCCTGAAAGCCCATTAGCAGTTGGCTGGAGAGCATGTACCTGGAGATCATTTTCTGGTTTTGCTTTATACTAAAGAAATGCAATTAATGTGATGCATGAGTTCAAGAGGTCCAGTTCATGGGCAGCTTCCCTGTGCGAACCAAAGTACATTAAGCGGGAATGAAGGGGACTTTCAGAAGACCAACTGAAGTTGCTGATGTGGATGCATCCACAATTCCCTGGCAGCAACTTGACTTCTTGGTGTATTAACAAGTTCTTTATGCTCTTTGGTTTTCCCCTGTAACATTGATTTATCTTTTTCCACCTTGAAGAAAACTTCTGGGCTTTCAAATAACCTCCTAGATCAATTTGTAAAGCACTGTAGTGGTATATTTGCAGTGGTAGAAGATAGCGCAAAGAGGAAGTAGAAGACACTCAACCCAGCAAGTTCAAACAATGCAGGTCACTTAAATTAACCCCCATGGTCCAAAAGTAGTAGAATTGTAGTTGTCAAATAGTAAGCGCTAATCCTGGGCCCAGACAAGGGCTGAGACCCAAGTTGCACGACACTTAACATGCTTCAGAAAAGGGCAGTCTTACGTGTCTAGCTGACGCCTATGCAGGGCAAACTCAATTTTATCTGCACATAATTATACAAGAAATCAAAAAGACATACCTAAGTTGTCTTCTGACCATAACATTATTCTAAGAACAGAAATAGAACAGCTGAGGACAGTTCATATCTCCATAGGAAAATTTTGCAAGATTTTATAGTATCCATTTTTGCTTAGGAATAAATGGATATATCCTTTGTATGATGATTCACAAGAAGATTTGAAAGTGTTTCTTGTTTGCAGTTCTTCCTTTGATCAATGGAAAATACTCACTAACAATAAAGAAAAAGTTGCCACTGGTGGTGTAAGTATCACTAATAGAAAATGCTTTGACATTTGTTTTTATAAAAATGTGTTATTTTGCAGTTGCAGTTTTCTGTTTCTTAGTAAGGTTGCCTGACATCTCATTACTGAATTGAAAATAAATCTTACACGTTTTTACCAACTTTTAAGTATGTAGTCTGAGGTTTTCTACTTTGATGATCTGCTACTGGCTGTATTTTCATATCACATCTAGGTCCAGTCTGTTTTGCATATTCAGAAACCAGAAGATTAAAAAAGCTTTTACCTCTGTTAGTAAAACATTCTGTCTTTCTTACTTTTAGGAAGTTTAAATACTTGTGTGCTGTAGCAGAGACTAGAAATTTTGCCTGGTAATACTGCTGCAGTATTGTTTTATGTTATAAGCAGACTTTCTGCAGTCTTCCCTAAAAAATTCTGCCAGTTGTTAGAAAGAAAGAAAAGAACAAGTGAAACAGAGTGTGGAGAAGGTCAGAACTTCCTGGGAAGCTATAGTTGAATTAAAATAAGAAGGAAGCAGGGAGAAGAGGGTAAGAAAGTATGAGTTTCTATCAAGATGGTAGAAATATGCACTTGAAAAAGATGAGTTTGCAGAAGAGATAGAAGAGTTTGTGCCAACTAGAGCTCGTTTCACTCCAGACCCTGTAATGAAATCCGATAATTTTTCATTATTCTGCTCCTACCAGTTCTACCTTTCAAGTGGCCTAGCTGAGTTTGGTGCCATTATTCCTCATTAGTTCTCCTACTGATGATAATTTCCTTGTCTCCAATAGTCCAGAATGACAGTTCTAATGTTTCTAGTTCAAGTGATGAATAGAGTAAGATTTGCTTCATACAAACTGCCCAGGAATTGCAGTCTTGTTTTCTGTCTGGTTGGATTTTTGTTTGTTTTGTATAATCTACGGACGTAAAATTTTTTTGAAATCTGACACTGGAAAGTGTCACAAGCAAGGTTGCCTATGAGATATAATATTGAAGAGCAGAGTGTAGTGAGAGAGGAAACCTTTATATGGTATGATTTTATATATCTAAGTTATCAGATTTAGTTAAGAAATTCTTCAGGTTTATTCTAAATTTAATATATCCAATTCCCATTATATAATGTGTATTTGCCTTCAATGTCAATGATTTTCAAAGTAACTCCTTTTTTGATACATTCTTTTTTTTTTAATATATTTAGATCAAAATGTCAGTTGTTTTGAAATACCTCCAAGCCTTCAACTGGCGATGGATGTGGCTAACCATAGCTGCTTATTTAGGACAAAATGCACTAGCCATTGGACAAAATCTATGGCTTAGCACCTGGACTGCTGAAACAGCAAAAGTTAGTGACTTCACAGAATGGAAACAATCACAAAACTATAAACTTCATATCTACGGACTTCTGGGATTCATACAAGGTAAGGATGAACATTTATGACTGTTTTCTCACCATTTGCCAAGTCTGAGCTGCCTAAATATCTGTTAGTAAAGAGATAATGCTGGTTGTTTCATAAACAGAATTGTATGCAAGACAGCATAATAGTTTAACCTGGGGAGAGG
Organism: Chionis minor; assembly: GCA_013398295.1. NCBI lineage: Eukaryota > Metazoa > Chordata > Aves > Charadriiformes > Chionidae > Chionis > Chionis minor. The sequence continues at coordinate 230,092 of VZSF01010685.1, forward strand.
AGAAGAGATATACAAGCATGTAGAAAAAAGTGCGATTTAATTGTAGGATCCTTATGTGAATTCTTAGAACATCCAAGTGTAACCTAATGAAGTTATGTGGCATCTCAGTGAGGAACGAAATCGCCGGTGGTGTGTAGTAGCATGCTAGCGTGAGAGATAGTTGGCAGGAAAAACTTATGAAGTAGCGAGATGTATCAACAAAAGACAAATATGTACTTCATATCTTAGTTTTACAAATGTACAACTGTTGGATTGCTCACTGTGGTAGAAAAGAGTGACAGAAACAAGCTCCAGTTCCTTTGCCTCCCCAGCCATTCATACTGTCTTTTAATTTATCCGTTCACAAGGTCTTCTTGTTTGCTTTGGTGCCTATGTGGTCACCAAGGGATCCCTGTCTGCTTCTCGGGCACTGCATCATCAGCTGTTAGACAATGTATTGCACCTCCCGCTTCAGCATTTTGAAACGAATCCAGTCGGTCAGATCATCAACAGATTCACAAAGGTAAAGGGAAAACTCACGTGTGTTTTCCATTTTATGAAAATGAAGCTTGAGTGACTGCAGATTTACTTGCATTTAGTATTGTTGAAAAACTAAAGATATCAAAGTAAGTGAATGCAGTATCTAGGAATACAAAGCTGTTTCAGTGCATAAAAACTTAAAGAACTGTCTCAAGCTATTTTCTTACAAAATCATCAAACCATGTTATTAGTAGAAGCTGTATAGAACCTATCCAGGCGTTCCTCAGAGACCATTCCTGCAATGCAACAAGTTTACCAGACCTAAACCTGCTCTGTTTTTAAAAAAACATATTTTTCTTTGATATTATATTGCGTATCAGAACCAAATGTGATTGTCAAAATCAATTAATACATTAAATTCATATTCTCAGGGGTATATAGACTTAAAGTGAATATTATTTTCTGGTTTTGTAGTGTTTTGGCTTTAATTTGAACCGCTAATGTACGTACAAGTGTTACTTACTATGACTTTAATACTTCCCGCTCTCATAACTAGATTGTTGCAATGCATGACCGATTACTTCAAATACAGTGACTCTTGATGGCTGTGTTCTCTAGAAGTGCGGTTGTGTAATACACTAAAAGATCAGTTGATTTAGGTTTCACTCAAGCCCCTAAACTTTGGTAGCAATATATTATAAACTGGGTTTGGAAAAGCTTTAGTATGTGCAGTAAGAGAGTGGTAATATTTCAGTACACTTCTAGAATTATTAACAGGAGTATACAAGAGTTAGGATTTGAATTCCTAGCCGCCTTTTCAGTCTGACATGCTTTACGTAAACTAAACAGTATTTAGTAGCAAAGTAGCAAGAACTGTCTCTTTTTGACTTCACACACTCTGAGCCTGTTCCCTGACATACCACGAGTAGTCTAAAAGGTATTACATCTATTTCACTTTTAGACAAATAATGATATATGAATAAATTTCATTACGATATAATCAGGAGGGATCCTACTAATTTTTACTCAAGATATTTTAGTTTGATTCCATTTTTAAAGGGTGCTTTTTCAATGTTTTTAGTGGAATTTACTCACAAAATGTTGGTTCTTTTGTGCATTGTTACAGGACTTATTTATAGTAGACCTACGTTTCCATTACTACTTACGAACTTGGCTAAATTGTACACTAGATGTTATTGGAACCATTCTAGTTATCACATCTGCCTCACCACTATTCATAGTGGTAGTTATTCCCCTGGGATACGTCTATTTTACAATCCAAGTAAGTACATTAAGCGTTCATAAGGGTTTCTAGATGTATGTGGATGAAATGTCCAAAGCAATCAAGGATACAGGCTTAAATTATTCTTTATTGTGAAAAAAAACAACCAAGCAACCAAGCATATGTATATACAGAACACATCTGAAATTGCTTTCAGAAAAAAATCTTCAGGCTTCTTAAAAGGAAATTAGAACACTACTTGAATGTATCCTGTAACGTGTGGGAACTTCTAACAACTTATGTTTTTCTCTTTAGATTTTCCTTTTTCTTAGGAAGATACAATATTGATATAAATCCCACCATGGAATTTGATGAAGTTACCGTAAAAAATGGGGTATATATTATAACAAAAATTAAAAGTTGAAGGGTAACCCTGAAACAGCAGATGTAAAATAGAATGATGCCTAAATCACTTGTGCTGTTTTTTGTCTAGGGCATCAGTCATGCTACTGAGAACCCAAAAAGTAATGTTTCAGAAAGACTAATGGTTGCATTCCTGTTTCTTGATGCTCAAAGTATGGTCTGTGATTAACAACCTTAAAAGATTCTTAAAATAAGAATATAGAGGAAGGAAAAGAATGCCTGGATTCAATCTCTGCTAAGGAATTCTAATACAGACAACATTATATTGAAGGAAAAAAAGCTGACTGTATTTGAGAAAGAAGCAGAATGTTCTAATTCGAAAGTTTACATAGAAGTTTTAGTTGGTTGTTACACATCTTTTGTGGTATAGCACATTTTCCGTAGAATTTGGAAATAATGTTATCATATTTTAACCTTGCCAGTAATTTATATATTGCAGTTATGTCGCCATTACAATATTAGTGTGTACCAAGAGACAGATTCTTTTTTTCCGTACTGTTTGTGAACACCTTCTTTCCTGTGTTGACATTTCCAACTTTTTCATATTCAAAATATCCAGGAATTACTTAACAGATTACTGAACTGGAAATAAATACGACAAATATTTTAAACAATGGAAAAGAAACCGTAGCACCTTAAAATGCCTGTTCTGTCTGTACTGTTTTATTAGCGATACTACATAGCGAGTTCACGACAAATTCGACGGCTGGCAGGAGCATCGCATTCTCCTGTGATCTCCCACTTCAGTGAGACTCTTGTGGGGCGATCAACAATTCGAGCATTCGGCCATCAAGAGAGATTCACTAGAAAAAATCATGATGTTGTGTATGAGAACTTAGTTTACTTCTATAACAATGTCATCTCAAACAGGTACTTTACGGCAGTTCTGCATCTGTGACCAAGACCACCTTCTGTAGAATTCCACGACTTAAGCGTTTACCTTTGGTCAGAGTAAACCCACTGATTAACAGAAGGGCAAGAGCAATTTATCCACCACTCTTTGTAATGAATGCACAGATTATGTCTAGAGCACTAGGATGATTTCCCCTTTATGTACCAGAAACTGGTAGGTTTATAGGAAATACGCTGTCTGGGATGATAATATTAGAAAAAGAAAAAAGAAGGAAAAGAAGTTTACCAGTAGGTCGTGAACATGGACTGTACAACACTTGAACTAACAGTTCCTCTTGCAAGTTTATGAACAAATCACATTAATATTTCAGCAGTTCATGTGGGAGTAACCTGGTGTCTGTACCTAGAGACACCGGGTTGGTCTTGAGAGTACAATCTTGGGTTTAAGGAAGTAAGTCCCATTTCCTCTCTTTCCTTTGTGATTCAGTTCACTTGCAGGCACACATTAGCAAGCAGAAGATTTTCAGTTCTGGTTTTCAGTCATATACCTGAATCTTTTCCAGATAGGAAGGGTAGGAAAGCAGTGTGAGTGAAGGGAGTAGTAGCCCGGAGCTAAGACCTGCATTTTTGTTTTAGTGATGCTACCTGTTCTAGATAAGTCATATTCCCTCCCCAATCCATCTGTAAAATGGGAGTGATGCTATTTATCTCTTTTGTAAAGTGGGTAAATTGCTAATGTAATGATCTTAAAGAGTAATTATATTAGCAATATATTCACTATACTGTAAAAAAAAAAAGTTGTAGATCGTTCACTTTTTTTCTTTGCCTTGAATTACTACAGGTGGATATCTGTCAGGCTTGAATTTCTGGGAAATTTAATGGTGTTCTTTGCTGCACTGTTTTCAGTACTGGCTGGAAATACACTGAGTTCTTCTACAGTGGGTTTGTCGATATCCTATGCTCTGAATGTAAGTAATGGTATAAATTTTTTGCTGCTACCACATTGCATATGAAAAGGGAAGAATACATATAATGAAGCTGGAATAGATGAATATACATGGTGGCATCAAGGAAACTAAATCCCATGGGCAGAACAGGGTTTTCCTTTAAATTCTATTAAATCTGGGAAGCTTCGCATTAATTTTCCACTTCTGAATTTAGACTAAATAATACTTATTAAAACCTATTTAAAAACGAGTTAATGAAACTAAGTATGGTTATATTTCAGTGTTTTGTTAACGAAATAAGAAGCCCAGTCATGTACCACTATAATTCATATTTGATTTCTTGTTCTTGTTCACTTCCTGAATGTTACATTGGAATGCTTACTTAAAAGTTTAACTAAATCATTTACTTTGGCATTATCCTAAAAGTAATATATGTGACCCACATTTGAAATGGATCTTTAAGTAACTTAAACTGTATCGATAAGTTGCTAGTTAAAATAAATCTTAAGTATTATGTATAGACCAACTAAGCATCCAAGTTTCTTTAATCTTGTGATGCTTAGGAGTCTGGTGTCCAGATTCTCACTGTGGTAAGTGCTTCACAAACACAGCTGACAGATACTAATGAATAAAAATATAAAAAAAAGTATACATAGACAATTACTCGTCATGGCATATCCACATCACCCCCAGCTTGCAAGCGTTCCTTTTTCTATTATTGAGAGAAACAATCTCCTTTATATCATCATATACGTGGTGGTGACAGTCACAGGTACTGCACCTTCATCTGATGTCAAATTGACGCCATTCTTTATTGAGTTACATACAGCATCTCAAAAAGGTTGACTTTTAAGAATTCTTTAGACTCACTTTTTTCCCTATAGAAGTGGTAATATTTAATCACAGAATTGGTACCATAGAAGTAGTACCAATTCTTACTGCAGAAGCATTCCCAGTGCTTGAAGATGACAAATTTGGCAGGTGTGGTAGACCAAATACATAAGTCCATTACAAATTTTTGTCCTGCATTGCTAGCTTACTTTACCTAGGGGATGGTGCAATAATGTACCAAAAATATGGGCCAGACATGTTTTTCCTTTCAATGTATCATACAATTACTGTACATTTTCTGTTCATCCCGAAGTAGTTTCAAATTTCTGGAGCTGTTGTATTAGTGGAAATTATAATAGCCGTCGGGTGGTCTGAAAGCAGACAAGAAGTGCCCAGAAGAATGCTGAGATCAGTGATTTTCTAAGTGATAGTTCATTTGGCGTGCCATCATTTTCTGTACAGTTTTTGGCTTCTGTGAATAAGTGTCCAGCTTATGAGATGATTAAATTCAAGGTAAGTATTGAAATCAGTGTGCTATATTCTAGTGGAGACATTTTTTTACGTTCTACGATGCAACTATTTCCCCAGATAATTCAGAGTCTAAATTTTTGGGTGCGTAAAGCATGTGAAATCGAGACCAATGCAGTTTCAATTGAAAGGATTTGTGAATATGCAAAAATGGATAAAGAGGTGAGCATTCTTCTTGAATATTTAATTTATGTGCTTAGAAAATTACTAACTTACATTGACTTTAATATTGGTGAGTGATAATAGCAGATTGTAATTTGTTATTATATACTTTCTCTTTTCTTTTTACATGGAGAACAATAGGGAACTTCTTCATTACATTTATAGTCATAGCAGTTTTATTCCTATTTTGACCAGTAAATTCCTTGGCATCCTTCTTAGCAATTGATTTTGTAGTGAGGCTAATGCAGGTACAGCTCAGGTGAACTCTCTATGCTACGTGTAACCAAGAGGAGCTTTTTAAGAGGAGAGGAGAGGCCTGTCAGACCACTAACTGCTACTCACCTCATGTCTGGAGAGACATTTGTTTCAAACTTAATTGCCTTGGTTATTGTGCTTTTCTGAAAATAGTGCCCATGTCAAGTATGATGGCGTTAAGAGCCTTGGTCTGTCTTGGAAACAGGACTCATCTACTTCTTCATTTTCTATTACCCTTCCCCCATTTATGTTTCTTAACCTTTGTTCACATCTTTCTATTCTCTCCTACTGTACTTCTTAAAACAAAATCTTTCTCATAAAACATGCATTTTCAGTATCTGGGGATTAGGCACCAGATTAAATTCAGTCCCTGCCAATTCATGGAACAGATACCAGACTATTAGCAACTATACAGTTAAACTGAGTTTACTTTTTTTAATGGGTGCATAAGATGTTGAAAAAACCAAACCCACAACAGAAACCCAAATCCCCTAAAAAACGTACTTGGGCTGTTTCTGCCCAGTGTTCATGAAAGTAGGTTCTCCTTCCCTTATATTGCATTGGAATTATCCTAAACCTGCTGGAATTTTTAGAGAGATCTGTATAATTTCCCTGATGTTTTTATGAACTTGTAACATTTTTACTGTCATACACTGAAATACCAATGGTTTTAATTCCAGGAACCGTGGATAATGTCAAAAAGACCACCCGTGGGGTGGCCCGATAGAGGAATAATAGAGTTTGTTAACTACAAGGCTCAGTACAGGAAGGATCTTGGTTTAGCCCTGAATGGTATCTCTTTTCAGACACAGAGTAAAGAGAAGGTAATGTATATAATAAGAGTAGATCAGAGGTATCAAATTCTGTTTCCCAACTTTCTTCTTCGAAACGATTTCATTTGAGGAGTGTCCCAATAGCAGATACAGCAAGATGATGTTGAAAAGGGAAGATGTTAAGTAGATAAAATATTAAAGAAAAGACAAATGAGAAAAGGAAAAGTATTTTGTCCTACTATGTAGAAATTCTTACCCCTATAAGAAACTGAGATAAAGTTTTATGAATTTGGCAGTTTTAAGGAAGATCCAAATTAAAGCTCTTGCCCACTGTGCTGAAATATATATGTAGAGAAATAAGCTGCCAGATTAGTGCTAATCAACTTTGAGTTTGGGATTAAAGAACACCAAGCGAGACCTAGTTTAGAGTCATTGGTTTGAGCTGCGGAGTGCTAGACAAAAGGGAGGGGAAATGGAAATGTTTCCCACTGAACCAGGCATGGACTATACAGCTTCTGAGGGGCAGCTGTCATTGTGAGTCACATTTTCCAAAACTGAGTTTTAAACAGTTTTATCCACCTATAGGATTGCATGTTCATGAAAGAAACTGAAGTTTTGAACTGAAAGTTGGAACTGAATTGACTAGTCATTTCTCATATAGAATGTGTAGCATGGAAAGTTAGAGGTTTTATCAGAAAACCTTCTGTTTCAGGTTGGAATTGTTGGAAGAACAGGAGCTGGTAAATCAACACTCACCAATTGCTTGTTTAGAGTTCTAGAGGGATCTGAAGGCAAAATAATTATTGATGGAATTGATATATCAACTATTGGACTCCATGACCTACGTGGAAATCTTAACATTATTCCACAGGTGAGATGTGTTTTTGAAATTTTTTTTTTCACTAACACAAGGCAGTTCGGTTTTTTTGGGTTTTTTTTTTGAGAAATTATAGCTGCAAAGTCCACAAGCGGCCAAGAGACAGAGGAATAAAACTCCAATATCTTTCTAATAATCTTTCCAAGAATAAGCTGAATAGAAAAAAAAAAATATTCCTTCAAATCCTTGGCTGCTTTTCCTCTGAGAAATATATTTGCTCAGGGGAATGATAAATTTACAGGTTTGGGCATAACATCTGGGCCAGAAATGACAATACTAAACCAAATTTGTTTATGCTGCAGGACTTCAAAACACAACAATTCGTTCACGCTTGGTTGTAACATTTTTCTTGTTTTAAGCAGCTAATCTCTATGAATCTGCATAACGTCTAACAGTTGTAAATTACACAGTGTTTTCTCAACTGCAGTTGCAAGTCTGATTTACTGTGGGTGGCGCATATTGGATCCACATCAAGGCAACTAAATTGGGAGAGGTACAGGAAAGTTCAGTGAACTAACAAGCTGGGATCAGGCAAGGGAACTAGAACTGGAAGGGCAGAAAAATGGAGACTGGAGCTTGTGGAGAGTAGGTGGAGTCTGGAGTGTTGAACTGCATAGGTCAGGAGAATGGAACTGGCTGAAGACAAAAGTCTGGGACAGAAAAAAGGGCATGGCAAGATGCCAGAGCTTTCAGTGTGCACATACGTTTTCAGATCAGTCAAGTATATCTCATACAAACAGTTTTTAACAATCATATTAAAGTACAGATTTGCAAATTACCTTAGTGGTGTTCTAATGCAAGTAATGTGAAGTTTAAATGAAGAACATGCATGAGATCTCATACCATTTTAGCAGTCCTTTTTGGTCACCTGGCTCCCTCAAAATCATCACCGTTCTCCTTGCGTGTAACTTGCTAGTGAATGTTGTTGGCCTTTTACAGTCTACCTACTGGCTCACGACCACTGTGACTGCACTTAGTGGAGGTGTCTGTTCTCTCCTCTAACAACATCGGTTCTGTTTGTAAATCTGTGAAGGTATTTGTATATTGTCAAGTACTGACTTCTTAACTTTGCCTTTTCAAGAAACAGGCTTTTGTAGGCATCCAAAAAAAGTGTTTAGACTTAACTACTGAATGCTTGTTTCTACAGTCGTAAGTGCTGGATGTGACCCGTATGCATCCTGGCATGTAGTAGTCTACGTGTACTTTTCCAGACATTCTCTGCTGTATTCAGTGCACAGAAGCTCGTGATGCTCATTAATGCAATAATTGCTTTTGTTCTTAATGATGAAGATGTCATCTTTCCTGTAGGAAATGAACAATATTTTTGACTTACAATCATAGCCTTTTAAGTTTTCTTAACAGTGCTCAGGAGTGTAGTAGCCACTGCTTCAAAAACTTGACAACAGAATTAATTCATGTGTTGTTGCAGTTGCCAGGTGCTGGGCAGGTCTTTAGTCAGCCAAAAAACTTTTGCTCTTCACATTTCACCCTAATGCAGAACTGAGCACACTGAGACCCCATGTGATTTTTGTCTTTTCCTTCACCACCTTCAAAATGTTACAATTTCCCTTGCAAAGCTTTATTTTCAAAATTATTTGTCCCGGTTCCGTATGTTACTGTAAGGATTTACGGCAGACTGGTTTAGGTTTGTGTTGGAATCGTGTACTCACATCCTGCTGTTGTTTAGGAGCCTGTCTTGTTTTCTGGGACAGTGCAGTCAAATTTGGATCCACTTGGAAAACACTCTGATCTTGAACTGTGGGAGGTACTGGAACTGTGTGACTTAAAGGATTTTGTCCAGTCGCTCCCAAAGAAGCTTCTTCATGAGATTTCAGAAGGCGGTGAAAATCTCAGGTACATAAACAAGAACATGCTATTGCAGTTATTTTCTAGTACTGTAAAACTATATGTTACTTCGAGAGAATTTACTTCCAGAAAGCATCAGTACTTCTCCTGTCGTTCCAAGTAGAATTATTCTGGTAGTATGAGTTTCTTTGAGGTGGCCAACTGATCACAACTGTATAAAGTCCTATGGCCTGTGTTGTATGGGAAGCCAAGGAAGTAGATTATTTTCAGCTCAAGTATATAGTAGGTGTAAAGGGGGGAGGGGGGAAATTCGTGCACCACTTGATTACATTTGGATAGAAAAATGCTCATTTATTAAAATTACTAAAAACAAAACAACCCTCCCCCAAACCTCCCCTCCCCCCAAAAAAAAATTAAAAAAATCCCAAAACCACAACTAAACAGAACAAAGCAAAAAAACCCCCAAACCTGAAAAGACGGCAAAACTGCAGAGAGCTTATTCCTTTGCTTTATTTGCTTAGGCACTTTTTCCTTGTAAAACATTAACCCATAGTTATGTAAGGAGGGTGACGCTTAAAGTAAAAGGACTCTAAACTCTAGGAAACAAATACTGAAGCTTTCAGCAGCAAAGGGGCAGGTCTTAAATGGAGTGTACTGAATATCAACTTGAATTTTTTTGACAGATCATTTTCAGAAGGAAGTTTCTAGAAGGCCTACACCACAGCTAACATGTAGCAGTATCCAAACTTTTACACTGAACATTATTTAAAAGTGGTTTAACATTTAATCTGGCTCATTCAGAGCCTCCATTGTAATGTGAATATAGAAATTGAAGGCAAGACTAGGTTTACGCTACAAAGTTCAGCCACAGGTGTGTAAGAGTCACACCTTGACTACTACTGGTATGCTGAGCAAGAAGAAGAAATCAAAACTTCCAAAACAAGGTGAACATACTGCACTTGTCTTTTCAGAAGTATAAAGTGTTGTTAAGAAAGATAGAACAGATAGGATCCACAGTAATCTCAGCTTTATATTGTTCTCCTTTCCTCGATGTGCCTGACCTGACCTTCTCAAATGTATTTTTAACAGTGTTGGGCAGAGACAGCTGATCTGTCTGGCCCGTGTTTTGCTACGAAAGACAAAAATCCTGGTCCTAGATGAGGCGACAGCTTCTGTTGACATGGAAACAGATAACTTGGTGCAGTCCACCATCAAAAGAGAGTTGTACAACTGCACAATATTAACTATAGCCCACAGGTTACATACAGTCATGGACTCAGAGAGGTAAGTATGTTTTGGTAAGCCATCTTAAAAATAGATGGTTTATTTTAAATGCATCAGTTATCAGACTTACTAAATTTTGAACTCCAACAATTTTTTACCTTAGTATCTTTGTATTTGTACAATCCAAGGTAGCACAAAAGACTTGAGCATCAATATTAATTAAATATCATTAACCTGTGTTCTGTTTCCCCATTCCAGTTAGAGAATTAATTTAATATTTTTCCTGCTAAGGTACAGGTATAAGCTACTGTTAAGACCACTTAATTCTCTAGAGTACATGGACAATATGGTAGCATTTTTAGCAATTAAGCAAAAATGTCATTTTCAAAAGGCTTTTTCAATACAGGAGTCCCTAGCTTTAGAAACCAGTGAATTGCCTAGTGCAATGATATTTCTTCTAAGTGAGAGTTCCCGTTGTCCGGAGATGTCTGTATTAGAACTGGAAAATATGGTTGAAGAGCTGATTTTTCTTCTCCTGTAATTTTTCTGCTTTTGAATTGTAGAGTGCTTGTTCTGGATGCAGGAAGGATTCTAGAGTATGATACACCACGTAATTTGTTACAAGGAAAAGGTGCCTTTTCTCAAATGGTTGCAGAGGCTGGGATAAGAAGATAAAGAAAACTAATGAATGAATTCTTAATGAAGATGAGAGTTCCTTATTCTAATAAACACTCTAGGGCTATCTGGCGTTCCACATATATATATGGAATATTTTGTATTCCATATAAAATAAGCAGCTTACTCAAAAGCTCCTGTCATTGCTGTTTACTACAACTACAATCTGTATGTATTGATCAGGTTTCTTAACATTCTGATTTTACACAAATCACTTACTTTGATCATACTGGCTCTAGAACAACATAATGAAGCAATAATTTTCATGGCATATTTTAACTGTTGCACTGGTAAAAACTGTCTGGAAAATAAATCTTGCTCTTCACGCACTGGTTTTAATTAAAAAATAGTACTTAATTAAGTTGCCCTGACATTATGCCCATTTAGTCAATACATTCTTATTATGATTACAAATTCATAAAAAACCCAAACTGCTTATTGTGGGGGCATACAGGCAGATGTTACTTAGTGCTGATTTTTAGGACATGCATATTTACATGTATACTTTGAGGCAATAAACGTACTACATTAAGTTAATTTTCCTTTTGACCTCGTGATTTCTGAATAACTGAAAAATTATTTCAAACAACTGAAAACCATGTCTTATGTATCTAATTAGGCATTACAAAATTACATTGTGAAAGAATCCCAGAAAAATGGACTCAGGTGCAGCTATCTCTTTGCTAGTAGATTTTAATGCAAACCTCAATACTAATTACAGCGGCAGGACAGGTTATGTACATTTACTGAAAGTGTCAGTTAAACATGCCTGTGCTTGTGTAGGCCACAAATATTAATTTTCATTTTTATTACAGTTCCTAAAACTCTTCAATCAATGCAACCTTATTTTCAAAAACTGGTAAGATCCCCATCAACTGCTTTAAGCAAACAAACAAACAAAACCAAAACAAATCAAAACCAAAGTACATGAATAAAGTTCAAGCTACAGCCCTGTTATGTTACTTTAATACTGACACCTGGTTAATATTGAGTAGGATCTTTATTTCTTGCCTGCTAGCAAGCAAACCATATTTGCTGGTTTAGAAAGGTGGTGAGAAGTGATGAAGGGTCTCTGAAGAGTTCCTCAAAGATATGATTCTACTACAGTGAAGGTGAATGATTTCTCTATCCTTTCATGAAGGTAAAAAAGCCTGTCTCTTACATTACAGAGTACTATCTAGTTTAACTGCCAACAAAACACAACTAAATATCCTGTCACTTGCACAAAACTATTAGAAGCATCTAATGATTTTAGACTAGAAACAACCCTGCCCAAGTAACTATTATCTTCTGAAAGGCCTGGGGAGGCTGGTGTGACAACATTTCTGAGGAGGGAGAACAGCTCTCTCCTTTTTACAGAATGTCAGGGGTTGGAAGGGACCTCTGGAGATCACCTGGTCCAACCCCCCTGCCAGAGCAGGTTCACCTACAGCGTGTTGCACAGGATGGCATCCAGGCAGGTTTTGAATGTCTCCAGAGTCAGAGACTCCATCACCTCTCTGGGCAGCCTGTTCCAGTGCTCTGTCACCCTCAAAGGAAAGAAGTTCCTCCCCATGTTCAGATGGAACTTCCTATGTTCAAGTTTGTGCCTGTTACCTCTTGTCCTATCACTGGGCACCACTGAAAAAAGACTGGTCCCCTCCTCCTGGCACCCTCCCTTTAAGTATTTTTCATCTCTTCTTTCCCCTTCTTTCCCCCAAGCGAGACCAACAGCACCTTCCCAACAGTGTAGAACCTTCTCATACCATTATTTAACTGCCCCACAACATTCAAAGTGCCACAGGCAGGCTCTTCTGGGGCTCCACTTCCCCCAACCTTGTCCTCACCCTCTGCATACCTTTGTGCTCCTCTTCAAGCTCACCCTTACCTGGGAAGTAACTCAGGAGCAACTGGAAAAGACTGAAAAGAGTGGCATTCCTAAACTTATTAATCAAATTTTTGGTGTAAGGCTAGGGCAGGTAGACTTCAATACCTCAGAGACCAACCACTTTTTCAAGGTCCAGAGAAAACAATCTGAGGACTGGCATCAGTGCATGGTAATTTTTTACTTTATTTTTCATTTTATTTTAAATATGTTTCTAATTATTTGTGGGGAGGAGGGTTTTCTGCGCTTACTGGTGGGCTGACATAGCCTTACAGCTTCAGATTACCTTCAGACCACAGTTGGAAAAGCTGCAGACTGAATAATTGCAAAGTCTGAGAGAAAAGAAGATGGTGGACTGGTGTCAGCGAAAGCCAAATAGCCATTCCTTCTCTTTCAGCAAGCTGCAGTCCTCATGCAGAGCTATGCTTTGAAAAAGGAGGTGCGGTGGAGGCAGCAGCAGCACAACATGCTCCTGCAGTGTTACTGTGAAGCAACAGCTCACCCAAGGAAACCATCTACCAGGCTTAGCGTAGGCAGGAAAAGGCAATTTTGCAGTAAGAATGTCACCCGGGGTCTGCAACCTCTGCTCTGCTCGCACCCTGCTGTCGGAGACGCTTAAGAAACAGAGAGGGACCACTCGGCTGCCTCAAGGTCAATAGGAATTCAGGTGTTGCAGTACCCAGCACAACCCACCAAACACAATGTCACCAGTGAACTCCCTGGACAGCGCAGACCAAGCTGTGTCATAGCCCAGCAGGCCAGCTCGGCACCCTCTCCTGCATCTTCTCCTCCAGACACTAGCACTCCTATGCCTCCTATGGCTGTTCTCCAAGGGACACCTGACTGAGCAGGTGACCTTCACTTGGTTGGAGATAGTAGGAGGGACCCAGCTGTTGATCCCTTTGAGGAGCTACTGCACAGCCTCCTTTCCCAGCTAGGTTGCTTGGGTTAGGGCAAAGAAAGGTGGGAGAGCCGGGGTATCAGGGCAGAGTCTAAAGCGAGAACAAGGCCCAGAAGGGAACCATGACTCTGTTTTTCCTTTCCCCGCATCCATCTTGCAGCAATTGACCGGCAGGCGTAAGGGTGCTGCGGAGACGAATGGTTGGAACTGCTCCCGCTCCCTGCAGGAGGAAGGAATTTGTCACCTCCCCCTTTGACCAGGGTTTCCCTCCCTGTTGTTTCCTCCTTCCTACCAGTCATTCCTTGCACCAACCTGCACTTTTCTTCCCAGTTTCATTCTTCCACCCCAAACTGCAGCCTGAGGAGAAAGCGTTTTTCCCCCCTGCCTACCCCAGTTCCTAACACTCCTCTGCACCACGTCCCAGGGAAGATCTGTGACTGCAGGCTATAGCAACCCCTTGACAAATTGAGGGATCATACCCTCATCCTCTAACGCCCAAAGGAATTCAAAGAAAACACAGAAATAACGCAAATAGTTACCTGAGAAACTGAAACAAGACCCATCCAAGGGACAGAAATTGCTTTTATTAAAAACATTCTAAAAGTTTATAAAATGCATTTCATCATCTTCACCTGGAATCAATTCAGGAACATACAACTGGTGAGGCATCTAACACTTTCAGAATTCCAACTCACAAAACCAGCTTTAGCTACATAAACTTGTTACACACCTAACAGCACAGGCAACCATACTCGGATTTCAAGGATTAGTTGTAGAGAGATTTCAGCCTTCAAACACCGATTTGTTTAAAGAGAGACTTGTGGTAAGCAGTACACGTGCATACCTGGAAACAGCCCCTTAGTACACTGGACTCATCTTGAAAATTCGAGGGTTTGTGCCAAAATACAGTATTAAAATCAAAAGATACAAAATAAATAACTTTATTGCAGAATTCAGAAATTATTTAATAAATAAGGATGCATTGTGAGATACCCCATGTACAGTAACTTTTCCACTAAAAAAAAAAGTCTGTATAGAAATCTGAATAAATAGCCTTTTGTGAATTTTTTTCCCCCCACAAGTAAACAACTCACCCTTCCCTTACAATTCCCAGATTAACACAGTAGGACATTTAACTCCTCCAGAGTGAAGGAGTATGCAAAAGAAAAAAAAAGTATTTCATTTGTTTAAGAGTTCAAAGTTACTCCCACGCTCCTAACTTGTCTCAAGATTGCAAAAAGCTTCTAATAGTTTCACTTCACTGTGATGTGGTTCTATTTTTAGACAGGTCTGCTCATTTTACACAGTGCATCAAAAAAAAGAAAAAGAATACTGAAGATCTACTGTAACTCCACTAGACTTTGAGATGAATTTACAGCAGGGCAGAAGGAAAGGCCGCAATGACTCCAAAGACACTGGAATATACATTGAATTAAATACATACATTTATGTCTGCAAAGCAAAGGCCCCAAATAGCAACCGCACACGAGAGCTGTACTGTATATTGGCATTCATCCATGACTTCACTAAAGAGGCACTTCTTTTAACGGAGGAGTTTTAGTTACTGGAAGTTCCTTACAGACTTAGACAGGGTCACTTTCAAAGTGCAAAGGAAAAAAAAATTAAAAAAGTTCAAAGAAAAAAAAAATCACTTTGGTTTTCAACTCAGGGAAATTGAACAGATGTTACCAGTATTTTGGGAATCCTCTGTGAAGTTAAACAATGCTGATGGAATGGCTGTGTGCAACTCTGATTCAATTTAAGAGGTTTTTAATTGGATTACTTGAAAGATGTGTTTAGACAATAGCTATGCAAACAGCTGAATCAGCACAACTGATTTATGGAAGTGCCATAAATCGGGCCTACTGCCAGGAGAATAAGAAGCCTATTTTAATGTAGTCATACGTTAAACAATACATCTAAGCCCCACGCTTTACCATGGCAAGCTTAATAAAAACAAAATTATTCTGGAGAATATAAGAAAATGCTTAGAACCACCTGTTACTAGAGTTTACCTGATTAAGACTGGGTTGATGGATGTAGAAGCCAGTCTTAGCTGAATGAAGTGGGTTTTTTTCATTGTAGTTAGTTCTACACAGATAAAAGAATTCAAGTGGCCTTTAAGTATGGATTTATCCCTCCAAAGAGAGTAGAACTGTAACCAAATTTCTTTTTTTTCCCAAATAATTAATTTTTTTCTCCTCATGCATTTGCTAGATAGCTGGGTAGCAAATTATTTGCCTAAAATGAAGTCCTAAGAAGTGCTGCCTTAGATCCTGAGTTACACACATTGCTTCCTTCCCAAAAGAACAGTTACATTCTCTGATCTAGGTTCAGTTTAGAGTGGAGATATGACAAAACTTAACCAGAGATACGAGCTAAGAAGTACAAAATAGTTGGGGGCGTTTTCATTTCCTAAGACTACAGGAACTAGACTTCGCCCAGGCAGTCCCTTCTGTCCCACCCTTTCTCCCCAAAGACAGTACAGCTTGGGCTCCTCCAGGGTAAAGACACTTGTAGATGCACAACAGTGAAATACATGTTGGCCACATTCACGGGAAGATACATAAAGTTACGGCAGTTCTCAAATAAAGTGGGGCAGGTATAAATAGTTGGTGATATGCCCTTGTTCTCTGGAGAGAACATCAGTGGTAGGACAGCAGCACCTGCATGTTCACCATAGAAACCAGATGGGGCAGGAAGCCCTCGGAGACACGCTAAGTACCTCTACATTAGGAAGAGCCAAGTTTCCGAATGCGGTTCCGAATGAGCCGGTTTGCCCCGTAGCCTCAGTAATACCATTATGCTGTTATGAACAGCAAAAGAATCAAGTGAACGCGTAAGTCTCATTCAAGCTGCAACATGCCTTTTAGAAAGGTGCGTAAACGCTCAAATGACTGAATTTAATAAATAAATTTAAGCCCAACACTGCTAGTGCTATGTGCGTTAATACTGCTTCACATTCTTTCAAAGTAAATATATTGGAGCCAGGAATACCTACAGTACCGCAGCACGTTATCTCTAACCTTTGGTCGCGCTCCCTTTGTCTTTTCAACATACACCTCCTCTGGATTTGCTAATAAAATTTAGCAAGAAAATGGCGGTGCGTCATCGCTAGCACTTTCATCCAATATCCAATCTACAAATACAGGGCACTTCAGAACTTCAAAAAACACCTGTACCTTTAAAGTCACATCTAGCTTCAACACAGGTGTCCAGTAACACCTAACTGGAACAGATAAAAAAATGAATATAATACAGCTAAGATTAGGCTCCACTGCCAGTTAGATAAGTACGCGCCATCAGAGTACACTTTGGGAGAGGTGGAATGCAATGAGGAAGAGTTTCTTTTTAATTAAAGTTAGTCTTCCGTAAATGCTTATTAGGAATTTCTATAGCACTGACTTGAAGAGGCCAGGACCCACCAACAATTCCTGCTTGGATAGCTACGCCCGTTACAACTGCTAGATCAGGATCTACGGAGGTGTTAGGTTCCTTTCCAAAGAAATCCCGAATAACTTTGCGTATTTGAGGAATCCGGGTGGAGCCTCCAACTAACACAATTTCATCCACTTCTGCTTTGTGTAGGTGACCTTCCTTCAACACTTGTTCAATGGGCACAAGAATCTTCTCAAAAAGGTCCTCATTTAACATCTCAAATAGCTTCCGAGAGATTTCTGTTTCAAACACAACTTTGACAAAGTTGGTCTCTTCTTTTGAAGCGTCTCCAAGGTTTTGCACATCTTTTGGTTTTTGTGGAGTCTTGTCTTTTAGCACAGTGTTTGTTTTTACCTCACTTTCTGGAAGTTCTTTTGTAAGCTTCCTCTCTGGCATAGTCAACAATACCCTTAGCGTAGCTGCCTCATGAACAGTCAGATTTAATTTAACTGCTTCCACAGCCTGTCTGAGGCGATGTATTTCTTCTTTGCTTGTTGGCAGAGAACCATACTTTTGATGGAGCTGATCATATAAATACAGCATCAACCTCTGATTAAAATCCTGTCCTCCAAGTTTGTTGTTACCTGAAACATCAGAATAGAAGGCATCAGACACATCACCTTCAACGCTTTAGGAAGCAGCATGCATCTATCTCCTCTTTTACTGGGGGACAGCGGGCAAGGGCCAGAACAGGGATATTAGGACCATAAGCACAGCGCAACAGCTTGCAGAGCTGCAAAAATAGACATCATTGTTGTCCACTGCAGAACACATGATGCATAGTAATTTCCAGGTTTTTATTTAACAACTATTTTAGAATCTACCCCCCCCCTCAATGTTTTCCGGCCTGGAACTGCTCTGCTACTCTGTAACAGAAAAAAAGCAGTGGTTGTTAACTCAGAGGTATTCTCTGTAGAAGAAAATGTATAACAATACATTTCTAGCTGTAACCCTGTAATTGAAGTGCAATCTCTCAAGGCAATTTGTTTTTCCAGCTAAAATTCCCAGTTTCAAACTTCTCTCTCTGCCCAGAATGGATTTTTCTCTTAGCACTTCCACAGCACGCTTTATTAGGATTATTGTTTTAATAGTTTCGAGGTATTCAATGTCTTCATGCACTCACAAAAAGCTACATGCTACTGAAGTGTATGTATATACCCTGCCTGCTGAAAGTGGAAGAAAGTGATAAAATGCATGCAGTAAACTTCAAGCTCTATTAACAGGTGTATGTTATATTAGCCTTCGGGGGGGGGGGGAAGTATAATGTATAACCAATCTCTACTGAAAGATTATTCTTGCACCATGTCTTCTAAACAGTATTTCATGCTTTCCATTTGCTAGAGTTAAAAAAAATAAAAATGGCCTGCAGATTTTCCTCTGCGTTGTACAATACTCTCAATGTTTCCACCATTTTGTTTTGACTGAAACCAGGAATTCACCTGGTGGGACTTCTATCTAAATAAATCAGAATGAAGCTGCAGGATATTTCTTGCTGTTCAAGAGTACTTACTGGACTGATGTGAGCAGCAGCTCACATCAAAACTCGTTTATTGACAGCAAGGCAGCCAGTTCGTGCTGCATCTCAGACCTGTCTGAATCCAGGTCATCTGAAAAGCAGTTGTGTATCCACTACAGCTTTACTAAACACTGCTGCCAGAAGAACCCTTTGCCAAGTGGTGAATCACTTTGGCATATACGTACCACAAAACTTACTTCCAGGTTAACAGCACACCCGTTCCCAAACCCTGCCCAACTGAGCTGGAGCCAAAGGCAAGGTGAGGATGCGCTAAAGCACTAGTGTCAATGATTTGACAAGTACTTCCAGTCTGAGCAAAGGTAACAGAAAGATTTGTAACACCCCCAGCCCTCAAAAGTCCAGTCAAAGTAATTGTAATGCGCACCAGCACTTTAGTAAAAGTCAGCACAAAAGTTAACAGCCGTGGATAAAATGACCACAACTTATTACTTGAAGTCAGCCAAGACCTGTGAATTTATCTTAATTGTTGAAACAGTCACAAACCTAATTTTGCATGAATGGCAGCCGAGAACACGTTTGGAGAACGCTTTGTGACAAAGCTGGTATGTTTTAAAAAGCCCCTCCAATGGCGACTTTAGGTGCACCTTTCCTTTCCTTTCCCCCACTCCTTGAGAAAGCAAAGCATTTTTCTCACCTGCCATGGCTCGTGTGAGGAACATCCCTCCCAGCTTGTTCAACAGAGACACATCCAAAGTTCCTCCACCCAAGTCCACCACCAGAACGTTAAACACATCAGCTTTATGGAGTCCATAAGCCATAGCTGCAGCTGTGGGTTCATTGATCACTCGCAAAACTTCTAGCCCTACAAAGAGCAAAGATACCAAGCAACAGTCAGGTACGCTCCAGAAAAATGCAATTCTCACATCATAATGACATTTACGATTAGTTGGTTGGGTTTTTTCTTTAACCAAACTTACCTTTTAGGTAAAATGTCAGATCTAAAGGAAATAGTTTTCTAAGCACTAAAACCCAATGAACTCTTTTCCTTATTTAAGTCTAAAGTAGTATACTTCAGCATCATCACGGTGAAGTCATGAACCATGATTTGCCCAAAGACATTTCTTCTACAGAAACATTGCTAAGGAGACTTATTTCAAATGTTTTATTTCTGTTTAAATTATTGTCCAAGGATGTTCTGTGCAGTCTTTTTATTTGGAAATTACCAAAAAGACTATTTTCCCTGAAGTAAAACTTACTTATAGCTATCTATGTTTGTATCAGTCAGCTGCACCTGACTGACAAAACCCAAGAGTTTTCTGTTGCTCCTCACAATTATTAACAGTCTATGGGGAAAAAAAAATAAAATCCATCCTAAGATTCTCTATCTCTGATTCACTGTTTCTATATCCTCCCCAAAGACTTCCCTGTTACTGTCACAGACCCGAAGGTTTCATAGAAAAACACTGGAATAAAGACACATCACCTGCAAGGTTAGCTGCCTTAACGGTAGAATTCCGTTGCCTTTCATCAAACTCTGCTGGCACAGAGATGACCGCCTTCGAAATGGGCATGCCCAGACAGTCTTCTGCCATTCTCTTCAATTTCAGTAGCAGCTGAGAGCCAACGTGCTCTGGAGTGATGCGAAAGGTTTCATTAGCTGTCACAGAAAATTCAGCTGATCCATTGTTGTTGAAAATCTAGGCGGAAAAAGCAACACAGCCTGTGTTGAGAAGACTTTTTCTTATGCTCTCCCACCCTGCTCCTGCCAAATGTTTTATTCACATATAGTCTGTTTATTCTGGGAAAATATCAATGTGCTTTTGCCACTTCCTGAATCACTTCTATTCCTTGACTACGAGTATTACACAAAACAAGCCACTTAAGGAGTCCAAGCATACCCCAAGTAGTGACACCCACCGTGCCCAGGTAAGACACCTAGCAACCGTGCAATCAACTTCAGCACCACATGCAAAGATAAAAGTAATGCTTTTGAAACCTATCAGTGGGTTTAGCCTACTGATAAAACTTCCCACTGGTTCTTTCTGAAAGGAAGCAAACAGGCTGTTTGCTGTTACTGGAACAGCTTCTCTTAACAAGCAAAGAATTCAAAGACTGTTCGCAGCACCTGAAAATTTGTCTCTTTTCAGCAAATACTGCACCATGTCAAATTAATGCAACACTTTTTTTTTAAAAAAGCAGCTTTCAAGATGTACTGCTGGTCAAGTAAGCGTTAGAAAAATGCTAGGGAAAAAAATGCACTGGGACAGAGAAGACATGACTTTTGTTTTTAATCTCAGGAAAAAAGTGACATTTCAGCAAAGCACAGTTAGCATTTCAAGCTGAAATTTACACTTTAAGAGAAGGGGATGGAAGGTTACCCAGAAACACATTTCACAGTAGAGGACAGGGTCCTCTGGAAAAATCACTCTCAGGTCTCACAAAGAGGTGCACAACTTCCACAACTTCCTCCTCCCCTCTTATGGTTTTCAGGCATATCACATGTCACCAAACGACTCAAGGCCAGACACGGTGAGAACCTACTACATGTTTACAGCATCCTATAGCTTACTGCTTGGAGAGAACTGAAGAAGATGGCTACTTACCTTAAAGGGATACCTGCTGCTTTCACTTTTCAGTTCTTCTGAAGTGAAGATTTTCCCAATGAACCTTTTTGCATCATATATGGTGTTCTGAGGATTTGAATCAGCCAGCTCTAGGCCATCATATCCTACATATACATCTCTGTCTGTGAAAGAGACTATACTTGGTATGCTGTTGTGCCCGTTTTCATCTGCAATAACCTTCACCTGCCCTGTTCCAGGAAGAAAGACACCAACTGAGCAGTAAGTTGTGCCAAGGTCAATCCCAATTACTTTCGGTGTAGGCATTGGTAAATATTGCTGTGCTAGATAGCCAGCTAACAAGAGAGCCAGAACAGCCGAACCTGAAACACAGATTTTTTTTAAAAAAATAGGGTTAGAGTATCTGTGACTACAAACTTAGAAGTCAATGCAAAGCACACAGTATTATACATTACACCTCACACAGTTTTATTTCATGCTCTGAAGCCTGTTCAGCTACCTAATTAGTTTTCAATTTCTTCAAAGCTCACCAGCAAGTTCAGGCCTCTTAATTCAAGAAACAGTGGTTAGAAGAGTCAAAAATCTTAGGCATTAAATACTAAACTGATTTTTTGAAAGCCCAAGAGGGCAAGCCAAAAATATCACCCTGTAATAATTCTTTTTCTCTCTGCAAGGTACTTCAAAAATATAGGCTAATTAGTATTTTTGCAGGAATTGCCTACACATGACCCCTAAGGGACACCTAGTTAATAAGGCTGCACAAAATCACAGTGAAGTGACAAACTCCTGATTCAAACACCTTCTCGAACTTCACTGGAAGTCTAAAAATAAGGAGAAGCAAACCCATGCTAACTCCTCCTATTTCAGTCACAGCTCCCAAAGAGCATCTTCCCACACTTCTGAATGTTTTCTATGCCTTGAAATCAAAGGTGTCTGGAGGAGGGGGACGCTCTTTTTTCAGTGGTGCCCAGGGATAGGACAAGAGGTAACAGGCACAAACTTGAACATAGGAAGTTCCATCTGAAGATGAGGGGGAACGTCTTTCCTTTGAGGGTGGCAGAGCACTGGAACAGGCTGCCCAGAGAGGTGGTGGAGTCGCCAACTCTGGAGACATTCAAAACCCGCCTGGACGCCACCCTGTGCAACCTGCTGTAGGACCTGCTGTGGCAGGGGGGCTGGACCAGATGATCTCTAGAGGTCCCTTCCAACCCCTGACATTCGGTGATTCTACGAAAGACTAGATTACTTTAAGTGCAGAGGAGTGATGTTATTGTTTTAATTTTACATATAATAAACAGAGCAAAAAACCCAAAAATCTAACATAAAGCAACGCCTCAGAGGAGGGGGAAAAAAAAATAAATTCACAAACAAAATGCCAAGAAGTCCAAACAGCTTAAGTTAGTTTCAAAGAGTGGATAAGCTGTTTTCCCCAGCAGAGAGGGGCGGTCACAGCTGTGCTTCAACCAGGCCAGGGAGGAAGTACAGGTTCATTTTCGGTTGTGAATCTTTCGAGGCATTTCCTAGCAACGCGCCACTGAGCACTTCGGCCTTCCAAAGAGAGGAACGCACCGAACGCGCCACAGGAAGCCGCGCTACCCTGACTCACCAGTCCGGGGTGATAAGGCCGGCAGAGCGACCGGGCCAGCCGCCGATCAGCGCCCACCGCCCCAGGCAGGGTGAGGAGGCGCGCCCGGGCCCTGTCAGGCGGAGGCCGCCGCAAGCGGGGCGCCAGTTCCCCCAAGCGCTCCGCCGGCCCCACCGCCGCCCGCCCCGCGGGGACCACCCCCCTCAGCAGCCCGAGGGGCAGCCCCGGGTCGGGTCCGGTCCGGTCCGGTCCGGTCCGGTCCGGTCCCGTCCCGTCCCGCGCTTACCCAGCACCGCCATCTGCCCGGCCATCGCCGCCCCCCGGCCCCAGCAGCGCCCGCCAACGCCGACTGCTGACGGCTCCTTCCGGGCCGCGCCGCGGTGCACGCCGGGACGGGTGGTGGGCGCGTCCCGCCCGCCCCGCTGCAGCTGGTGTGCTGTGGAGGGCGAGAAGACCACAACTCCCAGGGGGCATCGGGGCGCCGCCATTTCCGGCGGGCACCAGCCAATGGGCTGAGAGAAGAGGCGGTCGGGGAGGATGCGCGGCTCCTCTCGCTGCGCATGCGCGGAGCCCGGCCGGCCGCTTCGCAGTGCCTGCTGGGAGCGGTAGTTCGGTGGATGGCGGCACGGCTCCTGCCGCCATGGCTGGTGCGGGGCGCGCCGGGCGCTGTGGTGACCCGGTGCCTGGGGCGGGAAGGGCGGCCAGCTTCCCTCCTGCCCCCAGCATCATCCTCCTCCTCCTTCCCTCCGTCAGGAGCAGGAGCAGGCGGCACGGCCGCCCCTGGTGGCAGGGAGGTGGCGCGGGGGCACGGGCCGGCCCGCGCAGGCTGCCGCCGGCGTGAGGCGTTAGAGACCGCAGAAGCGGCAGGGCCGAGTGGCGAAGCAATGGCGGGGGGATGACGGGGGCGGGGGTGTTTCCTTCTTGCCCACCTGACATTGACGCAAGTAAGGAGAATGCAGAGGAAACCTGCCCCTCCAATGCACCTGGGAGGAGCAAGAGGAAGTGACTAATCCAAGAAATAGGACGTGAAGTGACAGTGTGGGCTTGACAAGAAGCTGTCCTTGAGCTGAGCACTGCGCTCCTCAGGAGTAACAGACTTTCAGGTTCTCACACATCAGGCATCCACTTCAGGCAGAAATTGTGAGACTCTGGTGTTCCTTATTGGGGTTTAAGTTAGGTGCTTTTTAATAGAAAATACTCATAGATAATAGCTAGTAACAAACATTGTAGTGGAAGAAAGGTCAGGCTAAGTTCTATTGCAGTTACTGTCTCTAGCACCTCTGTTTCTCCTAAGTGATGGAAAGACACATAACCCAAAAGTAATTCCCAGGAGCTTACTTCTTCTAGCTGCTTCTTTATGCAAAAAAATTAGTAAAAAATGCATGCATCCTCCGTTTATTGTTAACATAGTGATGTGGTGCATTCTCTGCATGAGGTGGTGGAACCTCCTTGGTAAGGGAAGAGAAAGTTAAGCCGCTCAGCGTTCTTAATGACTCATGATCTGACTATTTTCTAGTTATGTATCTAACTAATTTCTTTTCCATACATTAGAGTTCAATGCTTTAATCATGTTTCGTGAAGTGGCATCATTGTAACTGTGGTCAGTCAAAGTTACTTAAGTGGGGGAAAACTTGTAGTCATTGTTTACAGTATTTCTTCACTTGTGTAACTCAAGCACAGGCACTTTGTATTTTACCCAGCTGTCAGTGGATGGTGACAAGAAAAGCAAAAAGATTTAGTGAAAACAAGGCATACGATTAAACAGGGGTTTGCTCGTAATTTTGATAATTGATGGCAACCAGATGCTCTAATACACAGGGAGCCTCTGAAATGTCACACTGTACAATGCAGATATGTAGGGGTGTTTTTTAAAAATGCTGATACAAAACCTCATTTCAGAGATTTCATCCTTTTCTAAAGATTAGGAAAGGCTCTGCTTTTCATCATGGAGGTTAAAACTCTGAAAGACATTGGGATCACTTGATAACATACCTGCTGAAGGACGGAACTCAAATGCCCTTCCCTACGTAGCTTCCATTCCATTTCTTCAAAACAAAGCTGCTTAATGAATTCAGCGTATCAGTCAAGGCCTCCCCACCTGACTGACTCCTTGGAGGCCTGGCTGTTCCCTGCAGAATTACACAGCACAGGCCACCTGCCTGGGAGTCAAATCAAGGAGAGCATCTCAGCAGGCTTTCTGCCCTCCAGCAAAGGTATATCATGCCAGAAACTTCTTCAGAAGCCACCTTTTCCCCTGTAGCTGTTTTTGGCCTTTGTGTCATTTGAAGGCTGGATCCATCATAAGTACTCTCTAGTCCCTTGAAGGCAACATTTGATCTTCAGCACCCATGCTCAGATGAAGTCTGGAAGTGCCTGATTTGTTTCCCACATCTCCATGACCTATCAGGACCTGCTCGTGGGTACTCCTGGACTCTGCACAGCGATGCTAGACTTCTCTTGCACCTGCAAAATCGGCAGAACTAATACTAGTGACCTTGCCCTTTTGTTTTGCGGCATTACTAGAGCATCCTCTGTATCACCTTCTTTTACCTACTTTTGCAGAGCTCTTGTCCAAGGGAGTGAGACCTGTTTCTGTTTTCTTCCCTTATCTGAGGCAGTGCTAAATCCAGGAGTGGGTTGCTCAGGAGCAGAAGGGGACATTTAGTAGTTCTGGAGAGAATTGCTTGATTTTGCACAGAATAATTAAATATTCATTAGCCAATAGAGGGAGAGGTTTATTTGGCGGGGGGGGGCAAAGCTATGGGTAGCCCCTGCCTCACAGACTGCCTCGTGGGGAATATGTAGACACGGTTGGGGCAGACCCTGGAAGGCAGGTTGTCTTTCTGAAACGATGTGCTTTAGCCACTTCCCTGTAACAGCAGACAAGGCGCCTACTACTGTGATGAACACCCTCGCCTTGGGAGGGGCAATGCAAGTTCAGGCCCGTAAAACTACTTTGAAAAAGCCCATCGCTCTGATAAAGCTTCCCTGGATGTAGCTGAGTGAGGGTAAATGGGGTGCTGTGGTGACCTGGGCTACTAGAACTGAACAGCTTCTGATATCTGCTGGTTTGGCTACCCGGGCTGTCCAGCATCAGCCTTTGGCGACCACCCAGCACGCCCTCAACCCTCACCTGCCGCTGACTTGAGTGGAAGGTGGGCATGCAGCTAAATCCCTCCAAGGGTCTGGGCCAAGTGCTTGTTTATCCTTGTTAGTGCATCTGTTTACTCTGGTAGTAAGCTGTTTATAACATTTCAAAAGGTTTTGGGGCATTAATTTCTTTCAAAGGGCAGTTGTGTTCCCCCAGGGCTTTGATAGATGGAGGTAAAGATGTTTTTGTCTGCAAGTAGCTTGAGGGAGAGAGCTGCTCTTACAATGTGAGACCAGAGGCTGGTTTTACAGCGGTCTCCCATCAGATGTGAACTGGTGTCTGCAGGAAGAAACCTGCTACACTGGGGAGTATTGCTCAAACCGTAGACCTGTGATGTGCTAAACACAGTTCAAGCATTCGGTGTGCACGGAATCAAATACAGCTCGTTTTCATCGGTAGGATGTTTTGCATCAGCTGTATCCTTGCACTTGGAGAAAAGGGAATTGAATTTACAAAGCATCCTCTTCTCTGCCATAGTACAAAAGAGGGCTTTCTCTTTCTGGGGTGGACTCGGTGAGTGCCTTCTGTACTGTCTCACTCGTTTTCAAGCCAGTGTCCAAAACTGAAACACAGGGTGCCAGGGTATAGTAGAAACACAGTATGATCCCAGCAGCACAGTATAATCAAACTGTTTTCCCACTGTGAAGAAGGCAAGGGGAGAAGGATTTGGATCCGCTTCTTAGGTGGAGAGTGTAGTCAATGTGTTCATGCAAAGGGAGGCAATTTATTTAGATGCTAAAATCTGAAAACGCATTTTCAGTTTTTAACTTAGGTAAAAGTAGGTTCTCAGCCTTAGTGTAATCACATCATCAGAATTACAGAGAGCTTTACTGATAGGTCCTTTCCCTAATTAAAACATTGATCTTCTCCTGCTGTGTATGGCTGGGGAAAAGAAGGATTTCACCAGCACCCAGTCTTCCTCTGACAGACAGTTCAATGTCAGGCAGCTGGAAGAGAAGTAAACCCTTCAATTTAGATGCAAAAGTTTCCATTTAAATTCCAGCATATAGCTTAAAGATTTCTGTCTCCCGTTGAGTGGCTGACTGGCCATTGCCAGGCAGGTGTGCGCTGAATTCTTTATTAGCCAGGGAACCGCTCCCCAGCCGGAGGCCACTGGAGCAGCTCGGGGCTGCTCGGAGGATTCAGAGCCCCAGAGAGCTGAACCACGAGGCGTGAGACAAGTGCGAGAAGGTTCCAGTAGATGTCTCTGCTGTGCGGTGTTGCTTCCCCGGACCGCTCTCGGTGTTTGACAGATACCTGCAGGTTCATATAAAGCATAGGAACCTTTTGCAATTGTTATCCAAATTCTTGTAAAGACATAAGTCATGAAAACGGTGCCTCATTTTTCATTACAGTTTATTTAATTGCCTTAACATAGCCATTCCACTGAACCCTCATAAAATCATTCTGAGGTTAACAATTGAATTACTATATCCCCTTTCATGAATACAGCTGCAGTGATAACAGTATAACATAACCCAGTAGATGTCCAGGAAAAACAGTCTGGAAGAGAAATGAGATTTTCACAGGTCTCACTCCCGCTTCTCTAGTTGAATTTCAGTTGGTGTGGCTTGCTGTGGTGTGGCAAAAAAAGGCGGAGACCTTTTATTGAAGAGACAAAGCAGGTTTGGCACTTAGTGGTCTGGTAACTCAGAGTTTATCTTCCTGCTTCACCAAAGTGCCATTTTGGGTAGGTGCTGCAAGGCCAGCGGCTGAACAGCAGGTGTGAGATTGTCCGAGTTCTCCCCAGGCACCAGCGGCCTGGCTTAGTGGGGCTGAATCGTGTCTTGGCTTGGATTCGTGCTGATGTCTGGACCACATCATCCACCTTCTGCTCAGCTCAGGTGTCCTGTGTGGAAGCAGGGAGAACGATACCGCAGCAACTCTGGGGGTGACAGGAAGACTGATTGCTTGTACAACCGTTTGGTGACAGCAAGGTGCTGCAAAGTGCAACCTAGAGCACAAGGAGGATGATATGGCTGGGAGTCTCATCATCTGCATGAATCATGATAGTGATAATGATAACGAACAAGAGTCCCAGCAGTCTCCCAGGAGGCCATATTCTCATTCACGTTGTTGCTGTGTATATGAAATCCATACAGATGTCAGTCAGGCTTGTCAATTTTATCTATTGGGAATGACAACAAAAGGATAAACAGGAATGCACTGAAATATAGCTGCCTTAACAGTGAGCTCCCCAGGCAAAGGAGAAGTTTTGCAATATCTGTGGATAGCAGGATAAAAATCCTGCTTTTCTTTTTGTGAGGTGCTGAGGCTACAGTCTCAGAATATGAATCTTCTTTTCCTGAAGGTATCACCTAGAGTACATCAGTGGGTTTGTACACTGAATAAGAACTTTTGGGCCTTTACGGTGAATCTTTCCTCTATTTCAGTTATCCCTTATAAATAGTGTTACGGTACTCCAGGAGCAACTATGCCATGCCTGTTTTCATAGAAGAGCTAGTCCCTGATCCAAATTATTTCTAATCCAAGTATAAAGGAGAAATAATAGGTAAGAGAATGTTACACAGTTTGAAGCAGAGGAACACAGAAATTCAGTGACTTAGTGACTCAAGAACAAACAAGAAGCCTGGAGGCCAAATACAGTTTGAAACCGGATGTTTCAAATACCATTCCAGAGAGCTCGACGTCAGCCGTCTTCCATTCTTTTGAGGAAAGGAATCTGTATTAAGGAGGGTTAGCGAAAATCTGATGGGAGAAAAGTGTCCTCATTTATAGTTGCTGTTTGGGCAAAGTGGTAGTGGCATTTCCTAATGATCTATATAGCACCTGTCTGTCCTGCAGGAACCAGAGTTGTCATTATTGTATGACTATCCAGCATACTTCAGTTTAATGGATACATAGTTCAAATATGACTAAGATGTAAGCAAGCTCATCTAGCATTATACAAACTCAGTTTAGTTTTTTTTCTGAGAGCAATATGTGAAACCAATAGCACTTGACAGCATATCCCACAATGCCTCTTATATACTCTAGTCTGTCTGAAATAGGGAGGGAAATGTTGAGAGCACAGAAGAAGAAAACTCGGGCTCATCAGCCTGAGTCAAGGTCCTTAGTGTTGCTTCGTACCTTCCCAGAATCTCTGGTCAATTGGCATCCACTTCGCATTAGTCTTTGCCTGTGCCAAGGCTTGCAACGTACCTGGAGGGTCCTCAAACCTATTTCTGACAATATTGATGGAATCATTCCGACATTAGTCAGATTACTCTTACAAGACAAGCAAAGATGTTAGCCACAGCGTGTCTTCTTTTCTCAGCATCACTCCCCCATGCACTGTCATGTGAGTAGCAAGTGTCTGTTTAGCCTGGAGAGAAGTTTGTTGGAAGCAGATACTGTAAAGTTAGAGCCATTCTAGAAGAAATGTGCACTGCTATGGAAAATGATCCATCCACAGAAGCAGAAATTAGCCTTTCTGTGCAATCACAATAAAAGTCCCATCCCAGCTTTCTCTCCTTTCTTGAATGATTGTGCTGTGTATAGGTCTGCTGGATCGCATCAATACCTCCTTGCAGCCAATAATTTGTTGCCATGCTTTTGGCTCAGTTCTGCTGCTCAGATATGCAAGTGCATGCTTTTGCCGATTTGAAAAATCAGCTATTGCACATGCACACACCAGCAGAGTAGTAGACTTTACAAGATATGTGCAATCTGCCTGCCAGCATATTTGTGGGCACTGAGCCCTTAAGCTTCAGAATATTTTTACCAAATACAAAATACTGATAAAAATGCAACAGTATGTTTATGTCGTGGTTCTAAGAAACATTTCTGACTATGTGCAAACAGTCTCATTGGGCAGAACTGCTTTTTTTTGGCTGTTCTTAGCACATAGCACAAAGGGGGCTGGGGCTGTCAGCATGCTGAGCTGCTCCCGCAGTACCAATAATTACAATTAAAGAGCAGTGTGAGGGAGGGATTTTGCAATCTCAGAAAGATGTAATAGAAGTATATTAATTTCTGCTGAATTGTTGGGACAGAGAATGCATCTCTTCATATGTTCTGGAGAAGCCCCAAATGTTTCCCATCTCAGTATAATAGCTCGTTTCTTGCTGCCAGTCAATCCCAAAGTGAGCAGGGCTGACAGATGCCGATTCTTTCATATTTTCCCTTTCTTAAGGGCCTTGGCAGCTTCAGCTGCAGGAACAACAAACCTATTCCTTTTTTTTTCCTTACCTGTTTACTCCCACCGTAGCTATCCTCTCTCTCACAAGGCGACATAGATTCAGTTCATATCATGCGACATCAATACTTTACCCTCACTTTGCTGAAAAGGATCCAAGGTACAATACAACGTGTTACCTGTCCTTCTCTGCCTGCCGTATGCTGTGGTAACCATCTTCCCTGCTTCCATTTCAGAAGCAGTCAAGTATGACAGAAGAACTGTAGGATAGATACAGATAGATAACGATGCGCCACTCAAAAACAATATTGTTAGGCAACTGCTACATATCTACAATACCTGTAATATTTGTATATCAGCAAAATAAAAAAAAACCCCAAGCGTTAAGAAAGTTTTTGCAAGTTCAGTGGTAAATAGTCTGAACTGAAAGATCTGCACCTGCATTCTTTTTGCTATTACGTTCCTTGAAAACAAAACAGTAGTTGTATATCGTGTTATGTATGGGCACAGTTAGTAGTATGCAGCTTTTTGAAGATGGATTACACATTCTGGCTGGATATAGGGAAAATATCACATGTCCAGATAGTTCCAAAGGGTATGTGATTGGGAGCCAAAAAGTTAAACCTCTTTGGTAATTTGATTTCGTACAGTATATCTCCCATAAAATAACATTGAGTTGACTGTTACCTTTAGTCACTGCAGGCTAGCAATTCACTGCCATTCTGTTTCTTCATTCTGATTTCTGTGTATAGGCAAGAAAGCTATGGATAAGCCTGTTTCTGTGTGACTGGTTTATATATTTTAGTTTTGAATTGCATGGTCCTAAAATCTGATCAGTACACGCAAAGCCTATTTATTTTCTCTGGAAAGTTCGTTAGCCAAAAAGCTTCACTAGCTTAAACCTTCCCCTGGTTCTCAGAAGAGCTCTTTAATTTTTTTAGTGCAGATTGATAGATTTTAGTCCAACTGTGTGACAAACAGTTAGGAGCAGAGCTCTTCCTGTAAAAGGCCGTCCTAAGAAAAATGTGGTTTAGTTTGCAGCCTATGATAATCTTAATGAGATAATTCAGGGAGGGCCTGTCAGGAAAATCAGCTTAACATCTCTATGCCATTTTTAAACAACATATATTATCTATCTTATTTTCCTCCTCTTTTGACAGAAACATGAAGCTTTATCTATCCTGTACTAAAGAACAGCAAAAGAAATGAAGAAAAAAAGCAGATTTGCTTTTTAAACACAAACATTTTAAACAACTTGGGGGAAGTGATTGTTGCTGGGAAACTGATCCACCTCTCTGCTCCTCCTGCTGCTGATCTCCATCCAGCTGGCGCTTTGCAACCTCCCTTGCACCCGTGCTGTGTGGCACCCCCAGCTTCTCCGGCTCATGGGGCATCAGGAGACCCCTACACGCGAAACACGGTGAATCGCATGCCTGCCCCTCTGGGGGGAGCGCACAGCCAGGTAATGCCATCCGTAGCATGGTCTTCCGGGCTCGTTTTCAGCAGTTAACTAAAGAGTCTGTTGCAAACCCATCTATGCAATAATATTTAGAGCTAAACAAAAATGAGAAAGTCAGAATCAGGAAGAGAACTGTTAATAATGAAAGAAAAAGCCTGCATTTGTTGCATAGTGCGTTAACCAGCTGAACTGTGGGATTCAACCAGCTCTCACCACTGTCGTGCCTTTCCATGTCGATTTTCCAGCTCTTATTTTTTTAATATAGAATAAATGTGCTGTCTGCCATTACATTGATCCGTCTGAATGGCAAAATGGAGAGAGGATCGCAGTAGTTAGAGAAGGAAAAGCCGTATTAGACTGGAGTCCATCATCCTGTAAGGGTATGATATAATACCGTGGCAAAGGCTGTATCAGATATTAAACTGATATAATAAAGAAGTGGTTTACACCATCTGAAAGGATGGTGTAAAATCAGAGGATTTCTTGTTGGTGCAATAGCCGGGTTGCCCTAGGACAAGAGGCGATGCCCAGACTATTACGAGGAACAGACTGTTGGGTTAGTTCACGCAGTTGAGTCTTCTCCAGCATCATCCCTGTGCGCGACACGCTCCTGCACCGCCGGTGGCATCCTGTGATCCCGTCGGCTCTTGCTAGCCAAGTGGGAAGGGGCCAATGCAGTCCTTAGGGCTTGAAACAAAATCCGTCAAAGCCGAGGGGAGTTTTACCTGTGATTTCGGAGCAAATTGATGCCAGGCTCCGCACAGCCCCGAAGGGGAGATGGGGCCTGGTGCCATGGTAGGTGTCACTCTGTCCCTGGTCAGCCCGGCCTCCATCCCCACACCCTGGCAGGAGGCACTGGGCAGCTGGAGGTGGTAGATTTTTGCTTAGCGTCTAAAGGCGTCTCTCGTCTTGCTGGGAGGATGAAAAATCCCATGGCATATTTGCAGAAGAAGGGATATAAACCCTTCGGTTACCTGACCGGACCCTGAATTAAGTGGATCTGTTCTGTCTAATTTCTCCCACGTTTTAGTTGGTGCAGCTGTAAGATGGCCTTGCTTTGCCCAGACTGAAGCAGGCTTTGAAACAGTCCTTTAAATGTATATTCCCTCACTCCTTCCCCCCAAAATGTCAGGTAAAACAGCATTTAACAGTGCTTGTTAAATTTGTACTGCCCATTAATACAGTTGTGGAAACTGGCACTGTAGAAATATCCTCTTTCGTAACTATTTTCTGTAGATTTTTTTCATCAGACTGTGACACCATGGAATAGAAACGCTTTTACACTCTTCTGCTGCTGGAGATATAATTGTGGGGCAAAGTATATCTTTAGTGCAGTGCTTTAAACTCTCACAACAGTTTTTTCTCTCAAAATAACTTGTAAAAAAAATACATTGCACCAGGTGCCCTGGTTTCATTTCTGCATGCTCTCTTCTCAGAGGTTTCACATAGCTCAGAAATGGAAAGTCAAACTACACAGCATGCATTTGCTGCTGATGGGCATATACATGGGGGCAGACTAATAAAAATACCACATTTCTTCTCAATACGGTGTACATTCCAGTGCTGAGTAAATACACAATGTCTGAAAGATCCTGTTACTAAGGCAACCAACTCTGATGTTATCTTTAAATATATATACATACTCTCTATGCTATTCAAAATAAAAAGTTCTCGTCAAGATTTGATGAACTGAATTCTTGGTGAGATTTGTCTTATAAAAGGCTAAATGTTGTGGCTGCCTCAGACTGGATTTTCAGGTTGACAGTAAGAGTAACAAGAGAAGCTGATGGAAAGGATAATGATTTTCAAGTTGCAGAGTATTGGGCAACTTGTACAAACTAGGCATTAGAACCAAAATTTTCTAAGGCCTATGTATGCCAAACTTATCTAAGGCCTATGTATGCCAATTCTGCCATAATCACAGAATTCATATATGTAAATATTTCATAGTACCTCCTTCTGAGACAGCTCCTTTCACTTGCTGTGTTAGGCAGACCAATGTATTTTGCTAGTATGGTAATTCTTGTTACTGATGAGTCTAAGCAAAGGAACACCCAGCGACATATAGTATGGTGTGTAGCGCTACATCTTGCTGTTAGTATTTATTTTGGTATATGTATTTTCAATATTAGAACACATCATATACTGTAGCAAGCAAGTGTGCATAACTCGGTGCTGTCCAAAAGAGTGAAGAGGGCAGTTGAGGCACTACTTACACAGTAGTTCTTAGCCAGCTATCTCAGCCACGACTGATTGGGGTTTTTTGCCATAAATGTTTATTTTGAGGACCACTCAGCTATATTTTGTACCCAATGAAAAAAAAAAAAAAGAGTTCCTTCAGTGGGGGTTTAGTGGTCATGCTTATGCTGGTGCAGTGTCAGTTTAATTCAGGACCGAAAATTAAATGAGCAACAGCACCCCAGCAGGGAGGGTGTCTGAAAGCCCAGAACTTCATGGGCTCACCTAAACCATCCTTGGAGGTAGTCTTTGGTTTCATGGGATGTGACCTGGGGCGTACATACATTTGAGTGGACCTTGGACTGGACAAGTTTGCAGCTTCTTACAACTCACCATGCTTTCAGTGAAGTGCTACAGGTAATAATGGGGTCTATATTGAAGTTTTTAGGAGTTTCTTTTTTTAAAAAAGGAATACTTAAATAACTCTAGCTTAGTGCCCTATCCCAGCAGCTTGGGACACTAAATTAAGTTATTTCTGAAGGTGTTACTCAGCCCCATGTATTCAATGGCAGTGAGTGTCTCTGAAGAGCCCATTATTGGCATGTATGAAAGGAGTCACAGGCTCACAGGATAAGCTTGAGAATCAGTGAAATGATATTAGGTGAGACTTCCTCCACCAAGTGAAGTCTCAGCCCTGGTCCATCTCTCACAGCCGTTAAGTACTGAGGCAATTTGCAAATACTTTTTCCATCTTCTCTGTTATGTCTAAAAATTTATTGTCCAGGATGGTGGAAATTCACCTGTGGGGCACAAAGATCTCGCACTGCTTGATTTATTTTTTTTTTTAACCTCAAGAGTAATATCTGTCCCTTCTCTCAGACATGTAATAAGGCCAGGAGGTCCTTATCCATCTCCCGTAGTTAGGTTGCTCTCTCTCCATGGCTTGAGTCCAAGTACTTTCATCCCTTTTCGACATCTCAGAAGTGACACCATTCTGTTCCCATTTTTAGAAAACACCAGTGATACACCGAGGCTGAGAAAAATCCTTGCTCCTAAATAAGATGTTCTGGAAGAAATTTTTCTTGTCTCATTTCTTTCCCAGCCTTTTCAGAGGTTTCCCTCGTGTGGTCGTAGAGGCGGTGCTGGTAATTAGGGAAGCTCTTCGTTCCAAGCACAATTGATACAGTCCTTTTGCCAATTATCCCCCAACAGGGATAATAGTATTTTATTATCCTTAAATCCAAAGGTTAAATGCGTTTTAACCAAAGTGCCCAAAGCCAATGGTTAACTGCAATGTAAATGAGGTCTGTCCCATACAGCCGTTTTCCTGGCTCACCAGCAGATGCTCGAGGAGCGCACCCTCCCCTTGGAGGCCTCCGTCCATCTGGAGTTCCCAAGCTGCCCTTAGGCTGTGCTTTTCCCTTTTCATCAACAATAAGCTCCTTGCTCTCAAAACCTTCAGGGAACATGGATTACACACGCATGGAAATGGGATTTTTAGTAACAAGTAGCCAAATGTTCAGACATCTCCTCTAAAGACATTTTTGCTTCTGGTGAAAAAAGAGCCTGATCCCAATAAGGAATCTATTGCTAAATTAATAATAATTTTAAAAACCCCTCAAGTCTGAGATACATTAAAATACAAGGTGACATTTGAATATGTACTGTGGGTCAGACTCTGATGCTTTAAGGCACGTTGAGTACTGTTTTACTTGCAAGTAGTTCCATTAATTTCAGTGACCCAGTTATGGAATAAGACACCACTCAGCAAGAGAAAAGATGTTAAAAATCTGCCCACAGTATTTGATGATAATTTGGTTCCTGTACTGCCTCCCAGACCCAGTCACCCTGTTCTGCTTTCACCACAGTGCAGCATCTCTTTCATAGATGCTGACATCTCTAGACGGCTGTCAGACTTTGTGATGAAGAATATTAGAATAACGTTGTAGCTGTGTCAATAAAGCAGATATGCATCCATTCATGAGGAGGATATTTTTTCAGTGATTCTTGTAAAATTCCTTGGGTTTTTTTCTTTTAATTTGATATTCAGGTTTCTGTGACTATGGTAACTTCTGTGCATTTGCATATTGTAGGCTGTGCAGCCACAAAACTGCATTGGAGATAATTGATTTTCTCCCCGAAGTAATTTGGTGCTCTTCACTTCAGAGATCATCCTTTGGATTATCGACTCCTTATTATTAGTCATTTGCAAAATTATTGCTATGGCTATAAGGTTCACAGCCCTGTCAGACTTTTGGCTTCTTTTCCTCAGGGTTTGCTTCCTGACCAGGAAGGCTTTAATCCTCTTGTACTTGTGAAAAAAAAAAACCCCACACAAAAAAGCCAGCTAGCTCTGCTGGCACCTTCTCCCATAAGGCTGACATTTCAAATCAGTTCTTTATCAACACATGCTTCTTGCTTGCCTTTATGATAGCCTCAAAAAATGTTACAAAGAGCTTGGTCAGTGATGATAACCTCCACAGAGCACTGACCTACAGCAAGGAGAGGAGTCTTTCCAGATGACTGCAGTATATTAGCAAATAAGTAGTTTGTGCTTGCCCTTGACTACATTGTCACCCTTTTCAGTGTTTCACAGTTGGACTAACACTTTGTTTATCATAGATCCACCCCCCTTTTTTTTTTCTGTTTTAAATGAATTTATAACTTCAGCATAAAACCTCTCTCTAGGCTAAATGATACATGAACTACCTGCCTGCAATTAATTGTATTATTTAGTAAATTTTCAAAACTCTCTGAATAGCCTTTGAAGGTTCAGAGTGGACGGGGCATATGAGTCTGTGTGGTTTGGATTGGATGTTATTTTAATGACAAAAGGTGAAATTCATGTTTTAGAAAGGTTTCACCAAATGTATTGATAGCTATTAAACTTCTAAAGCATCATGTTGCTTATGTGGATTTTCAAAGCATTTAGGACTTTACAGAAGTGGTAGTGATAATCTAAATATAAGAAAATGTTTGAGTTTCAGATACTGCTATTTCATTGTTTGCACTCTCTTTTCATAGCGAGAAAATGGCATTTATTAGGTTCTATAGTGTTGAGACACTGCAGGTAGTAGTAGGAGTGGCTCAGCGCTTCCATTAGCATTTGTGGTTCCCTGCTTGTGTCTTTGATGATTTCTGGCTTGCAGTTAAGGTAATCATTGAGTAGGAAGGACCTGGTTTTAGTTGTGCAATTGTATCTGAACTAGGCACAGGGGTGAAAATGATGGAGCTGTTGCAGTAGAGTCCATGGCAGTAGCTTGGTAGCTTGCACATTGTGTGTTCTTTTGGTTGCAAACCAATCTCTGTGAGCTTCCTGCGGGGCTCATCATCCTGTGGGAAAAAGAATGCAGAATTGTGACCCAAAAATATATGTACCGTTTTACTGATATCCCAGTCGTGGTTTCCATAGTGCTGGAGAAAGACTGATGTGGAAGTGCGGCATTTTAGGACAAAAGATGGGATAATGATAACGGCTGTGACTACTGATAACATTTATTTCCTTGTATAGTGTTAATTTTGGCAGCGTTCATACACATGCACATGCATGTGCGTATACACAGACCTCTCATTTTCTTCTGAAGTGATAGTTTTCTGTTTATTAGGAGCCCTCATCGTCTGCCCGTGAGGGGCTCAGGAACACCCCCGTGCACTGGAGAAGGATCCTGCGTTTCAGTAGTCCCAGCCTAGCCCAAACCATGACAGCCTCACAGACGAGTCTCTGATCTCAGCCACCTATTTCTCTGGTAAGGCTGATTCCACAAGCTTCTCTGTAAACTTGTTCCATTGCCTAACATTTCCAATAGTTATAACATTTGCCTAATATTAAATCTAAATTCCCCCTTGCTGCATCTCAAAGCCATTACTTCTTGTTCCGTCCTTGTTCTCTAATGAGAATAATTGTCCTACGTCCTCTCCATAACAGCCCTTTGCATATTTGCAGGCAGTAATGCTTCCCCTCAGTCCTCTTTCCTCCAGACCGAGCGGGCCCTGCTCTCGTAACGTTTCCTCAGAGGTCTTATTTACTAACTCTTTAATCATTTTTGTTGCTCTCATCTGAACTCTCTCCAGTTTCTCAGCCTGTTGTAAAATGCGGTGCCCCAAAATGAATGCCGTTCTCCGGGCGAGGCCTCGCCGATGCCAAGTAGAGCAGAATAATTGTCTTGCTTGTTTAACACAAGGTATTCCTCAGCCTGGCTCGCGCCTTCTCTGCCAGAGCTCGGTCCTCTGGCCTCGCCGTCCATTTGTTATCCTTTATAACCCCGCAGAAAACAGGAGCTTTCGAACGCAATGTTTTTCAGGCAAAGACAAATAAATGACGTCCCCACGGCTTTAATTATCCCCCTTTCCCGAAGGAGAGGCACTCCCCTCCCTGTCCGCTTACAACATGGAGGAGCACCCGGCCGCCGAGTCGCTGGGTCTTGGGGAGGCCCTGAGGTCCCTCACCCCATCCCACCCCACCCCACAGCTGCTCCTCCTCCCCACCCGCCATCACGCTGCCGCCTCGCGATCCCCTTCCCCGCGCCTGCCCAAGGGCTGACACCCCCCAGGCCTTCCCCTCGCCCGAGCACTGCCTGCCACCCACGGCAGCCCCCCGCCACCCAGGGGGTGCCCTTAACGGAGCCCCCACCATTTTTAGGGGTGCGGGGACGGCGGGGAGGATGGCTGCCGCCGGCACGCTGGGGACAGAAACAGCAGAGTCAGAGGAGGACGAGGCCGTTAATTTTTTCAGCCGCAGCCAGCGGCTGGAGGATGCATTTTTCTTGATTCAGGAACGGTTATCGAGGCGAGGGTTTTTATTTGGTTTTCGTGCCCGTACCGTGAAGGGTTTGCTCGGGCATCGCTCACTCCTGACGCGCGCGTGGGCGCTGGGTGCGGGAGGTTTGCGGGGTGAGGCGGCTTCGCAAGGGCAGCCCGGCAGCATGGCGCCTGCTGGGGCGGCCTGGCCCCGCAGCTGGTGGCTCCCTGCCCGCGGCGGGCAGGCGCCCTTCCCAACGTCCCTCTCAGACATCGGCTCAGGGGTTACTTCCAGGCTGTGCGCCAGCTCACACCAGCGAGAGCTGAGGTGCTGGTACACCCAGAGGTACGTGATCCATGGAGAACGCAGAGAAACACAGGATATCCGTCGTAATAGCAGCCACCGCCGTTTTGCAAAGGAGCCTTTAGCAGAACTTGGGTCTCTATGTTACAACTGATGTCCATATGTCCTGGTGTGAGTGACACAGGACTAATTTCTTTCCTAATGCTTGGGAAAGCTGTATTTGTGTAAGACTCTGGTGTCTGAATTAGTGAAGATATTTACTGTATAGCCAGCCATGGTGTGTGGGTTTCAAGGTCTCGGTGTTTTTGAGCTCACCAGGTGCAGGGATGAGGAGGAGCGAGACCTGGGCACTTGACCCAAGCTGGCCAACAGGATTGTTTCGTACCATGAACGTCACATTCGATATAAATTAGAAAGTCTGCTACGAGGTAGGGGTTCTCCCCCTTGCTCGGGTTCTCCCCCTTGCTCATGCTCTCCCCCTTGATGTCTCTCCCTTGATGATGGTGATCCAGAGGACTTCTTGCCCTGGTGCCAGATCCCTGTGCCCTTCCCTTCTTCCTGAAGCTGTAGCGCTCTCAGTGTCCGACATTCACTGTCCACTGCTGGGAGTGCACGGCTTCCGACTGATATAGCTGGCTGAGTATAATCCTTGTACTCTGTATACTCAGGTATCGGGATCAATATGGGTTCCTTTGTGTTAGTATTATTAATTATCCAGTTCCATCCTGTTAAATCTGTTTATCTTTCAACCCTTGGGTTTTCTTGTTTTCTTCCCGATTCCCCTTCCTGGGTGGGGAGGGGTCATCGGGTGAGAGAATAATTGTCTAAGCGATAATAAATTGTTATGGGTTTCTCAAACCATAACACCATAATACAGTGATACTTTCCGAGGACTGCCATGTGACATATTTAAAATGTCTGACAGGCTTTGGAGCTGAATCCGCAGCCCTCTCTTTCAAACATCCCCTTTGACTTTGCAGAGTTTGGAATCGGCCCTGGAGACCCTTCGACGGGAAGCGCTGCTGAAGATGATTACTTCTTTCAGAGAGCAAGACAATACCTGCTGACACACTGTTTTGCCCACAAAGAATTAAAAACTCAGCGGATGAATTCTGCATAAATGTGCCTGTCTCAGGCTTCAAGGGAGAATGCAAGTGGTAAAAATACACCCGCATCCCAGGCTCCGTGTTCAGCAAAGGCGCTGGGCCAGAGCTTCAGCTTTGCTGAGTTCACGTTTGTTGAGGCAGGGTGGCTGTGGCTTCCTAACTCCTTGTCTGGCTGCCAGCCCACAGCCAGGCTGGGGCAGCCAGGAGCTGCTCTGACGTGTAGCATCTAGCGGCGTCTCCAAGGCCGTAGTCGCGGTGAACACGGATGGACAGTGGTGTAACCTGGGTGCGTGCCCTGCGCCCTTCCTTCTCTTTCGTCCCTGCCTCCCCTGCTGACACGCCCCTCGGAGCGAAGGTGGCAAAGGCGCAGCTGTGCGCACTGAGGGGATGTTTCAGTGCTGGCAGTCAGTCATGCATGCAGGTAGCATGGCTTCTCTCTTTTACCTCGGCACCGCTTAAGCGATGCAGAGAACGTGCCCACAATTTATGAGGCTCGTGCTGAATGCAGCCAACGTCATTGACTGCTACATTTTTCCAGATCGGTGCACCAGTATGCTGCTTAATAGACCCCTGGCATAATGTGCAATGCTACTGAGCTCTATACCTTAGAGCTAAAAATGAGGAGACAGGAAGAGATGAACAGCATAGTTGTTTTTCATGCCTCGCAAAGTGAAATTGCACAGGAAGTAAGTCACCTCCTGAAGAGACTAGACACAAGAGGAGTTATCTTTCTTAGTTAAATTAAAAAGAATGATTAAATGCCAGATAGTTAGACCACGTATTGCACATACTGCACAAGCACTTTCTTGCTAAGAAAGTGACCACATAAGTTACCAGCTGACTTTAAAATGACTGAGAAAGTGTAGTTGTAAAAATCACTACTGCTGATTTACCTTCTGGCAGGAGTGGGAGAAACCGGCTTTGGCTGGGCATATTACTTCATACAGCATTAAAATACTGCAGCTTGTAAAGAGTGCCTGAACACGTGAGGACATGGTGTCTGGGTTGCTCCATGCTTGACTGATGAACTTGCATGGCCCTCACAGAAGCTTCACATACTGAGCAAGTAACTGTGAAACCCAAACCCGGCTGACTGCATAGTCTGCTGTCTCTTTTGGCTTTGCAAAGGTATGGGACACTGGATTCACATAAGCTGACTGAAGGTGGGGACACTGGAGCAAAGCTTCCTCAAACCTCTTCTCAAATCCAGCATCTCTTTGGCGTTTCTCATTAACATTTCTTACACCTGCCAGAATAAATCCGTTTCCTGGAGAATTTTTCTTGCTGTCCCAACACTAACCTTGTTCTGCCTCAATCACAGCAGGTAAGCTAGACCAGAATGGTCCCTCCAAAGCATTAGAGGCTTTCAGCACAGCCTACATAGCAAATATCAGATCTTATACCCAAGAAAAGATATTTTTTTTGACCTTTCTGAATTTGTCCCTTTCACTTCTCACCAGCTAGCACATTACTCATATTTAAAGGAAAAGCACAATTCATTTTAAAGGCCGTCCCACTCTGTATCAAAGTATTTCCATTCATCTCAGCAAATATTGGCAAGTTGTAAACCTGACTACTAACAGACAGTCCTATAGGGAGAGGGACTCATCCCATCTCTAAGGTCACGGATTCTGGGGTTTAGCAATTCTCTATTTGTGAAGATTTGCCTCCTCTAAGAAATATGTGCATGAGTACTGTAGTTTGTTGCTTAACTGGAACTGATCTCCTGTACAAAACCTTCCCCCACAACCTGAGTTTCTTCATAAAGAGGAAAGAATTGCTGTATTACAGCAGAATAAAATTGTCTGCACAGAAATCTGGCCCGGTATTACTACCCCATATGGGCTATTTCACGCAATCAATCCTTAAGTTGGACCTAACAATCCTTATCAATCCTAATCAATCCTTAAGGACCTAACACCTATGGGCCTTTCAGCTCCCCAGTCAGTGGGAAGTTTGGGGGAATTTCTTCAGAGATTCCTGCTCTTTCAAACTCCCAGCATTAACACAAATTCTCTGACTCAGTGGAATAGTAGTTAAAAATAAAGGAGGGGGCGTAAACTCTCATAGGTTGGAGAGAGAAACAGAAAAACTTTCTTATACATATCAGCAGCATATAAACTCAGTTCTTCCTTGCTTGTCTTTGGTTACTTCTGTGATTGCTCTCTGAGGGAGATAGGAGAAGAACACCACAGACTAACGTTTCAGTTTATATCAAAAGCTAACCAAATCAACTTACCTTCTTTGTCACCCACCCTTATAAATGATTGCGATAACTTTCATAGGATAGGATAGGACAGGACAGGACAGGACAGGACAGGACAGGATAGGATAGGATAGGATAGGATAGGATAGGATAGGATAGGATAGGATAGGATAGGATCAAACAGTTGTTATTGACCTTGCTCCTTTGAAATACATACTTCCAATTGCCCATATCTACTTTGCTACTCAGCTCCTAACAACATGATAGGCTATCTA
The DNA here is from genome assembly GCA_013398295.1 of Chionis minor. NCBI lineage: Eukaryota > Metazoa > Chordata > Aves > Charadriiformes > Chionidae > Chionis > Chionis minor. Next base: position 272,527 of record VZSF01010685.1, read on the forward strand.
TAACCTTTTTTAAAAATAATCTTTAGAGTATAAGTGTGACAAGAAGCCCCTATATCTTCTAGAGACCAACCCTAAAAGCAGATTCCTTCTAAATCCAGCTATTCCAGTTAATAGGACTTGGCACAGCCACTACGTCTACTATCCCAGACCTTAAAAGATAATTTATAACAGAACTTTGAGTGTTTCCTGGCTCAATGCATTTTTTAATATACTGGATCATTTGCATCAGTGTCTCTGTTCACCTTATATTTCATGAGTAAGTAAATTGTGGAAGGTTAACCTTTTCTATAAAAAAATAGGACTTTATGTGGAAGTCAATATTGGCGCAGTCTGTAGAAGAACTGTGTCTCAGCTGTCTGGGTGAATGTTTTGTCTGGCCTTTGTTTCAATTCTTTTGGTTTTATTCCGTTTTCCTTCCTTCCTTCCTTCCTTCCTTCCTTCCTTCCTTCCTTCCTTCCTTCCTCTTTCTTTCTCTCACTTTTTTTTTTTCCTCCTAAAGCTAAAGAAAGAAATTTCATAAACTAAGATTAGTATCAAATTCTTTAAATTGTCAAGTCATACTCTGGCTATCTTTTCCCCCTATATAGTGCTTTGCACAATGGTGGACATTTATGCTTATGGCACATCCCTACTTGAGTAATTTATGGCATTTAAAAGCTAAGATGATCTTGTGGGCTACTTGGTTCCTTGGTGTTTAAGTGGACTCTTGGCTCTGTAGCAGCAATTCCAGATCTAGCAGGCAGCAGCGTGTCACTGCAGTGCTTGATTGCTACCATACTCATCCAAGGACATAACTAGCGGTATGAAAGATTTCTTCAAAGACTGATGCACGCAATTAATTGAATTACTTCAACAGGGTGTAGATAGGATAGATTTAAAGTGGAACCTGTTACTGTGCCAGTGGCTGGATGAGGATCCTGCTGTGCCAGTCGAGGGGGAAGAAAATCCTTCTCTGCCAGTTCTCAATGAAGAAGTTCTTGCTGTGACAGCAGATCTAGCTCACACACTTGATTTAATGCCCTCAATTACCATATCTTTGTAATTATCGTCCATGTCTGATAAGTCTTGTGGAAACTATCAGGTCTTGAGTGGGGGATCTAGGAGTCTTGTAAGAATATAATGTCTTAAATTGATCTTTCTGTTTAATGTTTCATCACTCTGCTACCGATTGATCATTCTTTGAATAAAATGATAGCATAGCTGTATGCCAACACTTGTGATTCATTTTCACTTAGCTAATCAAAATGTTGTTTCACAAGACCCTGATGATGTTCAGGATGCCTTTTAGGAGGTATTACCTTACTCCAAGCTGGCTGACTCAGATGGTCTATTTCTTATACCAGACCAAACCCCATGATTTATGAGGCATGCTTTCCTCTAGCAAATAGTTCTTATCAGGGTACAGAACTGTTTCACTGCAAAGTTTTTCAACTAGTGAGAAATCATAGTAAATATATTTATTTTGTTCAGTTGAAGGAACTGCAACATCTCAGCGTATCCTGGATCAATAACTGCACATTTTCTCTTTTTACATGAAACTTGGGGATTAGCAGAAGGTTTCTAGCCTGATCCATACAGATCAACCATTCATTTTTAGCTATGCAAGCCAAGCCAAGCATCTGTTTTCACTCTGTCTCATGCTGAAACCATAATGCTAAGATTCAGACACTGAGTTGTTTTTAGGGGGGCTTCTTTTTGCAATGTGAACAAATTCCAAGAAATTTTTTCACTTCTGTAGTTGTGAACCATTTTCATGTTTGTAGCTGAATTGTGGAAGCACATACCCATCAGCCAGGGATGTGACTCTTACTTTTTATGAATACAAGTTGCTCTTTTTACTGATGTAATCCTAATAAGTTAAAGAGTGTAATGGAGTTTGATGTTTGCTATAGCAATGAAGTGGTGAGTAAAGATCACCTTTAGAAAGACTCAAGCACTGAAGTAGGGTGAAGCAGTGAGTCAGGATACTCTAATGTCATTAAGAGACTCTGCAGTTCTCAGACTGCAATAGTAGGCAAGTGCTTCATAGGCCTTAGGCACACAGGTGAATTTTGCCCAGAAAACTAAGCATTTTTCTACAGTTTTATGTCCGGTATAATTACGTTCTCAAGTTTTAGCATTTTTATTATTTTTTTTCCATGAGACTCAGTTGCAGTAGCATTGGGAAAATTGCACTGTAGCACTGAACGCTGTCTGCCTACAGGAAAGACGAAGTTCATAAAGGACACAGGAAGCACAGAGCCCCTGTTAACCTTCTGTGAATGAAGGTTTGTTAGTACGAGAAAGCAATCTTTTTTCCCCCTAGGTCTTTGTACAGTCTCATATGTTTTCTTTTCTAAAGAGAAAAGACACCACTGTAGTCGTTTCATAACTATTGTCAGCTTCAAAAAGACTGTAGAAGAATCTGGTAGGGCCAGCATTGTGATTCATGATGTCAGCCACCACCTTTCCTGTTATTTTTTAAGAAGTGAGTTAAACAGCCTCTCAGGCACTGACAGGTTGGATAGAAGCCTGACTCAACGGTTGGTGTGGTCAGCGGCTGGAATGGCCACTGGGTGACGTCCTGCAAAGTGATCGATAATCCATATTGTGTTTTGTGTTTGGTTTGGGTTTGGATTCTTTTGTCCTTGTTGTTGTTTTTAATTGGCAATGTAATTATTAACATCTGAGAAAACAAGCGTTTCTCTAAGTCCAGTGATTCACCTGTATTTTCCTGAGTGTGATCACAAATATTTTTATTTAAAGTGCTGCGCGTATGCCTCTTTCACATACCAATATATCAGACTTTTAACCACTTGCCTTTGCTTTCTACAGCATTGATGGTCCTTTGAGTTAGTGATGCTTGTGCAATTCCAGATGAGAGCTCCCAGTGCTCACGTGATACCACTTCTTCCTGATTAAGCAGAACAAGTGAGCACCTGATTGACTTTTACCATAAATGCTGACATTCTGCAGCCAAAGGGGAGAGGGGGAAAAAAAAATCTTTGATAGTGTTTAAAGCACACAGGCCATTTTCAGCAAGGATTTCCATTTCAAGAGATTTGTTAGTGTAGTCTTGGATTAGTGTATGCATCGAAAGCTTTACTTAGGAAGATTTTCGTCCTTTGAGGCACACATATACCAAAGCTCTTTGTTGTTCCAAATCCATGATTATATGCTGAATAATGAGTTTTTTCAAAAGCCTTTTGCAGCCACACTGTGACACCTTACCAATTTCAGCCAATCTCCCTCTGCTTTTTTTCTTTTTTTTTTTTTTTGTTTTTGACATTTCCAAACATAAAACTTTTAGCAAAGACTTTTAGCAATTTAGAAGTTCTTCAGTGCCAGGCGACTGAGTTGCTGAGATGCTGATTTAAAAAAAAAAAAAAAGGTATCTTATGCTGATTTTGTTTTAGAACAAGCTGACTAGCTGCAATTGAGGTTAATTGACCTTTATAATGGATACACAGGACAGTACTAAAGCTGTATACATAAACTGCAAGTTTATTTGAAAGCAAATTGTGTTAATTGACATTCATTGTCCATCTTTCTGTTGTTTATTGCCAGTTGCTCATGTGAATAGTTTGTTGATATTATAGATAGGACAAACATTTGTTTCAGATAAATAGGATTTTCAGTTGAATAGGTTTTAATTAAATGATCCCCTGTACTCAATTTTGAAACTGTGAAGTACTGTACAGTATGTAGCTAATCCTGTTATCTAGGATCTTATACTGTTGAATCATGTCTCACAAATTTGTTTATTTTTTTGGCAAATAATGTCTAAATTCTCTGCCAGTTGTGCAAGATTTAGGTATTTTTCGAGAGTAAAACATGAAATTATGTGCTGCAGAGACTGAATTTATGCAGGAATTATAGGTGGTTGATCTGTTTCACAGGACAAACCAGTGTTATAGTAAACACACATTCACTGCTATGTTAAAAGTGTAAGTCCGAGTATATACAGCTTGTCTCATACACAGGTCCTGTTCTGCTGGACACTCAGCTGTTGTCTTTCCTTTCAAAGACCTAACTAAAAACCTATAGGGCTTGTCCTATATAGCCATAGTCTTCATTCTTTTCACAACATACAGTATTTTTGATCCCTTACCTAAGTTTTCTGTATGTCCACAAATTCAGTCTAAACCAGTGAATTTTTCGTATTTTTTTTCTCTAACGCAGGGAAGCCATAGCTGACAAAGTCACTGGTCACACAACCACTTCCACTAATGGTGGCTTTCCCTTCACTCCGAAAGCAAAATGAAAGACAACCCCTCCAAAGCTCCAGATGGAAGCTTTTTCTAGGTTACAAAGTTAAAATGAGCAAAGATTGCAAATACATTTTGTCTAAAAATAAAGCAGAACTAAGAAGACAGGTAGATGTCCTGTAGGCATGTTCATAGCATTAATCGACTGGTGCAGAGCTATCAGTTACGCTAATAATCTTTTAGCTCCTTCTGATACTTCATTGCTGTCTTTAAATAGCCATGTAACTAGGCAGATAGGCAAGGAAGTAAAATTAGTATTTACTGTATATTTTTACCACAAAGGTACTTAAAGAGAAATAACTCTTCTTCCAGTAAGTTACAATTTATTTTAATATGCCGGTGTAAAGAATGAGGCTAGTCGTTCCCCTCTTATGTTAGAGATGAGAGCAAACTTAGGAGGCAAAGTAGTTAGGTACTATACAAAGAGATGTCGTTGCAATCATGCGAGTTCCTCGGTTTTGCTCTATTCATTTTTTTCTAAAGCATATTTTCCCCACATGAGTGAGTTTCTCTTTCCATTTCTTTTTTATTTGCTCTCTGTAAAGTGTAAGGTTATTGCTGATAGTATTTTAAATAGTGCTTTCCCTGGAGGATGTTTTTTTGATAGCCAGCAAGGGACTGCTCTCAAATATGATGGTGAACCTTTTAGAGAGATTTGTGATATAATGTGTGTCACAAGCACGACTTACAAGTACCTTGTTTTGTTTCACAGAAAACTGGAAAAAGGCTGGGGCCTGATTTTCAGCTCTGGCTGAGCTAACCAGCTGCAGGAGAAGTCCGTGAGACCTGCACTGAGCACTGGGCATCCAAGCAAAGCAGGTCAGCAGCGTCCACATGAGGGTGCTTCAAAACCTGACAGAGTGGAAGTAGAAGAGGGTCTCTGTCGTGACGGCAGAGTATATACTGCTGTATTCAAATTTAATCCCAAGTCACCGAGTAACTCATAATGCTTGTATATTAGTTTGCAGTCGGGGTAGCTATGATTCATGCAGTTTGGCTGCTTCTGCAGGAAAGCTTAGGCTTGGGAATGGCTCACGTTGAAGTCCTCCCATGTCCTCCCTCAGCCATAGGGACACGACTGGTAGCCAAATGGTGTCAACCACCTTGCCCACAGTCTGTCAAAATTACCTTATGGCTCTGCACACTCTTGGCCTGTCTCCATGTCCTAATGCTGAGGTGCACAACATGTCTAGACCTTTGATGTTCCACCCTATAACCCCACGTATGCCACACAACAAGAGAGCCCTTCCATACGTGGAGAACACCTCCAGAAACCATGACTGAGGAAGGGATACAGATATTATTAGATATTAGATATTAGATATTAGATATTAGTAGCAGTAGTAGTGGTTTTGGCAGTGCTAGGTTGATGGTTGGACTCAATGATCTTAAAGGTGCCTTCCAACCTAGACAATTCTACAATTACGGAAAACCTGGGTTGCACAGCTTCTATAATGGGGAAGTAATGGGACAGTAGTAAGGGTGCATCTAATCCTCACTCACTGTAAGCACAGAGAAGCCATGGAAAATCAAACTTCGAAATCTGAGACCCCTGAATGTGGATTGTATGAGAAAGCCTGGGGTTTGTCACAGCCCCATGTCAGAGCACCAGTGAGTGCGGGGGCATTAATGTAGTTGGTTGGTGTGGGGAATGGGCCTTAGGAGGTGAGGACATGTGGGCTCTGCTCAGGGAACACATGCATTGTGGGACACTGGCCAGGTTTAAATTAAGCAGCCAAGGTATGCAAACTGTTAAGGAACACCACTTGCCCTCCAGCCCTCTTGTCCCTCATTTGTGCATGACTTCTTGGCACAGGCAGAATTTCTATGCTCTTGCTGCCAGCAGACAGATCTCATGGCTAGCAGAGATTGCTAGGCATGTGGGACCAGATTCTGCCTCACCACAAAACATGAAATGACCATCTCAAATCCCTCTAGCCTATCATGGTCCTCTTCCCACCTGTTTCCTCCTTCTAGAGAATATATGTTTCCCAAGAAATTCAGGTTCATTGCGATGACCAGTGCTTATTATGCATACATGACATGACTGTAGATTTAACAGCTGTATTTTCCTGAATGTGCTACTATCCCCCACTCCCTTTTGCCATGTGCTTGTAGTGGCAGTTCTTGCTTTTTCCTAGACAGGAGTAAGTAGAAGATTTGACACCACTTTTGTTGGTCTTCCGGTGAACAGATAAACCCTTCTTCTAGAGCCAGGTAAAATATAGGGCTTGGCAGAATCCCTGGCTGGTTGTCAGTCTGTCGCAAGGATGCTAGCTAGTGCCAGCCCTCTGGCCAGCCCTCAGGACTTCAGAGGCAGATAAAGAGCTGCAGGCTGACGGGTTCATCAAGGTAGGACAAACACTGTCTCATACAAACTGAACACTTTACACAGCTATATTATAGCCTCTTCCACATTCTCCCCTGAGCTGTAGGCAAAAATCTGCTCATCACTTACCAGGACCCAAAGATCAGGGACACAAGTGAACACCTCATGCAGGAACTCTTAGACCAAAAGAAGATGCTTATACCACGCTATGTAACATGTGCTTGAACTGACCAAAGAGCGTCATTGCGCAAAGCAGTAGTACAACATACACAGAAAGCAGACATCAGAGTATAATGCAAATAACATCTTCAGTGGCTAACGTAACCCAAAACCTCATCTTTGAGCTGTAAAAAAGAGGCAGAGAGTTTGCCATGGTGTTACTAGACGCGATGGAACGACTTCCTTCTGCCATGAAGGACGGCTGAGCCATCTGTGATGATGTGGGACTCACCTGCAAACCTCCTGTCGAGGCTGTCTTAGGACAGACACCATGTTGGTAATGTGACTCAAGGCACTGAAAGAGTCCATAGCATGTCTTTGGTTAACTGTTGTCACCACAGGCTTTTGTGTGTATCTGTGGGCAGAAAGAACTGTACTGACCTCGACTTGACGGAACAGCTAATTTCCAGGAAAGGGGCAGGTTGTACTCATCCTGTGAACCTAGCAATGTCTAGAAACTGGCCTGTCTGGTTCACAGCACCTGAGGTATCCTTTTTTTCTTTCAATATTGCATTGTGCTCTCTGCACTAGCCTTTTTTTGTTCCAATGGCTCCACCAGTGTGATGCAGATCCCCTGACAATGCCAGAAATTATTTTAATTGCCACTACCTGGGTGCAAGTGCTGCGGTGTAAAGGCCTCTTTTGTATCATAGCTGGTGAGCTCTGCGCTTCCTCACATCACAGGAGAGACTGACCACTCAATGGCAGGATTGGTGAAGGATGGGATGGATAACTGGGCGGTAAGGTGGGTGGAAAATTGTCTGGACCACTGGGCTCAGAGGGTTGTGCGAGCACTGCAAAGTCCTGCTGGCAGCCAGTAACTAGCTGAGTCCCTTGGAGGTTGGTCTCCTCCAGAATTTCCACAGGTTCGTCCACATTCCGCTTTATGCTTCACGTGCTCATTCACACCTCAGCAAAATGAATGTACACCCCCCGCCTCGTCGCTAGCCTCTACGCTGATGCGTTTATGCCCACCGACTTTCAGAAGTTTTGTTACAAACCCTGGCGAGCAGGATGCTGACTCCTGGGATCTGCAGGCTGGTTGGCGTGGATCACAGAGCTGCGGTCTCGCACTCTGCTACCCTCTTTGATGGCAGAGCAGCGCTTGTTCGACGGCATGCCGTCTGTGAATGGCAGCCAAACAGGGCGGAGTGCCAGGCAGCACGGCTCGAAGCAGCATCAACTGTGACCGGAGGTGGTTCTCCCCTGGGGACGAGGGCGCCTGCCACCACCTGATTTTTAGCGTGGGTCACCTAGGTCTTTCGGAGCCACCGGCTTTCGGCTGCGGGCAGGCGGCAGCGCACGTGCCAGCAGGCAGCCCGGCGCGGCAGCCCCGGTGGGGAAGTCTGCTGCACCTGCACCGCAGCCCTCCACGGCAGGGGAAATCCCCACCGGCTGAGGGCTAGTAGGGCTAGCCTCCTTAGGTTCACCCCCACTATTACTGACCGATTTTGTGTCTTTTTGTACGCTTTACAGCTGCAGGGAGCAGTGGACTCTCAGTTATCTCCAGATAAGAGACTTGCAAACCTTATAGTCCTCCTCAACTGTAGAGGAAGGTTAATAAAAGTGAAAAGGGACATGACACCATTAAGCAAGTGGTAGAGAGGAACAAAACTTCTCCTGCTTGCTTCTCTTCCCTGTCTCTGGGACATTTTAAAGATTCCTCAAAAGTAGCTTAGTTCTCCACCAGACTTTCTCCAAGAGTTGTTAGAATTATCTTTTATGCAGATTATCCAGAACCAAAGCTGGTCAGAGGACGGTTTGTGCTACTACAAATGGTTTAATCCACGATCAGCGTGATTAAGAAGACCACTGAGAGACTAAAAAAGTTTGGGTATGCTTCTTGTAGGAAACATGCTTTTTTTTTTTGTATTTGTGGTATGAAATTTCCTCATTCTTCTTCTCGGAATAGCTCAAGAGAAAAGCAGTTTCTCAGTTTGAGATCTAATCTGCTCTGCCTTCACAGGAAGTTACAAATGTCTTGAACAAGCTTTCAGTTGACACATTTTTCTGAACAAGAAGCCTTTTGGACAAAGCCTTACTGATTAGAGTCAGGAGTGGTTAAACCACAGTTCATGCCTGTAGTTACCAACTAGTTGACCTTACATGTTTTTCTTCTTGCCATCAGCCCAAATTATGCAGGGTTTGATTCTTGTAAAATAATAGCAACTGTTGGGTGTTCTGCTCTGTTGAAAGCCTTGCCCGTCTCACCGCAACTAGTTAGGGAGGCTTATTTTCATTTGCAAACCTATGCAAATAAACTTTTCTCCAGGTATTTGTATCACAGTACATCTCTGGTCCCTGTGGTTGTTAGTCCTTGACCCACCTAACCGAGCTGTTTCTTGACAGTCATAATCATATTTAAACTCACGTCAACATATTTTTACAGGTTCAGCAATTTCACAGGTGTCCAGATAGAAGCAACCAGAAGACTAAGTACCTCTGCCACAAAAGTCAAAACAGAAGCCCCTCTTAGGGGAATTCAAGCTGACTTTAGTCCTTGTCTAAAATGAGGAGAAGATAGAACACCCAACATCCAACTGCATTATTTCAGAAAAAGTTATTGAAGTAATATTAGGTAAAGTCAATACTGCGTGCCAGGATACACTACTGGTTAGAAAAGCACTAAAACCCAAATACAGCTGCTTGATACAAGCTCTCACATACTTCATCCCTTCAAGGCATTCTGCATCCCCTCCCCTTTCCCCCCCCCCACCCCCACCACCTGGCGATACAGGGTCATTGCTGGTGAGTGTTGCGGGCGTAGACAGTAAGTTAAAACCAGAAACAAATTGTTGCATCTCTCATTCATGGTTATTTTTCTAAACAGACTTTTTTTATTCAAAATCTTCGAAATCTAATTAATGCAATTTTCTAAAATTACCCTTTTTATACTGTCACCTTCAAAGCAGATCTGTGTGTTAGGAGTCTGACAGCAGTAGCCATTTGAAGGGTTAAGAAAGCTACAGAAAGCATTTTCATTGGGGGAAAAAAAAAGGAAGGGAGAAAAGCTTTCCATTTGTTTACACCTTCTTGAGAAATACTCTTTTTAGGGTGGAACTTTCCATGTTTCATCTCTTCTGAAGATTTTCTTATAAGCTGTCAGCAATAGGTGGAAACTTTTTAACATAAATGCAAAATGCCTTAAATTATGAAAACTGTGTGACTAATTGGTGAGCAAGAAGTTTCTCTATTGATTTGATACACAGATTATTATGCATGATAAAAATGCTCAGTGGAATTGCCATTTACTGTGTTAGTCTTACAACAGAGAAGTCTTTGAAATGTAATGACCATATTAAAAATCAGGTAATTTTTAAAGGGCTCAAACACATGATTCTGTTTATTTTTGAAAGAAGTACTTTAAAAGAAGACAGGCAGTTAAAATGTGTAGTCCAGTGCAAAATATACCGGGAAATGACAATAAAATCTCACAGGAAAGACAAACGTGCACAATAACCATATTATCACGGATCCATATTATCTTCCAAGCTTTGTATACAAACAAATACTCTATCAACAAACTTCACACCACACACAAAAGGCAAGAGCTTCACAAAAAATGATTGTAAAAGCATAGCATTGTTACTGATTTTTTTTTCCTCCAAGCTTGCATTCTCTGTATGATGCTTGGGAAGAATGAGAACAGGTGTGAAAATAACAATAAAGCATTTGCCAGTGCATAAGCCATTCAGATGGCTACGTTCTCTAAAAGAGAATGAACACAGAGAGCTTGATTCAGATTCACGCTACAATTCTTTCGTACCTCCAGGATAAAGTGTAGGAGATGATAGTCTACTTTGGAGCCCATTTTGGAGAAGAATGGTATGAAACAGCTTTAATATTAATGAGAATTAGCTTGGTACTTTTCAAAGTAGGATGAGAATGTATCCACCTTTTTATTATGATGATATATCAGTAAAAATACATTCTGTACAAATATCAGCAAAACACATCTGAAAATAGAGACAGTGTGATTAATCCATGTCTTTTGAAAATATGTACAATATTTACATTTTGGGCAGTTCCGGAAATGAACATGTCCAGATTAGGTACCGCTACGTAGAACAATTCTCTATTATTACAGAAAATGCATTTGCTGTACAAATATTTATAAATATATATCTATAAACTTTTTCAGTGAAACATCTGTGGATTCATTGAAAAGAAAAGCATGAGATATTCTTATTATCAGCTAACATTTAGCTATCAAGTGTCCGCATATTAAACAGTCTAGAGCATCGCGTATCAGACAGAAGTAGATTTTCGGTGTTGAGGATATTTTGCGTTCTACTTCTGTGCCATTGTACTGGCAAATCTGATTGACTTTTCTGAAAATCTGCAGAAAAGCAGCAGGATGGAATCAGTTTGACTCGGTGACTGTTACTGACTGCACCATGTCAGCCAGGGTTTCTGCGTCTACTTCTTCTTTACCATTATCTGAATTTTCTGGTGAGATGTAACAGCCAGAATCTCTTGGGCAGTCATTTAACTGTGATTTGTCAAAGCCATGGTGAGGGCTTAAGCTCCGCGTCTCCTGACCACCCTCACTTTTCTGCTGTTGTTCAACTAGAAAAAACAGAAAAAGAAAGAAAAGAAAAAGTCAGAATAAGTATCCTGGGAAAGAGTTTGAGAGTCACGAGAAACATGACTGATCTTGAAGAACTGTAGAAACAGAGTTGGTGTATACACATGACTAGATCAATATCTTTTGCGTGTCAGAAATAGAAACCTCAGCATCAAAGAACTAAAAATACGATTACATGAGTATAACAACATCTGAGTTGATGTTGAGATTGGCTTTGATCCTGCAGTATATTGCTCAGAGGTGAATGCCAGAGACTTTGACCTCATCCTTTAGACTGAGGTCCTTTAGCCTGTCCACAGGTATGACAATCACCACGTGTGGTCACCATGCCCACAGTAGATGTGGCGGCTTTTCCCCTCCCACATTCCTGTATTCCAGAGCTTGCTCATGCAATTAATCATGTAGCCTACTGCGCCTTGTTGATAACACGTTGCTTTATAGATGTGTCTTTCCAATGTAACCCCCACCATTTTACCTACTCTGTGCCCTGTGTAGTAAGATATAATGTGCTGGTCTTCAGAAGTGCTCGGCGTAAAGATGTGGTAATCAGGTCTTTTTAAAGCACTGGACTTTTCAGTGGGAGTCGGTGGCTGATGGAAACTTCCTATGCTTAACTTGATATCCAAAAGGTTATTTTCGAAAAACACGAAGGCCTCAGAGAAAGCTAAGATGCCTAACTCCTGCTGTATGGGCGTTGAACATTGTTTCAAAACTATGTAGACGCAAATTATCTTGCAAATAGCTTGTCCTTGTTTAGCTGCTCTACGACTGATCTATACAAACTCAAAAATCTACAACTTGGGGAGAGTATTGACAAACCTCTCAAAAACAGCTCAGCAAGCTGGTGCCTTGCAGACAGGATGTACCTGCGTATCTTGAATCTAATATACCTTGTGGTTAAAGTTTGTGTTCATACTTTCTGACTGTGAAATACATGATGTTTACTCAGGGTAAATTTCTTCAGAAAACAAGATATAAAATATAAAATCTTCCCCTTTCATACATTTCTTTTTCCTTATGGCCGTCCTGTAACTGTATTTTTACTTCAAATTGTGGTTTGATTTCAAAACAAAGTACAAGGAACAGGAAAGTGATGGGTTTACTCCAGATGTTAGCCCTTCAGAAAAATGTTCCTTTTAGCTTTTGCAAAAAAAGTTCCCTTATTTTGCTTGACTTGTTCCTCAATGGTTAAATAGTTAGGTTTGAATCTTTAGTCAGATTTAAGCTGTCTTAATTTAAGTACGGGCAGAGTAGAAGTCCTAGTTCATGAAGGATTTTATCCTTCGTCAAAATCTTAATCTAGTTTAGCTCCAGGGTAGAACCCCAGAACTATAAAATTTCCACAAGGAAAATTCGTACTGACATTTTTCTCAGTTGTTGGAAATGATAAGCTTTCACAATATGGGAAAGATTTCCGATTTGGATTATTATTTATTTTAAATCTTGTGTTTTAATGTATCACAGAGAATAAATTAGATATTAAAAATTTAAGTGTTTCACCCTGAAATACTGAAATGGAACAGCAGGAGAGTCAGGACCTGTCTTCATTGGGTAAGATTTCAGTGAACTTATTTCATAAAACATTTTGATATATTGAGAAATGTTTCTAGGTCCTGATGGAAGTCTTGTAGATTTGTTTGGACTGATTAATTCTGTTTAATATTTTATAACTTTCAGTTGCCTAGTTAAGTTAATAAACTAATATGATTTAGAAGAAAAGAACCCAGTGTCTCAACCTAGTTATTTCTGCATGAATAGGTTAAAGGCATAAGCTTATGTTTTATTAAAAAAAAAAAAAAAAGAAAAACATTTCTGATTGCTTTAAATATTTTGCAAGGAATAGAAGTCCCACCTTTTCCCCAAATAAATGTAATGGTTAATTGCACTTGCATGAAAGAGTACACCTTTCATCAGATTTAATTGATAACTGTAACTGTTTGATCTCCTTCTCACCTTACAGAACACAGTTTGTCATGTCAAATGTTATCTCTCTTTGCAGGGAAAATATTTGATCACGTAGGGTCCAATTGATTTCTGATTTAAGTCAGGAAGGAATTACAAAAGGCATTACACCAGTGAAGGTATTACTGCTGCTATTAGTAGCAACGGAAGTAGTTTAGCACAAATAACAGCAGATGCCCCAGTAAAGCCTTGTCTAAAGTGTGTCATTAGCTCCTCGCACCCATCCTGCCGTGGCCAAGATGACCCAGGTCTTGGTGGCCGCGGGCTGGCAGAGCTCAGCGCGGGGCTGGCTGAAGTCCTCCCAGGGGGCTGCGGGCAGGGCGCCCCTGCCCTCCGTGGTAATCCTTCATCAGCCTAATGCTGCTTGCTGCTACTTTTATCAGCTTCTGCAGCATCATCTGCTGCCCTGGCAAGCACTGACCTAGAAAGTGTTAATCCTGTTTACGTTTTCAAGGTCAAAGAGGAACCTCCATCCACTTTGTTTGTTTTACAATGGAAAGAAGACCAAGTAACTCGGGGATTGTAAACAAAATGCAGTTTCAGTCAGTATATTAATGCCCTGTAACTAGTTTTGATAATGCAAGTAGTTCCTACGTGAAAAACAGGTCCTGAATTCTTCTGTAGTGATGTCTTTGCCTTGTATGTTTCAGACAAGCCTGGAACTGAGTTTTTTTAAAATCCGAATTTAGATCGGTTAGGAGAATAAGAAATTGCTATTTGGAAAACACACAGAAATGTAAAACTTCTGACTCCTCCCATAACAGTACAAGAATTTTTTACATGCAAAACTGAAAACCAAAAATGCTCAGGTGTTTGAGACGGTGAAAATATATTTTCTATTTTTCATTCTGAACAGAAAAAAGTTGAAGAAAACTCCCCCATCTTTAAGAGGAAAAGACTGAAAGCAAACTTCAGCATTTTTTTTTCTCTCTTTGAAGCAGCCTTAAATATTATGCAGTAGTTACTAAACCACTTGCACAGGATACCGAGTATTATAAATATATGTAGCACACAACTTTAGAAGTTGCTTCATGAGAAAAGAAATGATGCTTTTTTTTTTCCTTTTTTCCTTTTTAGCTGTTGGTGCTTACATTCAGTTCTACGTGATACCTTCCTCTAACATGTCTATGTTCAAGGTTCACATTAGTAAAGGTAAGTTTACGGTCCTAATCTTTTGGACATCAAAAGAAAGATACAATGCACAGGAAACAGGATTTGATAAAATTAAACTGCCGTTAGATGTTGCAGAATCATCAGAAATAACTATCTTATCAACAAATGGAAGTCCTATCATTTTTCTACAGTAAAGCAGTTTCATGTAAGATAAATAGCTTTCAGTCCCTGTTGTCTATGATATGGCCAGAAGAGTCCAAGATATGCATCATTTTGACACATATATTCTAATACTACTTTAGACGGTAAGATTATATTCAGACTTCTGAAAAAAAAAAGTGAGGGCTTTAGCCTTGGTAATAGACGTGTGATGCATACTTATCTTCCTTGCTATTTAGATCTTTGAAATGAGTATTTGTTGTTCAACAGCACGGATGTGCATGACACAGGCAGGGATAGATCTCTTTTATTCCCTCACCAGCTTTTTTCCCTTTTTTTTAATGAGTTTAAAATCCTGATTAGGAAGGCACTTTAAGCTTAGGTTTAAGGCAATTCAGCTCAAGACTGTACCGAGGTCACGCCAAGTCCTGTGCGGTTATGTCAGTTTAAACCAGATGAGTGGCAGGAGGCTTGGATTTTGTCTTGGGGAAAAAAACAGAAGGTCACCCAGCAGCAAGCCATGCTCCATGACTGCGCCAGCTGAGAGTTTGCCTTTGTGAATTTTGCCCAGAAGGAGAACTGGGCTAGGAGCACAGTGCTTTAGGCTGAGCCACTTGCGTGCCTTCCTGGAAGGCGCAGCTGTGACATACTGAGCAGCGCAATAAAATAACCAAACAGAACAAAGTGTGTCTGCAAGGCTGGTGTTAGACCTCCTATGTGCACGTGAAGGCCATGTATCAACCTGCAGTGGCAGTCCTGGAGTGGGTCTGTACATACATGCAATACTTTGAGGACTCAAGGGAGTAAAACTATTGTGGATATTTACAGACACGCAACTTAAAAAATTACACCCACTGAAGTCGGTGGCATAGCTTTTCTGGGAGAGATACTGAACTGATGTGAGAGGAGAGTCTATGATGAAAACAGAAACCAGAAGCTTATTTTTTTTCTCTAAAACCTGGAAGATAACAGATGTGCTTGAAAAAAATGTGAAAAATACTAATACACATGGAAGGATGAGCTTTCTTGGGAAATCTGGAAATATTAAGTCCATGTCAATGGGTTGCACCACAGTACAGAAGGGGACATTGTCTTTGAGCACTGTTTGACCTTGACATGATATTGTGTAATCCCACATACTTAAAGAGACTGCCCAGTGTAGAATGGTACTCTTGATGCGAGGTCCTCATGTAAGGAATGCAACTGAGAACTGAAAGTCATGTCCTCAGCAATCTACTGTCTTGGTGTCGGAGAAAAATAAATAAGGAGCAAACCTTCTCTGGTACTGGCAGGGGGATTTTGAGTATTATCTGGCACTTAAATATGAAAAATAAGTCAAGGAAGTGGGTTCAGGGAGATGAGTAAAATATTATCCCCCAAATTCACATATGCACCTTTTTTTTTCTATAAAATGAACCGTATGCACATATCCAATGAAGTCTAATTCTTCTTTAATCCAGAATAGCTTCAGACTGATGTAACCCACTGGACTTCCGGAATGAACCTCTTGACTTACATCATCTCAGTAAGAAGAGAATCAAGGCTATTTTGCACACAGAAAAACCTGTGTCCTGGGAAGCAGGACAGCAGTCAAGAAAAAAGTTCCAAACTTCTTTTATTACTTTATTCATTAACTATCCAGCAACTGCTTCACTTTAAAAATAGCATCCTACAAATGCACAGACATCCATCTCCTGTCTAGAAGCCATCTGGGAGAAGAATGGAAAGCTATTAAGAAATACTTGATGGAAAAGAGCTTTTTTTTTTTTCCTCCGCAGCCATAAATTCATGGAAACCAATCATTTTGTCCCAAATATATAGGTCTGATCAACTTATAGAAAATCTAAAAAGAGATCTTGGGGGGTGGGGAAGGTCTTGAGCAGCTTACAAGACCTTGCAGTTCTAGGGTAGCCTTGCTACGTGAAGTACTTGAGGATGGTGAATTTGGGCCTGGACTCACAGAAAAGACAGAAGGTAGTGCAGTACCAGGAAGCAAAATCTGCTTAAAATCTGCTATGTGGTAGCATTTACTAGATTTCCTTTCAATTTCTTCCAGGTCTAAATGAAATGTAAGATGAAAATATTCTCACTGTCAGAAATCCTACATTTTGGATGGCTTTAAGGAGTGTATCGTGGAAACCACTGCTGCAGGTCTTTTGGTTAGAAAACTCAATAACTGTTTATTCTGCAACATGAATTATATAGTCACAAGTACGTGGCATGAAGAAATCACTTAGTATAACGTACAATAAATGGCAAGAAAAATCCAAGGAAAGAAAAAGAAATTAAAAGCCCTGTAAAAACACATAGACATTTCACAATATCAGATATTGCATTAAAGAAATATTGAATTTTGTTTTACTACATTTATAGTAGAGTCTAGTGAAACGAGGCTATGTTCCAGCATGCTTGGCTGTTCTGAATAACAGCAGAGTCACAAAAACTCAGAAACCCTTGCATTTCAACTGTGGACCATACCTGAGGCTCCATCCATTAATCAAACACATGCTTCATGGAAGCACGAATGTAATGCAAAGATATGGAAATCTTCCAAGCTCTATGAGGAAGGTGGGCTGTTTAGAACAGTAAATATGGTCTATGGCCTTAGTATATTTTTTTACAAAGCTTATAAAAACAATGAACTTTTACCTGGAAGAGTGCTGAACTTTTATCTAGAATACTCTTGGCCAGTAAACAGATTACCTTGTAGCTGTGGCTAATTATGCTGCTCACTTCTAAGCAATGCAGAAAATCAATTTTAATTAAAAAATCATTTATGCTGGACTGAGTCATGCCCATTTAGGAAAAAAAAATATTGACCTAGGAAAGTTCAGTTCAGATGCAGAATTCACTTTCACAGTAGCACCCGGGTCTTTCAACCCAATTTTCCAATCAAATTGAGAGAAGGAGAAAGAGGTCAAATGATTCAGATGAAGTCAGACTCATGCTGAGCTTATCCCCAAGATCATCCTGACTCCCCGTCTTTCGTTATAACGACTTAACAGATGGCTTCTATCAATTTTAGCTTTTAGTATCTTCCTTTTTAGAGCAAGTTGTTAAATTCTGTTCTGTCACTACCAGATGCTATGAACCTTTGGCAACCTGATAGGGCAAGGATTTGATTCAGTCCACACTCAAGTCAGTATCCCAAACCAGGAAAGTATTTATGTGTGGCTTATCTTAAAATATACATGAGCCTTATGAAACTCAATTAGACTTGAATGAATGCTTACAGCTGGCATGGTATATAAAGATGTTTTCATTCCGGTCCCTGTGAGTATTCATAAATTCTGGGAATATTATTTTATTGAATATGAATACTAGAAAGATTGGTTATACCTATCTAAAGTGGATGTGGAGCAAATATTCACTTAATCTTTTGATCTAAGACTACAGTGTCATCATTGATTTTGAAGCATGGGCCACTTTATAAGATTTAATGTTATTATTTCCAGAACCATTACAAGAATTTAAACTATTAAACTACCATACAGATAACATCAGAGACACTGTTGTGCCTGGAGAAGTGACTTAATGGCATGGTCTCAATTAGGAAGAACCCTATTTAGATAATTAAGGTAAATTTATTAATTTTCATTGTATGGCATATATAAGGGCCTTCTTATGTTTGGTCCTTGCACAAGTGCATGCAGAATATTGTGCTAAGATGCCTTCAGAAAAAGAAAAACTTGGTGTCATCTTCTAAAAAGGTTAGGTGTCTAAGGCTGTTTGCTGTTCTTTTGTTACTTGAGGAATATATATAGTAAACCATATTCTAACTACTCCAGAATAGTTTGACATTTGCATGGTCTGTTCAAAACTGTTATGTTTTGGTTTTGGTTTTCACACTGACGGAAAACTCTGCAACATTACAATCTAGAATTTTTCATTTATTTTTTTTTTGTCTTAAATATTGATGTGGAAACTATACACAATATAAGGTGCAGAAAGTGCAGCAAGGCTGGTTACCAAGAAGTACACACAAGTATACGTATACTCAATTTAATGGCAAACTAGGAAAATAAGCATATTTTCAGATGATTTCCAGCTAGATCCCTGCAATATAATACTTGGAAAATGCAACCCTTTTTTTCTGGATTCACTCTTTCAGTCACTACTTCCACATAGCGAGAAATGGAAAGTGACTTTTCTACTGAGGAGAGAAAAGTTGGACAGCTGACAAGAACTGATATTAAAACATCCCACGTGGTCATTGCTTTTCCAGGTCTCCTTTTCTTTCTTTCAGATGCTTCTCAATTGTGAGTGCACATCAGATGAAATGACTGCTCAGGATAGGCGGTGAGTACGCACAAACATTAATGAAAAGCATCTCCTGTTTTGGTTGAGTGCCTAATTAAGTGGATGCTTAGCTGAAGTTTCCAGGAACTTAACATAAATTATTAAAAATCAGAAGTCAGGCTGGAACTATCATGAAAACATCATGAAAACAGTATTTTCTGTTCTGTAGCCTAGTTTTCCATTCCCAGTGAAAAGAGGAAGTGAAGAAAACATAATGGTGATCCATACACATACATATACACCCACCATGTGATCAGCTTTCAGAAGCTCACTGAAAGCTTGAGTGAGATTCATTTTGAGAAAAGAATACAAACCAGCTATTAGATTTCTGTTGGTTGGTTTTTGGTTTTTTTTGTTTGATTGTGTGTTGTTGTTTTGGTTTTTTTTTTTTTTTTTTACAAAACCTTCCTACAAATGAAACTGATTTGGATAAGGATTTAAGTGCGGGATGAAGTGAGGGAAGGAAAAACTGTATTCCTCTGCAGAACATAATTTAAAAAAGTAAAGAAGATTCTCTACGGTAGCAATTGGAAATAAGTTCTGTTTTAGTTAAGATGTGCAGAGTTTGGAAGGTGTTACTTTTCACTTTTGCACAGATCTTGTGACTTATAGGAACTCACTTAAGCTCTCTGGGGGTTGGTTCCCCAACCATAAATAGAGTTGTTCTTGAGCAATATTTGCTACCAATTTCTAATTTAGGACCTATAAATGAGAAATTTTAAGTCATATGTTTAAGTCATATGTTACTAGTGTAGTAATCATGTACGTATCTAGAAGAGAGGTACAGTTTGCTATCTGAACAAATAAGAAAATCATCTGAGTCTGTGTTTCATATTTAAAAGAAAAATCGTTTAACAGATCAATGTAAGAATCACTATTTCTTTAAATATGTTTCTTCAGCACTTGGACATGACTTAACAAAGCTTAAACACTTACTGTCATAGTCCTGTAGATTTTCAATTGCTGATAACAATCTTGCCCTGTCTTCTGGGTTTGAAATATTTAATTCAACAAGATGGCTCTCCTGTAGATCCTTTAAGTCCTCTAGAGTTTCATAGCCATTTAGCAAGAGCGTTGAGGCATATTCCTACAAAAGAAACAAGGAAGTCCTTTCATGTAAATAAGCACTATGTTTAGTAGAGTAATAGGCACAATTTCTCTTATACTTTTTTGTCAGGTTGGAATGGGCTGCATGCTCCAGTCTGATCAACCTGCCTTTGGCATAAAACCAGAGCTGGAGAGCAAGAGAGGACAGAGGCGGAGATGCCTTGGGGTCCTCTTGACTGTCCCAGCATCTGTGGCTGAGTCGTCTAACAGAGTACGGCAGCAAATTGGACCAGGACAGAAATGCTAGAAATGATTGAATCTGCTGAGCCTCTGGACTTTTGCGGGTCACCCCAGAGAGTGCCTCCCATGCTGGGCCCAGGAAGGTCGGGTGTGCTCTGCCTTTGCACAGAAGAAGCCCTTCAATATAAGTGAGGGCGAGAAGCTGAGAGAGCCCTCAGCCATGCTGTGTCACACATGGTCCCCGTGAGCTGTGTGTTGACGCGGTATGAAACCCTGTGTGTACTCCAGGGAAAGGAGTGTGTGCATCAGCACAAAAGCAATAACTGTTATTAAAAATGTTGCCTGTAAATCATGACCTAATTACTGAGCTTTGACACTCAGTTGAGAACTAGGGTTGCAGAGAGGGAGAGAGGAACGACATGAGCACATTGCAAAAACGACTGTTGCTCCCTAAAGATCATGAGAAATTAAAAAACCCAAATTCTAACTCTTGTCACTGGAGTCAGACTTCAGTCCTGTCCCTGAGGTGTCCGCAGTCACACACCTCCTACCCTTAGGCACACAACTGCAGTCAGGTTACGGTGGCTTGACAGCTCACCAGCGTGCCTCTTCGTGTGGAGTCTCTTAGCCTAACCAAATGATGTGGTAAAATGCAGTTCTATAAGCCACTCACATCAGATAAAAGACAAACGCAAAACTCCTTTGCCGAAAACACGGCTGAAACCTGCCTTTCTACTTCTGCCTGTAAATGACATCCAAACCCAGAAGCACAGAAATTAAACGTTTCAAATACAGCTGGGAAGTGCATTGGCTGACCTGCAGGTGGACACAATCCAGGAGCTCTTGCAATGTTTTAGGCTTGGTCCTCTTGCTTCCTCTGTGTGGCTTTATCTTTCTGGGTGCAGCTTCCTCTTCCAAGATGATATCCACGTAAATGAACTTGAAGTTTCCTACTTTGTTGTTCAACATGCCTGTCCATATGCCCATGGGAGTTTTACAGATGATATCTATGATGTCTCCTTTCTAGAAAAATAAAAAAAAGAGGACACCACGGCTTACACATCTGGTTTGTTATATGTAGCTTTTCCTCTATGGGCCAAAACCAGCACAGACAGCACAGAATCTTAACTAGTCTTAACTTACCTAGATCTAGCTCCCTTGCTTTGGTAACATCCCAGACAAATAAGCACAGAAAATAGAACTAGTCCTTGTCTGCAAACATTTACAGAGGAGTGGTGAGCATAAGCAGCACCTCTCACCTTTCTTGTGTTCCCCTTGTTCCCTGAAAAGGGATGGGGTTGCACCAGCAATCAACTTTTGCCATGAATAGTGGGCATAGCTTGGGCAAAAAGCAGAGGAACACTGTGAGGTTATTTTCCAGATACATGCCAAACTATTTACACAATAACTTTATAATCCAGCATCTCAAAGGTCTTCAAGGTCTAATAGCTGAGCTATGTGGAGGGTGGACTCTTACCCATTTTACAGTAAAAAACAGTGGCCACATGTGTCAAAGGCAATAAAGAACATTTAACTCCCTTAATATCTTCCTGTCAGTCCTTCCGAAAGGACTGTCAAATTTTCCCACTATTATTAACACAATTGACTGAGAAAATAGTGGAAGGTGCCTTAGCAGACAGATCTGAAGGCTTCAGCTCTCCACTCTTGCACATGCAATTGCAAATGTGAGCACAAAAAAGAATGACAACACAGCAACTTCAAGAGGGCTTTTTGGTGAAGGTGTTTACAGCCACGCTGTGGGAACTGAGGTCTCAGCTCAGCAAAAAAGTCACTCTGAGTAATTCTCAGAGCAAAAACGCTCCCTTGTAAGTCATGCAACTTGCTCCCATGACCTCAGAATTGAGTCCTCTCTTCTGGGCAGGTACCACAGACCTCATAAAAATGTTGAAGAGCAGTCCAACAAATCCCTATGTTCAGACTTCACTTGGCATTCTGTTACAAACTTAAAAATCAAACCGAGTTTGTTAAAATATCTGTTAACAAATCCAAGGCTTTCAAGTCTTTTCTGGTCTGGTCAAGAAATTGCAAGTAAGTAAAGCAGTCATCCTAGTTTTGCTACAAACCCAGGTATGAAATTCACTGTGTTCCAGCGACCTGGTTTTGTTAAAACACGGAGCTCAGAGCTATGAGTAGGTTGAAATGGAAGCTAAACAAACATTTGTTTAAAGCTCTGTAAGCACACATATTATTCTACACACTCATGAAGGCTCAGGAACTTCAGACGTGGATGCAGATCAGGATTAGGCAGTGGCTCTAAGCCAAGCTGCAGAAGCACTTTGAATTCAGATTCAGGGTACTGAAATTTTGTGACATAAATTTAGGGGATTTCAACCCTAAATATTAGTTTATAATTCTAAAATACACCACCATAGTGACTAAAAAAGGAACCTGTGTGAGCCAGCAGACATTTGCCATTTCATGACCAGTTAAACAGAAAGAAAAGCCCTAGGTATGGGTGGAAATGGAGGGCAGGTGGTGAAGACTGCAAGTACTGGCAGAGCAATGACTGCAGTAGATACACGCCAGAGAGGAGGAGGGGGAGACTGCAATGAGATGCAGATGAGGATTTTGGCAAGAAGAAGAGGCTATGAAGAAGAAAAGGGGCTGAAGTGCGAATATAATGCGGATATGAAGGTGTTTACAAAGAAGAAAAAGAAAGAAGCCCAAATTACAGACACGAGTAGTCTGAAGGGTGATGGTATTGAATGTGTCTGTGCATGTAAGGAGAAAAAAAGGGCTGGGCTTTTTTACTAATGTTCAACTGGGCCCATGTCTGGAGCCCCTTTTTCTCAGTCACACAGCCTGAACGCCCCTGCCATGTTGTCAGGACCAGAGAATGTTCATAATTCAAAGGTATGCTTAAAGAAAAGCTTAATGGAAACATGAACTGTTTTCATTTAAGACAATGGGTGCCACTGAGCTTATGATATACCCTAGTCGTGACTGAGAAAGCTGAGGAGGCAAGTTCACATCCCACGAGACTCAAGTTTTTCTTACTCCAGACCTAGTCTGTGAGAAGTAACATGTATTTTACTCTGAGGAAAGCTGTGGTATCCAGGCAGATACCATGATGAGGTACCTATTGAGTCTGTGCCTTAAAAAGCCTTTAGTAGCAGTTGGCTTTGCAGCATTGCCTGAATGAAGTCCTTACAGAAGCACTGCAAAGCAAGACTGGTCTTGCTTTTAGACTGTTACACGTGCTTAACAGTTAAAAATGCATTCGTAAATGTATTCTTCACATTTAAGAAATGCCACCGCTGGCATTCTTTCTAGAAAAGAGGAAATCCTGGTAGTTGTCTTACCTTGATTTTCAGAGAGTCGGTGTCATAAGGACTTGGTGTGAAGTCGGTGTGAACTTTTGCTCGACCACAGAAGGGCCCACTGTAAGGGACTTCGTCATCAAACCGGAGGCTGTCCCTGTTGCTCGTTCCATCGGAGCAGCTGGTCACCCCACCTGAAAGGGAGATAAGTTGAGAGATCTCCTGCACCAAATGCCCAGACATGCAATTCTGCTGCACAGCGGCCGCGAGGGAAGCGTTCAAAAGCACAGAATTAGAGAGAGTGTACTCTGTGTGGTTTTGACACGTTCCAGGAAAAATACATTCAATAAAAAGCATACTATGAGAGACCGAAGAAAATAGGTAGGAGATCTTTCATGAACATCTTCCCTACAGTAATCTTTTTCTGGTGATAATACTAATAGACTACACATTTTGCTTACAGACTTTTTGAAATATTACCTCTGCAGATTAATAAAATGTACTCTAAAAGTGCAATTTAGGGAATTAATTCTGCTGAACTTCTCCTGTTTATTCAGAGAAATGAAAACAAGCACTCTAGAAGTTATTTTATTTCATTACAGAGCTAGCTGAAACATCAAAGGAACCTGCATTGCAGAGGAAAATTTTAATCTTATCAACATTTCTGCCTGTCATTTTATCCAAGTTGAGCAATAAAATATCAGCAGAGTAATTCAAGCAAATTTGAGCAAGCTCTGCAATATCCCATCCAAATATGTTTTTAGATAAGAGCAGCAGTGTGTTGGAAGTAAACTCCCATATACAATTTTCACAAATCACATCACAGGAAATGATCATAAAAATGGTTTTGTTTGAGATGATTGCTTAAGTGCACAGCTTCATCTCAGGGCCAGATTAACTACTAAGTGCAAATGGTCTGGACTGCAGCTTGAGTCCCCACTTAGGGCTCACATGGTGCCTGCAGCGATGGCACAGCAACGTCATCATGGACAGCTGTGGCCTGCTGCCCAGCAAATGTCCACAGCAGAGCAACGGGTCGAGAGGTGGAGGCAAACTCCACTTCTCCTCAGGGATTCACCTGTCCTTCGGCTGAGCTGCCCTGTTGGGGGAGGGTTTCCAGTGGGTTTGTGGAGAAGCAGACTGTGCCTCTCTGCATGATGACCTGAAGCCACCACGTCTGGCCCCCACCACCCATCATCTCAGAGAGACCTGGCACTTTGTCTGTCCCTGTCACATCTGCAGGGCGAAAGATGAGCTCACAGCCACCACCCCCAGAGAGGATGCTTGTGTGGCCGCACCCAGTGACTGCAACCCTACGGGGGCCAGCACCACAGCAGTGATAACCACAGAAAACATTTATGGCATTAATACCTGCAACATCACCTAAATTCATGTTATTATTTTACTTCAGTTAATATTTCCACTCCTAAAAACACTCAGTTTATTTCTGGAGAGAGGTGGGTGTATCTACCTTTGCTGCCACCCATTTAATCAAGTTACACCTTTGTCTGCCAGACGGAAGAGCTCTCTGCTATCACATTTTTGATCACCAGCTCTGATACCTCAGACTTAAACAATAACAATATTGATCCAATGGCTGAATAAGAAGTTTGGATATCTGCTACTTACTAGATGAGCTCTGGCCACTGTTCAGACTATAGAGACTTTCCATAGAGTCGCTGGCTTTTAAGGAAACTTTCTCAGTGTGTGTTCCACCACCAGGATCACTGTCATCTTTTCCTTCTTCATTCTGTAACCCAAAAATCAGATGTTAACCACCAAGACATGCATTTTAGACAAACATTTGGGTTTTTTTTTCTTTTAAATCATCATTGGAGATTAACTCATCTTTGCAGTTTACTAAGAACCACTCTATGAGAGAAAGCATTTTAGAAGTTGATGCCTGCTACTAAGAATGCCCAGCGCCACCCTTGGCACCTTATGATCTTGGAGAAAACCCCTGTCTCCTCCCTGCCCCACTCACTCCCTTCCACTGCTGCTAAAGCAGCTAAACTAATTATCCATCTCAGAAGACTGCAATGTACCACAGCAGCGACAAAGGCTTGTAAAGGTAAATTCACAGGGAGACAGATAAATCGTTTTTTTTTTTCTGATTGCCTCAGAGGAGGAAATATAAAGTTTAATTCTGAAAGCACGCGGTGAAGTGCTAGATGACACAGCTGTGTTTTGTCTTGAACTTCTGAAAATCACAGGCGCTTGGTGGCAGGCTGGCACCCCAGACAGGACGTTCAGGAGGCAGCCCACACA
Source organism: Chionis minor (assembly GCA_013398295.1). NCBI lineage: Eukaryota > Metazoa > Chordata > Aves > Charadriiformes > Chionidae > Chionis > Chionis minor. The sequence goes on from VZSF01010685.1 coordinate 298,279, forward strand.
CATGTACAGCATCAGTGTGCTCTAGCACATTGCCCGACCTACACTTTGGCATCAAAATCCAGTGCCTTTTGGAATTAACAGATGCATGTTTCTCTCACAAAATCTAATGGTGTATGAAATTGGCCCCTTGAGTTTATAACATTAAATCACACCTCAGAAATCACAGCCTATTCAAAACAATAAAACCCATATTTCAGTCACAGGTAAGTTAGGCGTGATGTAACAACTAAATAGTGATGAGCTTTCAAAGGAAGGAGTTTCTTCAGCAGATTTCATCACGTCGTCAATGTGCATGATATCCTGATGCAACTGAAACGTCCTGCAGTATTTAAGAAGTTACGTTATATTTGGGGAAATACTAATTATTCATCAGTTGGCTGATGAAAGCAAGCTAAGATGGCAGTGCATGTATGAAGTAGAGACCCGTACAAGTATGTGTAAAGCATAGCATTGAAATGAAAGACCATATCGGTTTTCAACAAGGACAGTGCTTGTTACACCAGTCAGCAGCGTAACCCGTAGATTAACCAGTGGGCTGGTATTGATTGTCATCTTCTCCTACAGGAATGAAGATCATGATACATGTGTGTCCAACCAGATAATTCATTGAATTTCTGTCATGTGAACTGTTGCTGTAAATGTGCAGAAGGTAAATGTTGAAATTCCGATTTTTCTTTCTTCTAATATAAATATCATAGATTGCAACCTCTCAAATTTTAGCAAAAAATGCAAACTAAACTAATGAGATCAGAATCCTTGTCTATGACCTCCAAAAAGTGTCTAAAGCTATCCTAGGAAACACGGTTTTCTACTTGTGAAATTTCTTATTTATTTTTCCTACTTATTTGATATTGACGTGTGAAATGGGATGCAGATTTTTTAGGTTGGTTAAGTACGACAAGTCCTTTTTTCTTATGTTTCTTGAAATTTGTAACTAACTGACAGAACATATTGAGAAAATAGGGTTTGCACTGTGTGAAACATTATACATTTTTTACATTTAATAAAGAGAGGTTCACTAAGATTAGATAAGCTAAAAGCAGATAAGGCATATGAGTTGTCATGCTTTAAGATGCTGGCTGACCTCTACAAAATGGACTTTGGAAATAATCCTTGTATTGAAAGATATATTCTCATAATGAAGCATTTTGTACAGGTTGACTATCAGTCTGCTGATGGGGTTCATCTGTTAATTCCTTGTATCCACATCATGAGATTTCTTTGGGGTGCTTATACAAGTGCTCCTTGATAAAAAAGCAAAATTAAAAGATGTAAAAATCCTATGTCTATCTTGGGCCCGTACCATGTGATGCTGTAATTGTATATATGCATGTATGTGTACATTAACATGCACATGAAAGAAAGGGTACATACCAAAACCTGTTTTAATTAATTGTGTGTTACCATGTTTTTATGGATTGTCATAACTGATGACAATTAAAACATGAACAGGAAAAATGCATATAACATTTTTACTTCACGTGTATTATCATCAAACATGAGATTCTTAAGATGTATTTACCATCTCCTCAGAGAGTGTCTTGATGTACTTTTTACCCATCTTTTTCTTCATGGTAAGGGAAATGGCTCTCATCTTCTTACCCAAACCTCCTCCATTATTTGCTGCTTTAATTTGTACCGCTTCTCCAATGTCACTTATAGTCTCCAGCTCAGATATCTGATTTGAAATAAAAAAGTAAGCAACAACTCACCATGAAAATGGAATTTGGTGTAGTGGAATAGGAATTACAGGAAAATATTAAGGAGGCCAATGCAGTTAGAATGACAAAAGTCAGTCATAGCCATTTTCCTGGGGAATTGTGTACCTAAACAAGTTTGCAGCCCAGCACCATATGTGTGAATGACAGAAAGATATTACATTTTATGCTAGAAAATGTTGTTTCCCATGGCTTATTGTCCTTAATCCAAATAAGAATTGGTGAGTTATTTGCAGGGGCTTCAAAACAAAAATGACACATCGGTGGATTGCGTACACATGACCATTACTTTGGGCACGCACCAACCTGAAGTGCACTTTTGTCTTTCTGAAAAATTGTTTCTAATCTTCACATCAAAGTACCAAAGTTTAGGTGTCATTCTCTTGTTCATTTTGCAAAGAGTCAAACACCCAGACAGATCCTACACAAGCGAAGTTCTCACGCATGTAAAATTTACACAATAGTTTCTCAACTTTTTGCATAACTGTCACTGGAAATTGGACAGGAGAAAGTAAAACTTTGTGTTATACAGACCTCAGCTGAATCATCTGTCTTTGATATCGAGTGATGCCTGAAACGGTCAAAGCTTCCAAAGCTGCTTGTGCGCTGTAAAAGAGAAGACAAACTTTGACTCGTTGATGGTGCTTTTTTCTATTATTAAGACTTAAATACAACTGTCATGTCACCTGTTTGTGTTAAAAATTCCTCCCAGATCAGTGGACCATGAACTCCTACATCCAGCTAGAAACAAACTAGGAGGTGGTTATAGGGGAAAAAATTGTGAGCGTACAGCCAGAAGCAGAAAAATGAGTAAGAGAAACAACACTGCTTCGAATACTATGGATATGATTGTGAGTTCTTCTACATCAGTTTCATATTGCTTATACACAGATGTCTATGAGTTATTTCTAGGTAAGATTGATGTCTATGAGCTTAGGAAAAAAGGTGTTACCATAAATATTATGCAAGCTATAGAGCCAGTTACACAGCCGGTGTAAACTATGGGTATGTATATAGTTTACTTTTGTGGCTGGAGACACTGTTTACAGTTCTGTACCAACAGGAATCGGCAAGGACCACAGAGGATTATGAACACATATTATCCAAAATGCATACATTGCAGAGGGAGTAAGTAGTAGAATAATCAAACAGGCCTTGTGTTTTTCTTCCCCAATTGTCTAATTCAGAAATCTGATTTTTAAACCTACACAGGTACAATTTTTCCCTGTGCCACAGCTTTGCTTAACATAAGAAAGACTTCATCACCTGAGCTGTGCATTAAGAGACTGTGAATGCATTGCTTTTACTTCCTTCTAATTTTCACCCTTTCTGTGTGCGGATAAGTGACACGGAAAAGAGGGAAGTGGCACAGCAAATTTTTGCTAGAGAGGTCAAGCAGAAATACCCGACAGACTTGCGCACGCAGAGTTGTCTGATGCTGTACCGCCCATAGTGGCAAACTGCATAAAATTGGCATTGACGACAAGTCAGAAGTCCCTTTAAGTGTGGCCTAATAACAGCCAGAGTTTGGACATTTATCCACTCTACAGTGTCTTTAAGAGCTTGTTTTTATATCTTCACCAATACTCAAAGCTGAATCCAGAATGACTCCTTTTTTAGTTCTTCGTTCTTCCATACTAAATGAAAGTCTTTTAACGCAGTATCAGAGTTCTTGAGCAGGGTTTACTATTACACACTATGCAGTATCATCTCAGTGTATTTCTGAGTATTCAAAATCCCCTCTGGATGAAAAAAACACTGAACTAAATGGCAAACCACAAAAAAACCCTACATCCTGAATGATTTATTAAGTGATTTCAGACTACCTGGCTACAGGTTTTCCTGTATTTATTCATCCATTTACCTTGTCCACGTACTTTCAGCCAAACCAGTTTCTTGCTTCATTGCTTTCTTTCCCCACCCCCAGCCACATGAGCCATCTGTTCATCTCCCCCCAGGTTTGTAAAGCACCCATCATGGCCCCTTCCTCTGGCATCTCCAGCTGCTTCCTTTCGCTCTCCATCCAGGAAAGCCACAAGCCTCAAAAGGACCTGCGAGCTCCTGTCTCTGCTCCACCGTTACAGTTTTCCAATCTTCTCTACCAGGTAAGAGCTTTCCAGAGGTAGCCTCAGAGGCAAGTGAGGTAAACCATCCTTTGGGCAACAAAAGAGGAGGAGAAAAGGACGGGTTTAGTAGCTGGCCCCATCGCCTGCCTTTGCATTGCAGATACGCTTAATGCCAGCATGACCCTCCTTCCAGAGCAGCTAAGGAGAAATCTCTTGGTGATGATAAGACGAGCAGAACTGCCCAAACACCAAGCGCTGCTGGGAACGCTGCCCTTGCTGCACCCATCAGCCAGTTCCCTATCCAGGCGGCAGGGTTAGTAGTGCTGCAGGAGTGCCGACCTCTGGGAAGCTGGAAAACCAAAGAGCTGTTTGAGCCGAGACCTAAGTAATGATTTCAGCTTCTGGCAAATTTCTGAGTGCTGGTACGTCCCTGTACCTGTTCTACCCACAGCTCCCAAGCTGCTGTTTGCTGCCCTGTGTCCTTCCGCTCTCCTCTCCTGGCCAGAGTCAGTCCTCTGTGGGACTCGTCAGTAGCAGTGTCAGGCTCCTGATGCTGCACAGGGTGGCAAGGTGGAATTCAGGCTTTGCCACCATGATCTTAAGGAAGGACTTCATCAAAACGATACCAGCTATGTGGAGTACACTCATACCTCCTGCGGTTGTTTCCGTCCAGGGAGGACCCCGTCTTAATCTGTCCCTGCTCATAAATCACAGGGTTACTATCCATATTAGCTCCTTTATCTCTTACACACAGCCACTTTTAAACTAAAAATAGTTTGCAGAGGGGAAAAAAGTACGACAAAGAAAAGCTACAGGAAATCATGTGAATATACTTTAAGACTCCATTTCAGAAGAAGAAAATCAGCATCCCCTGGAAGTAGAACCTCCTTGCTGTTTCACTTCCTTGTTTTCCCACACTTATTTATTAATCAGCTCCCCCCCTCCAAAAAAACCAATAAAAAAATAATGTGGACATAGCAGTGGGAGATACCTGAGCACAGCCAGGCATAAGAAGAAAGTGTACCCACATTTTGAGTCCATGTTCTAAGCACTGTAGCTTAAGAGAAAAGGAAATAACATCATTTTTTTCCGCTACATTTCTGGGCACGTCTAACCTGAAAAATATTTCCAGCCAAAGGTTATTTGAAGAAGCTGACCCAGATTTGTGAATATTTTTGGACATGTAAAATGACATTTACTGTTCACTGAGGGTGAAAAAAAAACCACACAGCTACCCTCCTAATTGATTGTAATCGCTCAGAAAATCTCTGTTGGCTAAACATTGTGGTTTATTTATTTGTTTTTACGCTGTGAAATTTAAAAGGACGATTTGGATTGTACACTTTAATTTTATCTAAAATTCCCATAAAGAACTTCGCTATTAAGTAGATGAACAATATCCTGTGACAAGGGGTTAGCTCAATAGTATGATATAAAAACACAGCCCCAAGGATTATGGTTCTATTAGACAGGATTAACACCTTTCACTGACTTGTCAACCCAGCCAAACGTGCCCTGCAGCACCAGGCGGGAGGGATAGAAAGAGGGAGGCTGGGATTCACAGCAATATTGGGAAAGTATGAAATAGTCTCACACAGCGATCTCTAAACATACACTGACCTTTCTGTTGCATTCAATCACTTCAAGATGTCTAGTAGGAATAACTGTATATTAAAGTGCAGATGTGCTGCAAATACTTTAAAAGGAACAAGAGGAAAAACATTGTTTATTGTTGGTCTTACCTATAAACAGCTTGAGCACAGGGAAATGAGTTATTCTTTTTCGACCCTTGAAACAACCTTATATCCTACAGATATGTGCAGAAGCCTTGGGCTATTTTGTAGTGTACTTCAATGTTGCATCATCCCTATTAAATATTAATAAGGGTTACGGGATGATTTCCACTATTCTAGATAATGGTCTTGTTGCACTGGAGAGCACTGAATAGGGCTGCTTCACCAATTCTCTATACTAACTTTTTCCATTAAGTAATCAATAGCTACCACCTTTTAAAAATGCATTCAACCCCATTATACTGATAAAGAAAAGCAGATTTAGGAGCTCTGGGCTGCAAAGGGAACAGGACTATTACTTTCAGTAGTGTCAGTCACTGCATTAGTGTCAGGGAACACCTACTTTGTGAAGATACGGACAGGCCTTATTTCCAGGTGAAGAGGAGCTTTTAAAGTAAATGCAAAGCTACTAGGACAAAATATGCTATTGACTTTTGATACCAGGATTCAGCATCCTATAAAGTTAAGTGATTTCTCTGGCTGGATTCATGCAAGACCTACCAATGGATACGTCAAACAAATATGAATTTGCTGAGTAAAATCTGATGGAGGCAAGGGCAGGGGAGAATCACTTTTTTTTCCTCACAAAAGGACCGATCGAATAATTTCTACAAATCAATGCGTTAACTTTTCATCCCCTTCCCTTTGGCATACCAAATCAGCATCATGGAAAATATCAAAGATATTTTTCAGTATTTAAAATCCTTCTTCCGTCTGTTCCTTTATCTTCAATTCCCTTAAATCCAGGAACTTTAAACAACCATTTTAAGGGGGTAAGTGCTATGTAATTGCTGTGTATTTTAATTTGGACAGTCTGCAGTTGGTAATCTGGTTTGTCTGTAAATAGCCTACCATTTTCCCCAGAAAATAGTATACAAATGAAAAAACAAGAAGAGGTTCTGCAATCCATATCTTTCTGTTATAAAATATCCTCCCCTTGTAGGGCATATTATAGAAGTCAGTTAGTTCTTATCATAAACTAGTCAGAGTTTCTTTGTGTCTAAAGACAACCTTTTAGCCAAAACTGACAGCAGTTATCTTGCTAAATAATCATTACTGGTCATATTCATCTCATATTTTCCTTTGGACAATTCACACTGCTCAGAGATCTGGTTCCCTGCTGTGAGAAATTCTGGGCCACTATGTTTTGCGAGGAATTCTGGTCCATTATGTTTTGCTACAAGTCCTATTCAAAATAGCTTTTAAGTCCAGCATGACGCAATGGCTTTGTACTGACCCTCTCGCACAAGTAAATCTCTTCAAATTCCTCCATGCATTTTCATTTTTAGCCTCCATTCATCCTTAGACTACCCGGACCATGAAAGCTGTATAGGGGCAAATGCAGTCACTGAGAGTAACAAAATGGGAGCTCAGCATGTTGCCCAATTTCCTCGCCTGCCACAGACACTTGTATTCTTTGCTCGCTCCTTGGAAGAGGCCACAGCAGCTCCCAAGAGGACAGTCTGTTCTTGCTGCTTTGATCGATGGAGGTAAGTGGAGCCCAGGATTTGATGCATTTCTTTTATTCTCTGATGCTCCTAGTCCCTTCAGAAGGAGGAGACTACTCTGAGAATGAAATTAAGAGTTACCAAAGTATGGATGAATATTGGCAGTCTGATAGCTTATCTTCTTGCATAGATAATAATAATAAAAAAAAGGTCTCCTACTTTCCCAGCAGGCAAGATAGCAATTTTTAGCTTTTGGGGTATTCTGTGAAAAAGAAAAAAGAACACTAAAAACCAACAACAAAAAAACCCCTCACTTCTCCATAAAGAATGAGATTTGCTTACAAGATTCAGTAACTCTCCAAAGAATAATACAGAAGTAAAAAAAAAAAAGACATTGTGACCTTCCTACCTTAGGGATTTTTTCCTATTTACACGTTAGTTACACATATAGAACTTCTGACCACTAACCAAGCTATTAATATAACTTTATAGCCCACACGAAACATGGCCTAAACCTTGTACTTTGCCAGTCAAAAGCAATAAAAAAGATACAGCTTGTTCTTGCTAACTCAAATAGGGCAATCTACTGAAATGGCATTTTTAACTGGCTTAAAAATGACTCTATAAAAGACTGGTTGTTATCATGGTCTGGTATTCAGTAACTGCATGGAGGTGGGGATAGAGGGGAGCAAAGCGGTCTTTGGACAAAAGCTCTACCATGAAACATCAAAGCAAACACCCTAATTTTATTGAAGGGAAATGACTGGACAATAAAAGCCGTATAAAATAATGAGTTAATCACACTTAACACTCCTCCAGATCAACAAACTTCGCTCTCCAAAGTAAACACCAAGCAGCTGTTTTATCAGTACCACTACCTGGTACCAGCCTTGGTCGCCCAAGCCTGAGCTGATGCTGACACAAAGCACGTAGCTCCCGATAACCCAGCCCCACGTCAGACTTTCCACTAGAAACTCGGCTCTCGAGCGCTTTCAAAGGGCACCTCGTGTAGGGCCGGCGCCGGAGCAGCTGAGGGCGAGGGGGAAGCTACCGTTCATGAAGTTAAACGAGAGCGAGATGGTTTGCAAGGTCTGCAAGTCTTCCTCAGGAAGAGGCGAGCCACGCAGGAAGTCTGAGCAAAAAGGCAATTTCATCTGGCAAAAAATGTGCTGTGTTGATTAAACAAGCTTGAGAGGGGCTAAATAAGGAAGCAGTTGAAGAAACGTCGCTCTTAACACTGAGAAAGTTTTTTACAACCGAGTGCCGCAAAATGTTCAAGGGGGGAGGGACCTGACTCCTTTTCCTTTAAATGCCCATTGACCCTGAATTTTGAGTACCGTTGTTCCTGCCCAGTTGCTGCAGAGCACTCAGCTCCCGGTGAGAAAAGTCACTCCCAGTGCTCTTCTAGCAGTCTGTCCAATTCTGGGAGTGTGCACACAGGTATTTGCAATAATTATGTAATTAAGACTTTATTATTTATATGACATTTAATTAAAAGTGACTTTCAGTGGCACACAAAACCATGGAAAGAAAATGACTTTAAAAGAAGGTTAAGGATGTGTGACAAACTCAGAGGAGCTATGAAAATGACAGTTAAGGACTTGGCATGATGTGCACTTCTACCTCCCTGCTATCCTTTTTTACCCTTCACTTACACTTGGGCAGAAACATGGAGGGACAAGCCTGGAAATCCACCCTCCACAGAACCGTGACTGCGGTAAAGGGGAATGCTGTCTGAGTAAAGACTGGTTAAACACTACGTAGGCATTGCAGGCTTTGATCTTTAATCCCTTAAATACCAACCTCTTTCCTCTCCTGAAACTTTCTCCTCTCTGAACCGGCTGAATTCACAGACGAATTCTCATATTTTAAAAACGAATCAACTCGCTTCAATTAACGTCCTATCCCCACTTACTTATACAGCACGATTTTATTAACGCCGTGTGTTATCTAGGTCCTGACCTTCCACGCTTCAGCTGGATCTCTCGTGCGAGAGAAATTACTCGCATGCATGTGCGCCGAAGGGGCTTTAAGTGAAGATGAAGATACACATGCCCAAAGAGGGGCCAAGAAGCATGCAGCCCCCGAGGGCTCGGTTTGAGAGGGAGCCCCCGTGCCCGTCCAGCGCACACGGAGCGGGGCAGCGGGCGTACTCCCCCGTCGGAGGTGGGGATCTCCCGCGTGCCACTGCCATGAATGCTGCCACGGCGGAGCAGAGGTGGCGGCAAGGAGCCCACTGCCTACTGGTGCTACACACGGACTGCACGCGGGAGAGTGCGGGCAGACACAGCCCGTCCCAGGGCTTTGCTGTTCCTTTCGGCAAGCCTGAGAAGCGGCCACAGCTGCCGGCTGCAGCAAGCTCGCCTGCCAGCCCCGCAGCGGAGCAGCAGGCGACAGGACGAAAATACTCCTGCCTGGTGTGACAGTGTTTTGGTCAGAGCCTCTCTGACTCAACTGTTGTACCACAGCTGTAGAAGACCCTTTACAGAGGATATTTCAATGGCAGCGAGAGCCTCCTTGCATATCTTAAGCTTCGTTCGTGCATGACGTGGGAGCTGGTCCTGCTCCCAGGGAGTCACCGAGAACGAAAGGCAGCTTCTGCATTCCTTGCTAGGGAGAGGCGTGTTTTCAGTGGAAGGTGTTCCTTCAAATAACCTTCCAGAGGGAAACAAGATTAAAAAATAACGTCTAAGTCACGGTTAAATCTGACCGTCCCAAAAGCTCATTTGGTTTTTTGAAGAGTAAGCAAACTTTAGAAAACCCTTAGACAAGTTTTACTGCTGTCTTGCAGGGTTATCCTTGACAACAGGTAATGACCAACAATAGGCTAATTCTAAGAAACTTGGGGGAGGGGGGAGAATGAGAGTTAGTTTTTATTACTTTTAAATGAGTGTTTGATACATCATGTTGGTTCCCCTGATTAATGTTCACAGCAAACTCAGCCATTGGAGTTGTAATGTTTCTGCAAGCTTCCCTACAGCAAAGCTTAGCCATTAATTCAGTGGCATATGTCAGCTCAGCAGAGCAAGGTCACTCTTCTCTTTCAAGGGGAACCTTTTTAGAAATAATAAAACTGACAGAAAGTTCTTTTTTGCATGCTTTATGTCACCTGAGGTTGAGTGCTGCAGTTAATATCACAGAGCTTATAAACATTCCCATCTTCAGCAGTCTCCAACCCCACTGGGCTCTTGGAACCTCAACTTTTCTTTTTTTTTTTTTTGAAAGTAATATACTGACAGCTTTATGTGGGGCAGATATACAGTATGCAATCCTAAATGAGTAAAAAATGAGTAAAAAATGAACAAATCTTTTCTTAGGCTTTTTAGCGGAGAAATTTTGAAGGCACTAAGAGACTGCTGATACTGCCACATGCATTTAGGATGTTAGTGCTTAGAGAAAAAGACATCGCATTAGGGACTTTGTGGATGCTTGCACCTTTGGATAAAAGGGAGGAAATTTTAAAATCCTGCTGGTCCACCTTGTTTCCATTTCCCGTTAACTGATACTACAGGCTGGAAATCTGTATAGGCATGTGATGTAAAGAGAACACAAAGTTAATCGATCTATTTATGGAATAATTTTGAACTTGTAAATAAATAAGGATGTATTAGTCATCTGTTTTGATAACTAATTGCGACTGGAACTTATTTATTGGGATACAAATATTACAGAACATGATAAACAAACTAACTAGCTGAAGAATAAGATCCCAATAATAAGCCCAGTTTTTTCCCCCTCATTATCTCCCTTCAGACATCCTGACTACACTTGATTAATGAATCCATAGTGAGATTAGCTGAAATTGCCTTAATGGAGATGCACTACAGTAGAGAAGCAAACTTCAGTGCAGTATCATCAGTCACTGTGAATTTCAGTGTTTCATCAAGTCTATATGTCCATTTATTTATGTTATTTTTACCTTAGAAAACAAAAACAACAAAAAAATTACTATACTCATTACAGTGGGTTAAGTTGTGACTCCTTTAAAATTATAACCAATGGCACTATTTTATTCCCCTTCATGTACCCTCCCATGTCAGAAGTTCCAGTGTTGGCTTGTTGCCTTCAGTGGGGCAAAGATATCCTTATTGTTCAGTTGAAGAAACCACACGTGGCACTTCATTGCAGCCTCACAGGCTTCAAAAATTGGACACGCTTGCACAACATATGCTGGGCATCTAAAATATGCTCCTTGGAAATTTGAACTAATAAAATAGATTCAATAAATTTTGGGGTATGGAAGCTCAAAGGAGGTTTACAGCTCAGGGTTTCCTAGTGATTTGGCACTGTGTAAGAATACTTCTTAGTGCAGAAGTTATGATGTGTCAAATTCTGGGTTTTCTTTCTAGCATACATTCTACAACTGCAATCCAGGAAAAAAATCTCTCCATCTGAAGACAAGACAGCATCCTAATTCTGTTCAGGTCACTCTTATACCAGAAAGGAATGAGTACAATCAACAGCTCACTGCAAGTACTGGGTACAGCACATGGTACTAGTCCGGTACAGGCACATCAATTCCCCTCTCTCTGTTCGATTATCTCTGTGGCATGGGGTTATTGCTATCACAGCTCAGTGGAAAACTACAGTTTCACCTCATGAAAAACAAAGGTAACAGAGGTTTGAAGTGTGTTTTCATTCTGATGCACAACAAGATTGAGACTAAGCTTTTCACCCCTCCACTGTTCCCGCAACCTCTGTGAAAACTGCACATAGTTGAGAGACACTCACCAATGAGATGATGCTACCAAGGCACAGACAGCAGTGAGGGCTTTGATGTGAAGCCCAAATTTGAAGCCACACTCCAAATCCTACTAGGGTCTGCTCTTTCATTGCAAAGGAGATTGTGCCAGCTACAAGGCTTTAAGTTTTCACAAACAGGTAGGAATATATCTGCTCTTCCCATTCCCTCAGAAACTAACCAAAATCCCAAACACATAATTTTCGGACATTTTACCCATGTAGACACAACTACCAAGATATATTAATCAAGTGAACATACGCTCCATTATAGTGACAGGAAGAAAATCATGGAAACACCCCAATGGACAATATCAGAAGTGGCTTGCCATGTACTTGTGACTAGAGCTGACTGCCTGCTCTACCATCATCAGTCATTTCATGCACCCTCTTGCACAGGCTCTGAGCTGCTCATCCATCAGTGAACCATGTCCCCTTTCCAGCTCTGTGAAGCAGTTTTTGGACTTAACATCTGACCTTAAAAAGGAGGCACCAGACAGAAGTATAGGAGAAAAACAGTGCAGCTCTGGCAAGTGAAAGCAATTAATGCACAGGTGAAGGCAGCAGAGAGGCAAACTACATGAGCTCAGTCAGCTGTCTTGGCCACTTTGTCATCTCATCTTCACACATCTGGTTTTGGCTGTGCTGTTGCTAAGTGAAGCTGATTTCTTTATCTCACGGCTGCAGGCTGTCAGTGACAAAGCTCCATCTCTATCTCAAACATTACGGTAGTGGGAAAACATGAAACTGCACCATAGTTTTTCCATGCTTTCTGGTTGAACAGCACTCCTACACTGCTTTTCTTCTCCCTGAAGAGAAACCCTGCAGAAAAACCTAAAGCCAAGTACTCAAGTATTCCGGTAGCCCCATATCTCCCTTGCCTTTCAACATACCTGAAAGAACAGCAAACCTACCAGATCTTCTGAATGAGATCAGCATAATTGAGTGGAGGAACTTAACACCTTCTTACGGTTCCCAAGGAAGTAACCATTCAGCATCCCATCGAAATCAAGGACAGGAATGTGAGGTTACCTGGTTGTTCTTGTGAAGATTATAAAAGAGATGAAGACTTAAAAGGGTAGAAAAGGCTCTAAAACTCCATCCAGAAGACATAATGGTGCAAAACATTAGGTGGATCTTTTTCCCAGAGAAAGCCTTTTGTCATCCTCAGTGCTGGATGACAGTTAGAGATGACAGAGCCTTTACTGTTGACATTCAGCTTACCAGAAAGATGCAAGTAGAACTGGCATCTAAGCAGCCTGGAGACTGTGTACAGGTGAAGTCGTTATCCTGCAGCTCTGTGTGTCCATGGAATAAACCAGAGAAGCATGGGGGAAAAGGTGGCAGTATGATGTATAATATATATAGTCAAAGAAGAAGCTACCCTGAAGCAGTTCAAAATCTCCAGACTTTTCCCTAGGCTGGAATTCCAGTCTCAGATTTGGGAAGAACAAAAAATGCAAGAACGTGCTCTTGGGTGCACTGTAAATGGAACAAGGCATAAAAAGCTAGAAAGGTAAGAGCAGGCAGGTATACAGGAGAGATTTCACTTGGGGAAAAAGGTAGGTGGTCATTCATCTTCTGAGGAATATCAACACACGTGCACACAGGTGCCCTCACCTGGTGTATGAAATAGTTTTGTGTTAGGATGGTTTAAAGGACATATGACTTGATAAATATTCAGAGCATATATATACAATCTGTACCCTGGTGCCAAGCAGCAAAATGCCTAGAGCAAAACCACTGACATTGCTAGTTTGTGGAACAGAGTATAACTGCTTCTAAGAACTGAAAAATTTCTGCTGTGCTTGTTGCAAGCTTTCAGAAGCTAAAGGTTAGGGGACAATGTGATTACAGAGGCCCAGAAGACTTTTTATTTTCCTTCTCTGCGGTAGGTATTGCTAGGGGTTACTGCCCACGTATCGAGGGGTTGAGTCTTCTCGCTAAAGTGTTTGTAGCCACCCACAAAATACCTATACCAGCCAGCGATGGTGTTATAATGACGTCAGTCTGGATTTATGCTCTGACACAGATTACTAGAAGAGTGTTGAAACCTACAGAAAACTCTGGGCCGCACCCTCTGCCCGTCCTGCCTGTACACGGTTACTGCTTTTTTCCAGCAATGACAGGTATCCTGGCCAATGTTTAATTTGGGGTATTTTGGGTTTCCTAGAAACACAATATTGAAGTAAGTCAATGCTCTATAAGGCTAATTAAAGAATTAGGAGGCAACTAATGCTGATTTATGTCAACTTGGTAGCCGTGTGAGAGTATTTATCAGAGAGTACAGTTATAACAGATATTGTTGATAGTCTGGTATCTAAAAATGGCCAGTGAAGGTGGTTCAGACATCTTGAAATGCTCTTCCTTGCTTAGGAAAACAACCAGTGAACCAAACTGGGTTTGTTACTTTAAGCAAAATTAATATTAATGTGAAAGTATTCACTTTGGGAAATTTGCTCTCACTTGTTTTAAAATATTCTGCTCCTGAAGACTTAAGCCTGGATAGTGAAGGAAAACCAAGACAGAGAAGAAATAAGAAATGACCTGAATTTTGTGGGAAGTTGGTCAAAATTTAAAAAGTGCTGTAATCAAGGGAACACACAAAAGAGGCCAGGACTGGACCAGGCCACAGATGTCATTTTTCCCCTTGGCACATGAGTTACTTTAGAGTTGTGTGAGCCCTCAATAAGCCTGTGTGTTGATCTGAGCATCAAAATGTGGGCTATGGACATCCTAATCATCCTCCTGGTAAAGGGCAGGAGACAGGCAGCTGTTCTTTCCCCACAAATATTCTACAAAAATTTCCCCACAAATATATATGTTCCTCTATATTCTTACTTTCTGGTGAGAAAAAAAAAAAATTCCTCAAATTTCAAGACCTTACTAGAAGAGATATGCTAACATATATGTTAAGACACAAACAACTTTTTCAAACTGCTGTTGAAATAAAATAAAAATTGGCTGATGAACAAAAGCAACAAAAGCAAGATGATAATATAAATGAAGAAAAAATACCAGAGGTGAGAGGAACAGTAATGATTGTAAAGCCTTCCACTCACACAAGAAAAATAACCCAAGGTTAACTCTAACCTTGTTCTAGTTTTTTATGAAGCCTGAGGGAGACAGGAAACACCTTCTGAAGTGTCACCTGCAATCCCTTTTTTCCCCATCTACACACACACAGTTATTACAAGTATCATTTTTTCTTTCTCTGAACCCTCCCTGAAAAAGGCCCACAGATATTTCCACTACAAACCAGGTTCTTAAAACTACTTCCCAGATGTTGTCATCCTCTTCTGCTTATTTAACAGAGTTCAAATGGATTTTGACAAACAGTCTTTCTTCAAGAGGCAATGCAGTAAAAGACCTTTAATGACAGAACTATGTGTCATCTTTGCCTATAAGCATAAATTTGCACAGCGGGCAGTACGGTGAAAACAGCTTATCATCAACTCATCACCTCTCATCATTGTTAGAATGAAATGCAAATGGAAACGAACATCACTTCAGTCATGGCTGTGAAAATTAGCAACTGTGACATTAGCAGTGGCTCATTTATTATGCACTCAAAATTTCAGGGGGGAAGAAAAGAATATAAAACTTGCTATTTTCAGAAATCTACCAGTCTTTACCTTTGAAATAAAATTAAAACCTTCAGCTTTCCCCACTCAGGGATAAATCCTAGTTAATATTCATTAACACTGAGCAATCTCTTCACTGCAGATCTTGTCCTACAGAAGATCTAATTATGTTTGAATTATTTTTGTTGTTTAGATCTGCTGTATGTATTTCCTATTTTCTTTTCTTTAATAAGTGTTCCCCACTGGAGAGTCAGAAGCCACTGTCTAAGAAAAAAGCAACACCAAAAAACTTGCTTACAGCATTTGTCTGCACTACAGGCTCCAAAGACTTAGGCAAGCAATAAACTTTACTCAGATGACAAATCCCATTGAAATCAATGGGACCTCCACTAATTTATTCATTTTTGTGTTTTCAGAATCAGGATCAGGCCTTCTGTGAAAAATATATAAAAAGGAGAAATCCTGGCCTCAAGTCTATGGCAAAAATGTGCATTGATTTCCATGGAGGCAGGTTTCATTCAAAGCTTATAAAAAGGAAGATTATTGGTATGAAATAGTACTAGGGAACAAAGTTTCACATTAAAATATTTCCTCCCATTGGATTTGCCACTATTTTCTCATAAGCCTGAAAATAAATAATCGTTTATCACCTAAGTAAGTGAATATTGATTTAATTAGAATCTTGGACATATTTTTGCTTAAACAAAATGCACAGGCATTGACCCTGAATTGTCTTACACACCAGAAGTAATCTGAGTTTCAAGCACCAAGCGCACTTGGAAGGAGAATAAGGAAACAAAAACGTCTCAAAGCTTTAGCATAAACATAGATCAACTGTCATGTAAAATAATGACACAAGACTTTCTTCAGTCAAGCCAGAAAAAATGGCACAAAGTTGTCTTTGCTTCAGCTTGAAGTAAAGCCAAGAATCATCAGGCAGTTCTCAAGTTTGCTATGTCCGTAGGAATTTGAGAGAGAGAGAGAGAAAGAAAGAGAGTCCACCCAGCACATTACATCCCGTGAAGTGGGCAAGACAATGTGAGGATATTTTACAGATTATTTACACCTTTCATTGTCATTTGCACCTGGTCAAATGTGTAAAACAGTACAAAGTGAAATGCAGAGTGGTTGCAAAATGCTTTAATGGTTTTTTTTATTTGTGTGGTGCCAGGATATGCTGCTGCCTGAAGCATATGAAAAAGAGACTAGATCCTGTAGTCCTGTATAATTTCTTAATGTCTTTTTTCACCATCTTTCTGAATTTTCTTCATGCCACTCCCCAGATACGCTGTCATCTGTAATGTTATAAGGGCCAAAGAGGCTAAAATCCAGGTGATTTTAGGGGTCTTTGTTTCACCCTCTTAAGTCAACTGCTCTCCTCCCCAGCTGTCTAAGGGGTGGTGGGACAGACTGCACGAACTCATAGCTGAAACACATCTAGTAAAAGCATCCTTCCCCACCACTTGCTCTAGCAGTTTCCTGCTCTGCACGGAAAACTCCGGCAATGCAGGAGACACGGTCTCCCCGCAGCGCGCTGCTGGAGCTGGGCTGACTCTGGCCATCAGCACGACCGCAAACCTCAGGGCTAGGTGCAAGACCTTGGTTGTTTGACCTCACCTGCCCACAAATAATACTGCAGCTCAGGACAGCTACGCCTTATAAACCAAGCCATGTCTCGTCTGACGGAAAAGAAAGGAGGTGAGGACCGAGAGGAAGCGTGGAGAGAGAGCTGCCCCTTGGTGGATGCCCTCATGGGAGGTGCCCAGACTCTGTTGTGAGAGAAAGTCATTTAAGGTCCTGGATAGAGAGGTTAGATTAGACAGGCTCGAAATAGAGAATTTAGCCCTTTAATTGGTTGAATTTCTTCATATTAAGCAGGTTATTTTAAGGCCTTAGGACTTCTCCTTTATAGTTCAACTACCTGGGTCCTCAGCTGATGTACAAGGTATAAATGCACAGTTCCACGGCAGCCCGTGTAGCTACAATGATAAACATTGGCAAAGGATCAGAATCCTTCCAGTATGTCTTTTGAAAACATTTCTCTCCCTGTTTTCTCTGGGATAACACCAGGTGCAGATTTTTTTTTTTTTTTTTGGTCTAGCAATGAATCTTTATTTATTTAGTTTACATACAAAACACACAGCAGTTATATGCATATCCATGCATATGCAAAAGCTGACAGATATGCAAAGAAGTTATTAGCGTGACAGCAGCACTAGAGAAATCCTGCTGTACAGCGAAACAAACTGCAACACTACTGTTTCATGGCAATGGACATGTATCGACCCTTTCATAGCAAACACTGAGAGTTGAGAGATGCTACTTTTTGTCTACATAGCACCTAATGCATCTGTAGAAGTCCCTTAAGCACCACAGCAATCAATAAAGTAACGTAAATGCATTGCACGCAGAGAAGTGGCAGTTAGACGTTGAAAATCTGTATCAGTCCTGCATTGGTCATTGACTTGCCCACCACTACTAGAGGCTTTATACAGGGAAAGCAAATTGCCTCAAGAAGGATTTTAACATCAGCTTTGCATGGTATTCCCTCATCTTTATCAAAAGGCATAACGGGATGCCTATGTTCTTCATATTCGAAAATAATAAAGGCAAAAGGATTAAAAAGAAAATCCTGGTGAAACACTTGAATTAATACACAGAATTTCATCCAGTTGTGACAAAGACAAATGGTCACTATAGGTAAGATTTAGTTACCTAAAAAGACCTTTCCGGTGCCCTCTTTGCGGGCCTAAAGTAGCAAACCTGATTTTCACTTAAGACTCCAGACCCCATGGCTCTCCCATAGGTCTTGTGTCGGCCTCCTACGGATGTATTGGAGACAGCGGGACATCTAAGCCACCCAAAGGCAAGGTGAGGTAAACCAAGACCTCTGCAGTGACGACAGCATCCTGCCCTGCCAGTGTGAGGAGGTACCAAACATTGCCTGCGCAGAACAGGGGCAGCCAGGAAGTGATCTAGGGAAGTCACTTGTGAAATCCTGTAGCTTCTGTCAGGAGGTAAGGACCTGTGCCCCATGTTACCCAATTCTGTATTAAGCAACTTCAGCATTTGCGTTGCTTCCGTGGGGCAAGTTTCGAAACATGCTACAACTAGCTAAAATTTTTACTCCGTGTGACGCGGGACTGTCACCTCCCTTTTTGTGAATAGCACATTCAGCAAAAACATCAGTGTCGTGGAAAGTTTACACAATTCTGTGCAAAAGTGGGACTACCGTAGGTAAAGTGTTTCAAAACACATTAGTGAGGCAGAAAGACATCCTCAGCCACTCTACCAAGACCTTTCCATTTTTGCAAACATTTACAATAAGATAAAATCAGCAGAGCAAAATTGTCAGGTTTAACAGTCAAATGGTTGGACTCCTTTTATCCCTGCTTTACCGAGATGGTGAATCAAAACCGTGACCATGAGATATATGTATACTTTTTGAGAAGCCAGAATGCCAGTGTTTTAATAGCATGGGGTGCATTCATGAATGAATAACTAACGGGGGGGGGATAAAATCAGAATGTTGTTAATGAATGACTTATTCTATAAGAAGAGAGTGACCAAAATTGGCTTTTCAAAATATTTACAAGACAGGAAAACAAAGCCGAGCCACAGTCTCTGTGGTCATCTCTTGCTTAACCTATAGTGTAATTAGGCGCTATTATGCTTCTTCCCTGCCTTTTATAAACAGTATGATGATTGAACAGAAGAAAATACATACCAACCAGTGAAATACTCATAAACCCATTAAGTCTGTGGGAAAATGGATTCAAAATTGTTTCAAATTCAGGAAAAAAACAGTAATTTTAGTTGTTAATGAGTCATAGTCCAAAACTTCAAGTGCAATACACAAAACCCAATGCTGTGTAAAACCAGAAGACATTCCTGCTGGAATAGTGTCTGCAATAATCTTTTAGGACCCAGAAGTCACAAAATGAGGTGTATTCCCAAAAAACGAGAAGATGGGTCTATAAACTAAGAGATGTTGAGTTGCTGAGAGCAGAGATATACCAAAAGGCTTTTCTAATCCTTAGTTAAATTTTCAGCACTGACAAATTGAAATAGAAAAGAATACTGAAGCGCTCAGTCTTGCGGTAACCATTTCTCTTCAGACTTACAATACACTTGCAAAGGCCATTTTGCACCCAGTCCAGGGACTAAAAATGAATTTCTAGCATAGGACACATCCTTATGTATCTTGCAAAACTCTTGCTTTCTTTCTTGCAATTCCAGATTGCAAGAAAGTGTCCAGTGTAGTATATTATGAATTTATTCGGAGTATTTCTTTCAGGCTGAAAGTATAATCACTCCCAGAAAAGTGAAGATGGCAGACACAGATTGCCAAGTACTCTTTCCTCCTTTGGTTAAGATGATGCAAAAGGAAATTTATTAAAATAAGGAAAAAATTGAATTGTTGTTCTAATTTTTCACTGATTCTCACACTCTTTCCTGGGACATCATCAGTTTATCATAGATGAAAGGGAGAGAGGGGATTCTTGTGATCCCCTCTGTTAAAAGACTGACGCAGAGCATGTAACAATAGACGAAGTCCAGTACCAGGACTCTTTACACAGCTATAGCAGCTTCACAGTGATGATTCCTTGAATTGGATCATTACTTTTATAGAGTGAGTATATACATGTATGTTCCCAAGATTACAGCACTGAGGCACTTGCTAGCACATCAGGAAATCCTGAAGCTAGGACTTAAAAGGAAAACCTCTTTTTTAAAATTGTTAAGAATTCCTGTTATTATTCATTGACAATAAAAAGTAAACATTCTTACCTTTGGCTTTTGACTTTTCTCCTTGTCAGACACGTTAGATGGTTTTCTCTTCAACATTTTTAATTCAGGTTTATTCAACTTGTGTGCAACTGCTACGAGCTTGTAACCAAACTACAGGCAACAAAGTTTACTATACAAGTGTACATCAGATACGCAGTTCCTTATTCTATCAGGATGTGACTTCACGCAGCTGCTTTGCGGCATGGGTGAGTGAACTGAAATCTTCATTTGGGGAGGGAGTGAGGAAGGAGGGAAGGAAGTGACGGGGAAAAGAATGAGAGAGGTGCACTAGGGACATGAGTTGAAAATGAGGACACGGTTCAGAGTGAGAAATATTTTAAAATTTATCTCTTTCCATGTCACAATCAGGCCTCAGTAAGACTTTGGAAAACGTCAAGAAAATTGTCCTCTTTTCCTTTCTCACTTTTCCCCATTCAGCCTTGTGGTACTAACAGTACCCTTCATTTCAACTTCTGCTGAGGTTCAATGTGAAGAAGGTGTGCTGCTGTTCAGAGGACCAAGGGATATTACTGTCCAGCAGATTTGCACTGTGCTATGATATGTTGGTCCCTAACACCTCCCTTTCTCTCTTAGCACTACAGTAATGCAATAAAAGCCAAGAGATTCAAGTCACCATTTGGTAGAGATGGGAAGTTTTCTAAAGCCATCTTTTTATTTTGCATGGTGGAATAATTTTTTTGCAATTCATCACAGAATTTGCACAGCCTGAAATAGCACTTTTCAGATCTCCATTGTCCTTGATTTGGTGACAAAGTCACAACTTGAAGTAGCAAGTCTAACAGAAGACTTACAACAAAGAAACAGAGGAGAATGACAAAAGTCCTTTATAATCCCTTTAAAAATAGCCCAGAAGATAAATTAAAGTGGAGGTACTAAGACAGCTGTGAATTTCTGCTTCATTTTGTTTGATATTATTTGCCAAAGTCAAACAAACAAAAGTCTTGAGTATCCTAAGTAAGACTTATATGTTGTGACTCATAGGCCACAAAACCTGAACCATGAAAAGTTCCCAACTTTTTTTGCTGAAAAATGGAGGAAAATTCTCAATTTTCTTTTGAAACTACCCACTTTTGGGCTACCCAAAGAGCTTCAATTAAATCTTAATTTAACCTTACTACAAACAAAAACCAAATGTATTTCTAAGTAAGTTGCAAGAAAAAGGTTCAAGAGTACGTGTCAAAAAATCAATTAGTAAAAATAATATTTTTTTTCAAAATGTTAATAATATTTTTTCAAAACCTTTTTTTTTCCCCAAGCAAATCTATTCTAAGCAATTTTTACTCATAAGTTTTGCATAGATAAAAACCCTTTTAAAAAGCAAATCACTGTGGAGGTCTCTTGCACCAAATAAAAATTCGGAAGTCCTTGTGAATCCAAATACTCAGTGCACAACCCTTTCTTTCTCTGTATCATCCTGTTAATATTGGATCTGGTTGAATTCGAAATTCAACTAAAGCTAAAACAAGAAACCATCCAAGCTGAAAATAAAAAGAAGTAATGCCTGAAAGCCGATGAGAAATACACGAGTCATTTATTAGTGTTGCCTTTCCCAGACCCATAAACATTTCTAACTTTTTGAAGCATGCATGAGGACATCATCTTCTGGCTGATTTGCTCTCTTTTTCCTCTATGTATATGAACACTCCAGGGAGGGATAACACACTGCTCGTCAGATGAATTCCCAATTCAGTTTGCTATTTAAACTTCTATTTAAATGTTTAAGAAAAGTTTTGTAGGCCTTCTTGGATTGTGATGAGTGGGCAACTGAATGGGCTGAGACTGACTGGTGAAAGAGTAATTCTTATATGCTAATGGTATAATGAGGTTTTCCTTTACAGACCTTCTAAGAACTCGGTGGGTGAGAAGGGGAGGAGGAACTAGAGATAACGTGCTGAAATTCTGCCAAAATAATGCAAGACTGTTCTCTAGGTTATTGGATTGCAGTGGAGTGAGTATGTGTTGAACCTCAACCCATTAACCAAGATGTTTCACTTCACATTTTAACCTATACTACACTAATTTAGAACAGTTGCATTTATTATTGTCATTATTAATAATAACATATCAGGATTCAGAATAACTGTTGTTATTAATAATCAGTAATTAATTATTAATAATAATATTGAAAAGCTCTGAAGCATATGTTTCATTCCTGTATTTGATTACAACACCTGAAAAGTCTGTTTAAGTTTCTAACCATAAGGAGGTTTTGCCACGGATATTTAATCAACCGTAGTAATTCAGTAGGGCCATATGTTGTTATAAAAGCTGTATGTATGTTTTACAGTAATTAAACCTGATTATTTATCTACATAGAAGTACATTGCAGTATATTGTTTTTCTTTTTAATCTGATCCAAATGTGAGTATTAAATCAGACTCTGCTGATCATTAGACTGTGATTTCCTGTCTCAAGCCACTGTTAAAATCTTCATGATTAATAAAATGGGAACTCATGTGAAGAGTAATATATGAGCTTCCTTTCTGTAGAATATTTATTGTTAAACAGGAAGAAAGAGGCCATTTCAAGAGATATAGTACCCACCCATATCTATTTCCTTTCCTCATCCACATATCAGAAAAATTATAGCAGCTTGAAAGCTGACCTGATTATGTTCTTGCCCTTGGAAGGTTGACCCACACTAGTTTTAAAAAAGTAACAAAGTGAAGAAAATCAAACATATATAACATTAAGTTCATTTAATTTAGTTAATACATTTCAAAAGGGGCACTTTTGAATTAAAAATTAATAATAAGCTCAGTGCTTATATCCTCTGTATTTGAAGCTAATTTTTCAAGGGGGAATGAATATCTATGTAAAATTTAAATGAAAATTCTCATACTTAGTTTTCTATTGGACACGACTGCAGGTAACTTATTCCATTTCCTTGCTGTTCTTTGAACCTGATCCAAACCTCAGTGAAATCAATAGAAGTTTTTCAGGTGAATTTTATGGGGCTTGGATTAGAAATACCCAGGCAATGTCACTGCTCTCTGGAAAGTCCTATGGAGAAAAAAAGGCTATCCACTTAAAAATAATTAAGATGACCCCATGAGAATGATTACCACTGTCATTATATTTATAAAAGGCAACATACATTATAGCTTATTATTATCATTGTTCAGTTCTAATGAAGGGACCATGATGAACGTTCCGGGACATTCAAGTGCTTTGTGTGCCTCCCTCCCACATGATATCAAGTGCCACAACAATGCCCTCAGTGGCTCCATCCAGTTACCTTGCCCTGAAAGAAGAGATCACTTCCAATCTAAACTGCAAGGGTAAACTTATACTTTCAACACTTGATTATTCTGATGATACTAAAAAATAGAGTGCTCAAGTAGATTGAAGACTTTAACATACTGGCCGCCAGTCAAAAAGCAAATTAAATGAGACTTTTTTTCGTGTTAGCAACTCGTTTTTCACTGTCTGTCAGACAAATCTGGTCCGAGTTTAACTGGAAACCCAGAGATACCTTGGGGCTGTACATTGCTTTCCCTAATGCTAAGCAGTCCCAGAGTGTGCTAGTCTGTTTATTTAATTAAAATAAGACTTGTACTTAGTACAGAAAGGTATCATGCCTTCAGCCTCTGCTTTTATGGCCATGCCTCTCCCTGTATGATCTAGCTCCCTTAGATATTGCAGACATCTCAGAATAGCAAGTGGAGCTGAGTGAATAATTTGCAGTGAATAATTTACTTAATGAATTTAATCTTTATTTCCTTGAGGAATGTTCATGAGCAGGACACAATTTCCTCATATGTATTAATTATGGGCCAGAACATAGCTAGATACTTCCCTCTCCTGGTCTAATCTGAGCAAGGACCAGCCATTGTTACAGTCACTGTGACTCCTCGGCAGAGCTCTCTCCATAAACTACCATGGCAAAGACTCTATGGGAACTAAAAGGAACTATGTAAAAAAGTGAAGTTAAGCCCTCCCTCCCCTGCCAACAACCCATGAAAGAAGCTAGATATTGCAGGCTGGGCTGTGTTTATAACTATTTAAACTAAACACTGACTTTTAACTCCAAAGATTGAGGCTGTGATTTTCCATTGAGAGGCTAGGGAACGGAGCTGGATGTTTAAGGTCCCACCTTTGAAACTCTTGCACTCACTGCAAACTAATCACTCTGAGCATCCAGAACTTAGTACTGACAGTTTGGCCAGGTTGCTTAGGGGCTTCATGCAGCACGGTGTGTAATTTCCTATTGAATAGGTTCCTATGTGCTTTTCATCAGGAATAAAAAATGAAGAAGCTACAGAAGCTCAAAGTCTTTGAGAGACAAGGTGGGATTAAAGACTATTTTAAGCTTATACCCTTGATTTGGCAGAGGCTTAACATTATATCAAGAAGATTCCTATCCTGTACAAAGCACAATTCTCCTGAAGCCTGAAGAAACTGGCTATTCAGCAAAGCTAACAACAAACACCTGAAGTTAGCTTCAAAAACTTGATCTTTGCTAAATAATTTATGTTGGGGGGATTTTTAATGCCATACATCCACTGCAACAGCATGAGCGAACAACAACAGAGTAGAGTCTAAGCTTGTTTAAGCAACTGTCAGGGTGAAGAGCAGCAGGAATACCTTCATCATGCCAAGTCCCAGGAACTGTGAATTCAGCCTCTCTCACACTACTGGGCTTCCTTCTCTTCCTGAAAAAACTTTTTTGTGATTCTTCCTTCTCTTATGCTAATCCTTTGCCACTAAGGTCAATGGAGTCACAAAGAAATATGGCAGGGACAGGCTACAGAGCGTCACTACCAGAGCTTCTACTGAATTTAAGGATGTGTCTGTTACAAAAAGCGGTTGTTACTCTGTGAGTAAGAAAAAGTGTCTCATTGCCAAGCCCTCAGCCTGTCATTGGCATGCTCCCAACACCGCCTGGCCTAAAGGGAAAATGAAGTACCAAGAACTTATCTCAAACTTTGATCCCAACACTTTCTCTTGCATTAGCAGTAGATGAACAGATCAGTCATACCTACACGATGTCAGGCTAGCACTAATGCTAATAAAAATCTATACTATTGTGACAGAAGGATTCTCAAGGAGATTGGCTTTCACCTATTGAACAAATCCCTTTCTTATTATCTTGAAGTGTAAGAGCCAAAGTTCTATCTATGTCTTCTAGGTATTCCTGTTGTGAAAATTCAAAGTCAGCAAGGTTGGTGTCTTGTAAAACATAGCCACAGGCTTATCCAGCATCCGTGTAATAATTTCCAACAGAAATATGTGCGTCACTGGTGGTTTTCCTGTACACTTTATTGTAAGCAGAATACACTTTACTGTCTGTGATGAATAACAGAAAGTAACTGGCACAATGATACTGCTGTGGGTTCAGGCAAGTAAGTGAATAGCACGCTGTTTCTCAGAGCGAATGCTAAAATGTAGCTCAAAGCTACATCACAATGTTCATGCCTAGAACAACTCAACAGATTCTGTTAGTGAACATTGTGACTACTAATCAGCTACAAGGGCATTTTGTCCTGCTTAATTTGTAGGTTTATATGACTGTTGTTTTATAGTTATCCAGCTGAAGCTCAGCCTCCCAGAAATGTATTTACAGATAAAGAGTGACAGTTGCCTTGTACGTCTATTCAGAAAACCCAAATATGAGATTTTCGATAAAGGGAACTGATATAAAAATAAATTTAGGCTCTCTGTTTTAATCTCATGCACAAAACAGGACATGCTTCATTCGGCATTTAGAAGACCAGCTTAATGCTCAAGCACTGGCAGAGCAGCAGGGGATTTTTTTCAAGGTATGTACATGATGTCTGTCTGCCTATCTCTGATTAGAATCAAGATCAACAAAAGTAAATTTTGATTAACTCTAATGCGTAGCCTGCTGTCAGGAAACTCTTTGTAGTTTGAGCCGTCTTTTACCAGTAAACATCTCCCGCTGAATTTCTTCACTGATGTCAGAGTGTCAAGTCGCTGTGCCATCACAGCATTAGGACTGCTGGGCAAATGCTAACATGAAAAGGAATAAAGTGTGGTGGTACACTGCATATTCACTTGCAGTGCTTCGATTTCATTTTCATTCTAGAGGAATATGCTATTCTTCCTTTCTCTTTGAACATGGTTTCAAGTGAGTGAAGATTAAAATTTGGAAAGGATGGAGAGGGACAAGCTGGCTTTATTTGTAATTGGTTTTAAAACTTGCTTTCCACCCATCTGACTGATATGATACCTGATAGCCAGCAGAAACACAAAGATGTTTCATCATCAAGAATAGGTGATTAGTTTCAATCTTACATTTGATTTTCTTTTTGTAAAACACTCTGTACCAGAGCTGTGGGTTTATCTGTTGCAACGCTTGATTCAGGTGCTAACGTTAATGGCAATACCTTCAAAATCAAGCAGGATGTGGGTCAGGCTAGCTCCATCAGCAGACCTGCCAAATCACACATACTGGGAATGAGACTTGAGCGGTTGATTTGCTCTCAAGCTCACTTTCCAGGCCTGAACCTTGCTGCAGGGAGGTTGGGGTCCTGCTCCGTACGTCTGTCTGGCAGGTGTAGGTGGTCCCCAGCCACTTAGTCCAGTGCAGGGGTGACGGAGGGTGGGCAAGCTGCAGCCACACTGAGCTCCCCATAAAGAAGAGGAGGCACTTTTCCTGCTGGAGTATGGCACCAAGTCCCTCACAGGGGATGACTGGCCAGGTGATTGCTGCACCCCATGCCAGTCATGGTTTGTGCCCTGTTTGCCTCACTTGGGGCTCCATGGGATGCTCCGGGCCAGGGCTGAAAGGTCATGATTAAGTAAGTTGCTGTAGGTCAGCTGGGCCTCACTAATGGCGTGGGAACATGCTCTTACCTCATCACCAAGATGAAGTGAAGCACAGTCACATGAATTTCTTTCATTAAGGATTTAAGATAACACGCTTTATCTCAGGCTGTGGGCTAAAAGCACTCCCAGGGATAGTCAGAGTACTCAGTAGGTGAAAGGTAATTACTTATGTGTCAGTAACTTGTCTTTGGGGAGAGAAGTCAATGGAAAGGGGAGGCTGTCTCCAAAACTGTGCTCTGTGGAAAGGGAGATGGAAGCTTTGCCTCTTCACAAATACCTCACTTTTCTTCAGGATTCCCTCCACCAATCTTGATCTTTTTTTGTTGTATTATCAAACTCCTTCCCCTCCCAATTCCCCGCTTCTCACTTTAGACTCGCTCATTGCATACCACTTCTCTAGAAACTCTTTTTTTGCCTCTTACTCTTACCTATCTGATCCTTTTTACTTCTTTCACGCATATTATCTTGTGTGTTTTCTGTCTCCTTTGCCTCGCTGCTGCCATGGAAAACAGAGTCTGATGAAAAGGCAACAAAACTTTCCCCTCCAACAGCTCCATGATTTGCTAAAAGTCCTACAGACAGCAAACTGGGGAGGAGCAGAAAAACGGTGAAAGCTAGATATAGGCCTGTTAGTTTACAGCAGGTAATTTTATAATATATGTAAAAACTGGTGAAGAGAAATGTTAATATTATGCTCCTCTAGTTTGGGAGGTGAAAGTTCACAAAAATCTTTGAAACATCTTTGGGCTCAAACACCCCTATAAACCTAAATAATAATACCTAAACCCCTAAAATATAGCACCCTCACATACCATAGACACACAAACTCATTAGATTAAGAAAACAAGGTTTTAAAACCAAGGCAAGGAAGAATTAATACTATCTGCGACACCTGAATCTCACCCCTATGCATGTCTGTTTTATGATGCAGTTTTAATGATGCAGCTTTAATATTTACCGCATTTTCTCTGTGGAATGTCTTTCTCATTCAGTGAAAAGAATGAATTGGAATGGAGGTGTCAGCCTGCAAGTAAGCTGTTTGAACTGCTGCCTTTCTGGTGCACAAATTGGTATGTGTATTCTTGCTTGGGCAATGACTGTCTGATATGTAAAATAACATACTATCCCCATTTTGCAAATGAAGCTGAGGCAGACAAGTTAAGTGATTTGTCTAATATCACACAGGAGGTCTGTAGAAGTGCAGGGAATTCAGTTTGCATTATCTACATCCTTAATCACTGGATCCTGATTCACAGAGTTAAGGAAGCTATGCTGCTATGAAGAAATGGAATAAGGATTTATTTTGTCATTATAGTTCAGTGAAATGCTAAGAAATTGTGTTAAAACTCATTTACTTTGCAGATGATCATTGACTGCACATAATCCTCAGTTTTTGACCCTGTGGTTAGAAGTGCAGAAAATTTGAGCTGCAGGTGAAGTTTTGGGAGGTTGTCTTCAAGGCTTTCAGAGTAAAAAAATCTGAATAGTATCCTGCCCATTTTAAAATGGCCACCAGAGCTGACTGATTTTACCCTTTTCCACCTGTAGGATGTGAGCTGTTTTCTGTATTTATCTGAGAGCAAAGCACGGCAGCTAACACACTAGTCTCCTGTTCTAACTGAGGCCACAGGTATTGCTGTATCGCCATGCTGATTAATTTTTAGGGCACTTATGTGGAAGCAAGGATGATCTGTGAGGAAGGAAATCTAGGTATTAAAATGCCTACACAATCCAGAACTAAATATAGAAACCCTCAAAGTATCTGCAAAAGTTTCTGTCTCATGATCTTAAACTATCTGAACTCTTGATTTTCCCACTTCCCACACGCTGTTTGTCATCATTTCTTGTGGTATGTTAACATAAGTTGTAAGTAGAAGTGAATTATTAGTTTCATGTCATTTAACCTAATTAATTTGGTCCTTTCATGAAAAATATTCAGACAGATTTCTTCAAACGGTTGGAGTGTAAGCATTTCCAGCAAGAATTATGTTATGTTCAAGTTTCCAATTGGAGGAAGGTGAACTTCTTCAATCAACTGAATGTCTACAGAAAGTCAGCCCAAAAATTTCATTACCATAGGTGAATTCCTTTCAAAGTAAAAGAGAATACTCAGGTACAAAGCATTGTCCAGTTCTTTCTGAAAAGCCCCAGTCTTTGTCTTCGAATGGTCTGTTCATATAACTGAGAATATTTAAATAGAAGAATTAGAAGTGTGTCCACTGTGTGTCCACTGTTTCACTTTCAATACTATTTTTCATGCCCTATTCTTGTTCAGTTTACCCACAATTATTTTTTCAAAGCTGTAAGAAAACCCCACATTCAAACTAAATTTTCAGTTTCTAAAAACTAGTTTGAAATGATGCAAGATGAACCCTGCTTTTAGAGAATGTCACAACAGAAGTACTTCTTTTATTGGACTTTGAAAAACATTCATTATAATAATGCTTCAGCCCTGGAAATCTTAATGCCTTTCTGGCACTGAAAATCCTCACTCTTCCATTTATGCTGTTGCTGAGCACTGATGTCATGTGACTTTCCCTACATTTCTATGTGAAGGAGATGAAAACAGAAGTAAATTCTTCTGATTTAGGAAAAGCTTCTTTCACAAATAGGCTTCACAGGAACACTTTAAAGCATATAAAAATGACTTACCAAAGAGAATAACTAGCTCGATCTACACTCCCAAAACAAGCAAGCGAACAGAATCAGCTCCCAAGGCAGCTCAGAACCTTCACAGAAAGAATGCTCCCCAAAAGAAAAGCCATTTGAATTAGCTAGGGAGGAAGACAAGGAATATCAGGCATTGTTGCATGCACTGCCACCTACCGCTTACATATTCTTGTAACTGAAGGTTGGTAAGGATCCTTGTGTCATCTTAGGTTGTGGCTCCCTTAGCAAAGCCTTAGCTTCAAAATCCTTACCGAATTAGTCATGTGGGTAGCTCTTTAATTTCAGCTTCATCAGAGACACTGAAGAAATGTGAAACTAAGCTTGCTTTTTCTCCTGAATAAAGATGAGCACACATAAAAGGTATACTGAGCTAATGCAGCACGGTGAAGACTAAACATTTTGACTACAAACAGCAAGCTTGTCACCAATTCAACAAGCACAAGATCAGGCTAAAATTTAGGTTTCAGAAGTGAATCTATGCAGAGGTAAAACTGCATTAATTTGTTCAAGGAGATAAATTGCACTTAAAAAGTTGCAGTCTTGAATAGGCAGATCCCAAGATGCCTAATGGCTTCATTGGTCAAAACCTTCCTGCCAGCACCAGGAGCTAATGCATTAGCACAACACAGGATCAAAACACAGCCTGTATTAGCTGATTCATTTGGCAGCAGCACTGCTCAAGCAGAGTAATGCATGCTTTTTTTTGCTTTGCATGGTGTATGGCAAGAAATGATAGCTTTTATATTTTTTTAATATAAAAAAAAGAAGAAGAATGTCAATTATAAAATATTGGACTGACAGCAGATCCTCAGAAGGATAATGTCACATTATAGGTATATAAAGCAGCAAACAGACAAAGCAATCTATTTCTTTCAGTATGCAAAAGTGCATAATTTTGGCAATTCTAAAGGATGCTAAAACGAAGTCAGGAAGTCAGCCTTTCATCAGACACTTTGTTATCAACAACTGCACTTAGTTTAATCATATTTTGACTCTTAATCATGTTTCAGGGAGCAGGTAGCATACCTTTTTTCTATTAAGAATTCATATGCCATTTACAAAGAATAAGCATATGAAATGCACAATTTTCTCTGTACTTTCAACAATTATATTCCTGTTCATATTACACTCACAACAGTAATCCAAAATAACCTTTCATTTCTCTCTCTAGCTGTAGCTCTGCAGTACCTAACAGCTATGTCAGAAGCAAACTCATGAAATCTGCTGAGGTGAATTGAAATGTTCTTTTGCAGTTATCCATAATCACATTAAAATATTGCAGTATTTTAAAATACCCTTAATGCAAATAAATTGATTTAATTATCCTTCTGCCTTATATATGCTAGCAAGTACTAGCAATCCAACTTTACAGAACAGTCCAGCAATGTTTGGAGGGAAAAGTTTGGAATTATTAAGCTTTTTAGTAGAGTTAGGTATACATGCCTCTAAGATTAATGGAAAATATGGCATAATTCCTTATATAGCTATGACAATTCCAGTAAGGTATTAAAAATATAAAATAGGACAAGGGTTACCATAGTGAAGAGCAGCGGCAACAGATTTTACATGTTTTTTAAAATGTGCTTTGAGACTGCACGGTCAAAGTCACCACAGATGAAGACACTAAATTTCTGAATTTACGTTCTAAACATTACTATGCAGGAAGTAGCACAAATCACTGTAGGATGCAGAAATCACAGTGGCAGGTATTTGCTATCAGCACAGTGCAATGGTGCAGCTATAGTGAGGCTGGACACCCTCCCAGGCTCCTCTCTTCCAAGCACAAAGCTTGAGAAATGAAGCCTTGTGCTTTCAGTGTTGATTTTCTCTCACTTTTTGTGTTTAACTGAGGCAAGCCATACAATATTTACCAACTTCCTGATCTAATACTTTCTTAAATACAGCCCTCTGTGACAGGAGACAAAGTAAGAACCTACAGACACTGAAGCATAAGGAAAATGAGTGCTCTTAAGTTCAGTAGCATTTGTATCTTTTTGGCTGAGTCTATATTTTTCGTAGTATTTCCAGGAAAAGCAAACACTGAAAGTTCAGTTATGGATATTGACTTTTCTCCAGTTTTAAAATCTAAGCCATTCATATTTCACCAACATTTGACTACAACAGACCCGTAAATATATTTCAATCCCTGCCCTCTCACAAGGCTTAAATTCCAAAATAAGCTTTCACAAGGCTCTCAGACAGGGTTCAAACTGGGAAATAGTGAGTGTCTTTGAATTTAACCATGTGCTAGATTTAGCTGTAGCACTGTTCCTTTTTGTCTGTCAGTTTGTGCCTCTTCAAAGACTCTGTAGTCTGGGGAGCGTGGGGGGGGGGGGATGTTTCTAGCTATCTCTTCACCCTGCAGAGGAGGTTCTCAGTACACGGGGTGAAAGCCTGAGCTGGTGGACTGATGGGGAGAGCAAGGTAACAGATGAATTAGCTAGAATGTTATAAAAAGCAACAGGAAACCTGTCGGAGGTCTTGTAAATGAAGGTATGATAAGACGAAAGAGAAGCAGCTGGGGACAGTTTCATATCTTAGAAAACAAATCCTGTTTTCATGTCTCAACCACGGCTTATCACTTGAACACCCATCATCATAGTCTTGACTGCTTTTACTGCCAGCCTTTCAGCTGCTCTTCATCTCTTCCCTGGGCAAAGACTTTGGGCTTGACTTTCAGCTTGAGTACAGCTGAGCAGGACTTTCCAACACCAGTAGAAAATAGATTTATACTTGATGAGGAGCTGGCTTACTACCTTGTCACTGAAAGAGGAACAAGTAAGAGGTACAGCTTTTAAAAGGACCACTCATTACTGACACTGAAGCAACCAGAGTCACTGGAGCAGTTGAAAATTGGTGCCTCAGAAAAGCAATTTAGGGATTTCCAGGCATTCTTTTTAGTGTTATATTTGCGCCAAATGAAAATTCAAAATGTAATTGAGAAAGCTCTTCTAAGGCTTGTTTGGGTGTTTTTCAACAGGAAGACTTTCGCTGAAGAAAGGAAAAAAAATGCAGAAAACACTCAAATTGCTTAAGAAAATTGAGCAGCCAGAAAATCCATTAAAGCTCACAGTATTCTAGTGCGCAGGAAAAACGAATGGCTGAAATGAAGTAGAAATCATCCTGCAGACATCCTCTGGGTTGCGCAAATGGCCAAATGCAGCTTTCAGCTTTGAAGCACACTTTGCTGGAGAAGAGCTCTATGTGTCTTGTTTGTTCATTACTGGCTGCCTGTACTGTTTCTCCCCACTCTGCTAACCTAGAGAACAATGATCAGTCACTGATATCACAATAGAAGCAATAACCTGTGTAGCCCTCACGGCAATATACAGCATGTCTTTGAGAACCAAGATGGCCAGGAGCAGCAGAGGCAGTACAGAGTGCAGGGTAAGAGCTATCATAGCAAGCATGCAGGGATGTTATGGGGCAACCAGGAACCAGAACCTGTGAAGTATAATATGTTAGGAAAAGTTAGGACAAGAAAACGTCCAAAAATAGAGCCTAGAAGAGTGCTTCTTCGACAAACCAATGAGTGTCAAACTAGGCATGTCTACTATGGGTCAAAGGGAGATACTGAGAAATGGCTTGTCTGGCAAGAAAGTAAGTCAGACCAGGAGGAAAGCAAAAATCCACAGGGTCACTGAAATGACAGAGAACCATGGCAATAATAGCAGGGCTAACATTATGACAATAAGACCGTAACGCATGGAGAGTATGGCATAAATCACGTGCAGTTTTCCCAACATACTGTGCATCCTACGACAATGTAATGCCTTCATATTGGATAGAAACAAATCTTTTGAAGCTTTTGATTCTCCTCTTAACTTGAAAATGGGAGAGAAAACGTATCTTGCTCTGCAGCACCCTTAGATTTTTTCTTTCTCCTCACCAAAATCCCAGGTCTTTCTGAGTCTCATCTTTTCATTCTCACTGAATACCAAACTTAGGTTGCAACAGGTAAATATTCTTATGGTACCAATGACTAAGTCTTTCTGCTGTTAAACTTAGCCACTCTTCTAAGATACTGCAAGAAGGGAAACCCACTTCCACTAGCTCTCTGCTGATTTATCTCCAACAGGAGATGTTGTCTCCTCTCCCTTTCCTGTAAGTGATGCCTGTGTCATCCTACAAACAGTGCTTCTATGTTGCAGTTATTGGGAGAGTGGACTGGTCACCCAGTGAAGCAGCATATTAAAGTATTGAGGGAGAGGAGAAAGGGACTCATCAGCTTTTCTCCCTCTGTCTCAGGCTGTCCAAGACAGTCTGGGAACCCTTTTGTGAAGAGGACCCATTCGTTATGACCCTGCTATATGTTCCACCCTGTGCCTGTTTCAGGGTCAGTCAAGCCCATCAAGCTCCTGTACTTTCTAAGCTTCTGACTCAGATTTTCCATGCCTTACCTAAGGTTACAAAAGTCTTACACGAATGCACAGTTTGTGAAAAGCAACAGAAGGCTGAAATGGCTTGTATAAAAGTAATATAGACGTGACATTTCTTAAGTATACTACTTTGTCAGGGTAGAGAAGATCTTACCATACGAATAGCAGAAGGGCAGCTTCTAGTAATCAAAATTTAAAACAAAAAGAGAAAAAAAAGTCTGAGACAGCTGAACTATTTTCTGTAGGGCTAAGCCTGAGGAATAAACAGTATAAAAACCAATAACCTTTCACATTAAGGTCAAGTGGTTGCTAAAATGGTGTCTGGACTATCTTTTTTTCCATCCTCTGCCTGATTTTAAGCTGATTCATAACATTACAAACACTGGCCTGGATCACTCATTTCTCTCCCCAGTATACTTTGTGGTAATATGAAAATATGCAGCATAGTAGTTTCTTTATCCAGGCATATTTTTTTCTTTTTTGCTGAAGTATTCTGTATTTTCTTAAATATATTCTGCCACTTTCTAAGGAAGAACTATTTACAAATTACATCTCCTTAGGAAGAATATCAGTAACAATAATTTCACATGGCAATCTTGACACACCAAAAAAAGCAATGCTCTATGTTGCCCCTAGCAAAATTTTGACCAACCACTAATTATATCGTAAACAGCTGAACAATGCAGAAAAAAAATGACCTATGTCTAAGTTAACTTTGCACAAAGTTGCTAACGGTGGCACCGTGGCTATAAAATGGTAACACAGCACAATCAGTTCTGTATTTAATTAAAGGACAGAAATAACAGACTTCTAAAACGTTTTCATAACACATGAAGGTGGGCAGGATGGGTGAGATTTGAGTCATCTCCAATGTCCCTGTACTGGAAGCAGTTAGCTAACATAAGTGTTTATTGTGCACTTAACTGGGAGAGGCTGAAGGAAGAGTAGCTGGAGGAGTTTGGTGAGCCTCTTGTAGTTGCAGATGGATGTGAATTTTTCAGTCTGTTCTCACAGTTCTTGTTTAGGTGACCATCTTGGATGATCTCTGTCAGCCTTTTTATCGTTTTAGGTGAAATGAAAAATGGCAATATAAAACACTGTAAGGGAGGCTGGGTAAAGTGCTGAGGAGTGTGCTGGTTTTGGCTGGGATAAAGGTAATTTTCTTCATAGAAGCTAGTATGAGGCTATGCTTTGGATTTGTGCTGAAAACAGTGTTGATAATACAGGGATGTTTTAGTTATTGCTCAGCAGTCAAGGCCAGTCAAGGCCTGTTCTGCTTCTCATACCACTCCACCAGCGAGCAGGCTGGGGAGGCACAAGAAGCTGGGAGGGGACACAGCTGGGACAGCTGACCCCAACTGACCACAGGGACATTCCATACCATATGACGTCATGCTCAGCATATAAAGCTGGGGGAAGAAGAAGAAAGGGGCAGATGTTCGGAGTTATGGCATTTATCTTCCCAAGTAACTGCTACATGTGACGGAGCCCTGCTTTCCTGGAGATGGCTGAACACCTGCCTGCCAATGGGAAGCAGTGAATGAATTCCTTGTTTTGCTTTGCTTGTGCCATGTGGCTTTTGCTTTACCCCTTAAACTGCCTCTATCTCAACCCACGAGCTTTCTCGCTTTAACCCTTGTGATTCTCTCCCCCATCCCACTAGGGGAGAGTGAGCAAGCGGCTGGGTGGTGCTTAGTTGTTGGCTGGGCTTAGGCCACAACAGGAGGAAGAAAGTAAAAGGAAGAAAGGAGTCAAGGGTAGAAACTGGAGGACAGGAATTGTATTTTGTCTTTCTAAATGTCAATCAATCATAAAGAGATCCAGGTGTTTTCCTTGTGATTATGAGAGGGCATTAGTTGATTTGCTGTCTGCAATTTAATCTTTAATTAAGGCTAGGCTCAATCAGCTTTGCACATGTTGCTGAGATGAGTCTGGATAGTGTGTGTCCAACCTATTTGTCTGTGCCCCAACCCAGATCAGCTACAGTTTGCCAACAGAATAGCAGAATCTCGGATCTTAGTCTTAACTCTACCAGTTTTGCCTGTTTGCCTCAATTCAGGACATACCAACTAGCATTTCAGTAGTACATTTCAGACTATCTCCTTCACACTGCGCTGCAGCAAAGAAAATAGAGTAGTAGCCAAGCCAAGATAAGCCAAGAAAATGAAATCATACTTTACCCGTAGAATAAGAAAGAGTATTATAGAATATATTTGGTTTACTCTAAGTAGTAAATCAACATCAGAAAGAACATCTGCATCATCCCCAGTGTCTGATCCCCTCATAGCAAAACCACCAGTGTCAGCTTGTTTGATTCTTAAAAAGCAAAACTGAAAATCCAGTCTTTGTAATCTTCAATTGAGCCAGTTGGTAGAATGCAAATGCAAAGAATGAGATGTCTTGCCATTGCCTGTAATCTAAATCTAAAGACACTAAGCCCACAGAGATACATTAAAGTCAGGAAGCCCATCAGGAAAGCAGATGGCAAAATAAAAAATAATGCAGGGAAAAAAGCACTAAACCTCGTGCTGACACTTAATAGTAACATGGGTAGGACAAATCTCACCAGGGTAGAGAACGTTAACAGCCTGTTTGTGACAAAATGAAATAAAATTATTTGAATTGACACTTATGCTCTCATAAATCTGACCGACACATCTATTATTGCTATTTCGCCCTGGGACTTCAGACTTAGCTTGGAGTACTGAAAGTTTCTTTCATTAGGAGCAGGCATATGATGGAGCCCAGCATCCCTGACACAATTCAGTTTCTACAGAGAGTTCTATTTACTGGCAGACGTGCGGGCACACCCAACAGAGCACAGTCTTTTTTCCCAGTTCCCAGCCCATTTCTGCCAATGCTCTGCCCTGAAGGTCTGTGTTCTTCCTGTGAATTTTCAGTGCTGAGACCGTCCAGGGTTTCACTGATGCACCTTTCTCAGCTTTTTTTAAGGGTAATTCGCTTTGCGTCTCTTCTAATTACAGTTCCATCAACCAAAGCTTTAGCCTTTTTTTTTTTTTTCTATGTCAAATCCCAGGAAAATCTTCTGGGCTACATTCAGCTAGTTAAATCCCATGTTTCAGTTACTGCCTGTTGTTATGTCAGCTACTGTATCATTAAAAATAAGCTGGCTACCTCCATGTATTCAGAAATATGGTTGCTATATTGACCCACACATCTATGCATGTGTGCCTTTCCTAATGATATAGGAGCACACGTTAGGGAAAACGCTGTTTTCAGCAGGAGACTCTCTGATCTAAGGTTAATGTTTGTTCAGTTCTCCGTCTGAACACTCAACTGGCAGGTTTCAGCAGGTATCCTGCCTCCTGTGGTTTAGATGTGCTTTCCTGGGAACTAGCCTAATTGCACAGTGAGAACCAGCTTTGTCCCTGGAGCACTCTAGAGGGATGAGGCGTAAAGGCGTATCTTCCCCGATATATGTCATTCAACCAGTCACCCTCCACGTGCTTACCACTCACTATGTGGAGTGCCAGAAGACCTGCTGTGCCCAGTGAGGAGAGGGAGAAAAGCCCTGTTCCAGCGTCCATACTCTGTGTGTCTCAACAACTAAAGTTTTTCTTGGTTTTGTTTTTTCTAGTTTTAAATATCCCTTTTTAAAAAGCCAGCAACTAAAATAAAAAAAGCCTCCTCCACACAGCTATCCAGAACGACAATTTCAGACCAAGATTAAACTCTGCTCCTTTGTATCTGGCCCTAAAAACTTCTTGCTGCCACAAAGGTAATAGCAAAAAATAGGCTCCACCAGCTGGGCTGATCCAAGAAGGCAGAAACATCAATACCTCTTCAACCTCTGACATTTATCTAAATAACTCTAGTGTCCTTTACTAGCATTGCAGTGACCTCTAGGGGCCTGATCCAAGCCCACTGACTTTATTGGCCCTTACTGACTTACCCCAGACCTCCAGAAAGTTTTCTAAGCCTGGAAGGGTGAGTATTTAATGTACACATGAAAAAATCAGTCTGTCTGATGAGAAACAGAATAGCCTAAAGCCTTCCATCTCAATGCTGCTGATGTCTGCATGGTTAAAAATGAACTACCTAGGGCTATACGAACCCTTGGTGTTAGCTGGAACAACACATTCATATCCATTTACCTGAAATCTAAATTTGGTTTATTTCATTTCATAACCACATGGAAGATGACAGAATCTCTTTAATGCTGAATCAGAGCAAAAAGTTTCCACTTTTTATGCGTATCAGCACAAAAGAAACCACTTCCACTTACCCAGGAGTACTGTAGATCCATATCAGTCAGGGAATATGTAAGATGTGGCTGATGAGAAGAGCAAGTACAGTTTTCCCATTCTTCTATTTTTGAAATCAGGAAGTCACAAGGACAGAGCTGGTTATCAGGAAATGGCTTCCAGTCACTCCACAAGTGAAATTCAGTTTCCGAATGGATTGAAATAGTTCCTAAATTATTAAGTCTGGAAGTGTATGAGCGGCCCAGAGATGCAGAAATAAAATCTGCCCTAGTCTCAGTCTCTTCTTTTCTCCTCACATTGTCTTTCCAGGTCTTCTTTTCCTGAGGCTTTGTCAGTTTCATGCAAGAAGTTAGAGCTTCTTCATCCTCTTCAGAGAGATAAGCATCTTCTAATGTATCTTTAAAAGCGCAAATACTTCTGTTATGTCACAATTCATAAAGAGAATAGCACACTTTTTTCTTAAATCCTGTCTGTTGCATTCTATATAATGAAAAAGCCAAAGACTCCATAAAAAAACCCCAGATAATAATGATAATTAGGAAGATGGAAAGGATTTTGTATTGGGTCAGACATCTGAGTCAAAAGCAAGATTTATTCTCCATTTGGTAAATTTGTCTTGTTCCCAAAGAAGCTGGAAAATTGTGTTGGTTCTGCACTGAACATGAAAATTTGCTAATTAAATATCATATTGCTGTACAGTTGCAGAGAGCATGAGTTTAGCTTAAATACTAGAAAAGTTTGGGAAGTTTTCCTGGGTAATTCCTCTCTCACCCCTTCCCAGTATGTATGTTGTAGTTACAAAACAGTTACTGAAATCTAAATTCCTCAATGTGTTTCAACCTTTGGCTGGAGCAGTAGTTCATCAGATAGTTTAAACTCATTTTTCTAGTATTGGTTTAAAAATAATCATGTACACATATGCATTGTACAACAAATGTATGCACTGTTAAATTAACGTTGTCAAAAGCAGTTCAGATGAAGAACTGCTGCACAGTCAGATCAGTGATCTACAGGAGACTTGAGAAAATAACCTGAGCTCAGCATCAGTTTGGAATTCCTGTGTCTTGTGGCCCTAGGCAATCAGGTATGATGAGAGGCTTATCATACCGCAGACCTTCTTGAGCTCCCAGCTGCTACTGACTCCTGGATTAACACTGAAAGTTATCTTTGCGTTTGTGAGTTTTGCCTTTCTGATCTGAAATGTGATACAAAACTAGGAATTACTCTAAAAACAAAT
Source organism: Chionis minor (assembly GCA_013398295.1). Taxonomy (NCBI): domain Eukaryota; kingdom Metazoa; phylum Chordata; class Aves; order Charadriiformes; family Chionidae; genus Chionis; species Chionis minor. Next base: position 337,744 of record VZSF01010685.1, read on the forward strand.
TGTCCTCAGCATGGAGGCCCCACTGTTATCCAATTCTATTTAGCTAAAATCCCCACTTGCAAGATATACTGTTACAAAACTCAAGCTAGTGTGACAGGAAACAGGTTTTCACACTATGAGGAAGTCAGCACTAAAGTGGTATCACAGTAACATCTCAGTTGGGGTTTGAAAATCGTGGGTGGTGAATGACAGACCAGAACAGGATTGTTTACAGTTATGTTTGATACAGTGTCATTTGCCAAATGCTGGAAAGAATGCTGATATAATGCTGTACTTACTGAGGGGGAGCAAAACATGTTTGACATCCTCCAAGCTTTGTGTACTCGTTTTTTTGGTTCGGACCAATTTCTGCAATCGTTTTAATGTTCCCATGGACTCTGCTTTATCATCTGTTTCTGTACCCTGGCAAAAAACCAGAGACAATAAAAGTATTCAAACCCTACAAATAAAAACTAAGGGTAACATGGTGCTTATTTTGGGAATGACAAAGTCTCAGATTCAAAGAATTAATCACCTACACAATGCTTTAGAAGTTAGTCAGTTCCTTGCTTGGGACCAACAGATACAAAAAAAGGGAAAAGGCAGGTCACAAGAGTCATCAAACTTAGATCAGTGTTCATATTGCTGTTTACATATTGCTTTTCTTTAATACCCCAGTATTACTTAATTCCACATTAGTGCCAGAGAACATTTTAATATCCACTATGTTACCCAGAAGCCTTTTAGATATGCACAGAAAGCCCAGATACGGCAAGCTACTGCATTTAAATGTATATAGGAGTGTGTTCTGAAATACTCATGTCTTTCTTTATTCAAGGCCTTATTTCCTTTCCTAGATTAAATGACAATAATGTAAATGACAATTAAAATCTGTTATTGTACATTCCAACAACATCCTACTGGAGAAACTCAAGGTTTGGGTACTACAGTCTCCTAAAGCAGGAACTTTGTGAACATGCAGCCATCTCACATGCTTTCACTTATGTTAAACCAGCTGCTATATTGAAAATCAGTCCATAAACAGTTGAGTTCACTTCCAGCCTGACTCTGAACTTCTCTGTGAGCTTCAGAGAGAAACTTCATACTTAGACAGTAAATAACCTCTCTTCCATAGTCATATGCTGTGTTACACGTAGGATATCTTCTTTTCCTTAGAAAAAAGTAAATGTATCAGAAATTAGCAAAACCGTAATTCACTGATGGCTGTTTTTTGGAACAATACTGTCTGGGTTCTATGGATGTTCACCTGTTTACACCAATAATAAATTTGGCCTATTGTGGCAATGCATCTGTGGTGGTATTACAAGCGATTTAAGTGCTAGTGCTGATGTTATCAGAAGGTAGAAATGCAGAGACCTTTATTGCACTCTCCCCAACAATTAGGTCACACATCATAGATCCTTTCTGCCTTTTCATATGCATAATCCTTTGAGGCAAAGTTATCAGGGAGATTGCTGGCACAGTCTAATATATAGTGGGCAGGCTGCTTAGGGATGGGTCTCAAGAGATTCTGAACTCCTCAGCTTTCATGTGGGTTAAAGGCTTTTTGCAAAGTCTTAGCATGAAGCACATCTGAAGCCCCAGCATTCACATGCAGTATTACAAGTTACATCTATCCCCTGCAACAATGGTGAGGGAGAGGGTGTATGTTAATTCAATTTAAAAAAAGACCACCATTCACTTGACAGATAACTGCTTATAAAGGTGGCTGTGCTTCAAGTGCCAAAGGTTCATCTGTTTTTCTATGAAGACATGAGGTTCTGTAAGCAGAAATAGAAGACGCTGACTTCTACACCCAGGAAAATGATATTTTTATGTGTATTTAGTTAGTTTTGAGTCACTAGACAATTGTGTTGAAATTATAACAAGTTGAAGCTGAGAGTTAGTGAAAGCTAAGTTAGTGAAAGCTAAGTGAGAATAGGTGAGAAGTTCCCCTGTATATTCAGATGTTTGATTTCAAACCTTGAAAGGGTTTGTACTAGTTCATCTTGGGCCAGTTCTAGATTGGCATGGAGGTTTAATATCCTACAGAATCTGGTATATCCTCCTCATGTAAGACCAACGGACTAACAGAAATTGTCTTGAACCAAGCATGACCTATTGAAATAAAAATATACCCACGTGTTTAAAATTACACACAAAAAAATCTGAAATGATTTTATTCTTTCAGGCACTGTTCTGATGGAATGTTCTTATCTGTGTAAAACCTTATTATTGGTCTATCCGTAGATACACTTTTAATGGCTTCCTTTATGGCTGATATAAATTAACATGATTCCATTCATGCTGAAGGAGCTATGCCGACTTCTTT
>VZSF01010685.1:344094-532975 GCA_013398295.1 Chionis minor
GAGAGGGGAAAAAGTCCTAAAATGTTCATCTGTCCTATTTACTCTGGCTTGTAAGTTGGGCTCTTCCATGTCTCATAGAATCACAGACTCAGAGTAGCTGAGGAAGGAAGGCACTTCTGGGGATTTCCTAGTCTAACTCGCTGCTCAGAGCAGGTCCATCAGAGCAAGAGCAAGTTGCACAGGTCCATTTTCTGACAGGTTTTGAGAATCTCCAAAGGTGGACTTTACACAATTAAAAAAAAAAAAATCTGGGAAGCTTCTGCCAGTGTTTGACATCACCCTCACAGCAAAAAAGGTGTTTTCTTTATGCAATGACATTTTCTGTGTTTCAGTTTTTGCCTGTTGCCTCTCATCCTGTCACTGGGCACCACTGAGAAGGGTCTGACACTGTCTTCTTTATTCCACGCCAGCAGGTATTTGTACACATATACCAGATTACCCTGAGCCTTCTTTGCTCCAGGCTCAAGAGTCCCAGCTCTCTCAGCCTCTCCTCATATGACAGATGCTCCAGTGCCTTAAAGATCTTTGTTGTCCTTCATTGGATTTATTCCAGTATTTTCCCTATTTGTCTTCTACTGGAGAGACAATAACTGAACCCAGCATGCATATGTGAGGGGTCAGCTCCCTACTGGTGAGCAGGGGGGAAGGATGCCCTCCCTTGTCCTGCTGGCAATGCTCTGCCTAATGCAGCCTAAGAGGATGTTTGCCTTCTTTGCTCTAAGGGCACATCACTATCTCGTGGTCAACCTGGTGTCCACTGGGATCCCCTGGACCTTTTCTGCAAAGCTTCTTTGCAGCTGGCCCCCAGCCTGTATTGGCAGAAGAGGTTATTCCTCCCTATGTTCAGGACTTTGCACTTCCCTTTATTGAACTGCATGAGGTTCCTGTTTACTCATTTCTCCAGTCTGTTGACAGCCTTCTGATGGCCAGGCACAACTCTCTCATGCATCAGGCACTCCTCTCAGTTTTGCACTGACTGCAGATTTGCTGAAGGTGCACTCTGTCCCATCGTCTGGGTGATTAATGAAGATNAGGGGTCTGGAGAACAAGTCTTATGAGGAGCAGCTGAGGGAACTGGGGTTGTTTAGCCTGGAGAAAAGGAAGCTGAGGCTCCTTATCGCTCTCTACAGCTACCTGAAAGGAGGTTGTAGCGAGGTGGGCGTTGGTCTCTTCTCCCAAGTAACAGTCAATAGGACGAGGGGAAATGGCCTCAAGTTGCACCAGGGGAGGTTTAGGTTGGATATTAGAAAACATTTATTCACTGAAAGGATTATCAAATATTGGAACAGGCTGCCCAGGGAAGTGGTGTAGTCACCATCCCTGGATGTTTTTAAGACAGGTAGATGAGGTGCTTAGGGACACGGTTTAGTGGTGGACTTGGCAGCGTTAGGTTTATGGTTGCACTCAATGATCTTAAAGGTCTCTTCCAACCTAGGTGATTCTATGATTCTAACTTCTCCACTTATAAAAAGCTGTTCATTTAAAACACATCTAAAGACTTTTAAATTCCCCTCCTCTATGTTCTAGGGTCAGAGCATTTGCTCACTTGAATATTATAGCTCTGCTTGTGTTTTGCCCAATCTATAAGCAAAGCTGCCTATAAGGAAAGAATTCCCTCATGAACAAGGGTATTCTTTATTTCCTTGCTTGCCTTAGTCATGCAAAGTCATGTCACATCACAAATAAAAATGAATTATGTAAAGAAATGAAGCACAGGCTGCCCTTTAGTTGCAAATAATTTACATGAAGTGTGCATGAATACTTACAGACAAAAAATATGTTTTAAAAAAGCACTTATAAAAATGTATTACAGAAAAGATTGCCTAAATTGTGTCTTATAAACTGTCTCCAGTTTATCCTAAGATATTCTAAATACCTTAGAAATCTTTGCTCACTGAGATGTTATGAGGATTAACCCGGTGACAGAAACACAACAATTTGGAAACTAAGTGTAAAACACTTTTGGTCAGATTCCAGGAATCTCAGTCCTGTTGAGCATTCTCTTTCCTGGGTGTAACTGCATTAATTTCAATAAAAGTACCTGCACAGCATGTTACTTCTCAGCATAAAGAATTTAGTTATGACAGAGTCTAATCTCTGTGATTTTTCTGCAGTGCTTTGCCTTTCCCAAAGAAACGCAATGATTTAATCAAAATTACCTATTTAGTTAAATTCAGAGTACAGTGTAATAGTGAGAAGACAAAAATTACTGTATGTTTACTGTGTCAATAGTGCTATCATTATTGGATCATAGAAATTTTTTGAAAGTTTCAGTAATACCCTTGCTGCACACAGTGAATATTAAAATAGTACATGATGATAAAGAACTTTCTGCTCTATTTATACAAAGAGTTAGTTTTGTAAAATGCACTGAATTTGGATAAATTTTATGTTTAAAATGTCAGTAAAGCCATAGTCAACCAATATACTGACAAGCACTGTATAAACTTCTTTCATGTGCTCCTGCCCATATATATCTGACCTTAAAATATTCCCATTATTTTAATCTGGTACTCCAGGTACTCAAAAATGACTGCAGATTCAAACTAAGCAGGCTAGGATTATGGGCAGTTTTTTTCCTGGTGATCACAGAGCAATAATAAGATATTCTATAAAAGATAAAGAAATATCATGATTAATAGCAGAGCAATAATAAGGTATTCTATAAAAGAGAGATATCATGATTAATACCATGGATATGGATAAAGATCTTTCAGCTTTTGGGGAAGCAACATACAGTAAGGAAATCCTACTAAACCAGCATGTCCTTGCAGCCTGCTAGCTGGAAAAAATTAAACAATTTTCATGGCAACTCACCATTTCACTGTGACCAGCCACACCTGGATTGTGAACTCGTGGTGGAATCCACTGCTCATAGTTTATCACCTAGACGGTAAGAAAAGTAAAATAAAAATAAAACTCCAACATAAGTAAGATGAATAAACATAATTAGTATCATGTCACTGAATACAGATTGAGAGCTCAACAATCTTTCAACCCAGTACTGTGTGCATGTAAAGAGCAATATCTGACCTACACCAGCTGACACCTGTTGAAATCAGTTTGATATTGAGCTGTCTTAATTTCCTTGGTTATCTGGGACTCAGTAACATCTTGGAGACATCACAGTCTGTGCGGCACAGCAGCAGAACCATGCATTACATCATGGGATGCTTGGGTCTCGTCCTAGATCTTGGCTCTCCTTTCTCGATGAGCAGGAAAACCACAGAAGACTTTCCTCAGCAGCAACCCCCTAGCGAAGGAGCAAGTCTCACTGATGCATTTCTAAAGAGGGTCTTTTATAGTTTGCCTCATTTTTCCTGGGATGTTGAGTCCCAATGGTTTGAGCTTGAATTGGATTAACAATGCAGAGAAAATGGGTGGAACCTCAGAACTAAGCAAAGACAAGACTATATACACTTTCATCATCTGTCCATAATCCATTTCTTGGTCACAATGTCCTCGCGATAGGAACACCATGAGAATACACTTTCCCTGGGGCACTGATGCAGTCCCTAGTGGGCAAGCCTGACAGTGCTTATTAGCTTATCAGTGAAAGTAATGAACACTAGCCTTTTTTCTTCATGAATATGAATGACACTTTGAAGGCTGAATGCAACCTAAGAATTTACGTGAGAAATGAGGCATGAAACATTTTTGAAAATGTATTAGCCCAAAGACTGTATTACTTCATATTTTATGTCCTTCCCAATATGCTACAAAGGGTTTGAGCCATCAAGGGAGCCCTGCTAGATGTGAACTAACAAGAACAAAGATATGAAAAATAAACGCAGAAAGTAAAGCTATTTTTTATGGTAAGGTACAATTATTACAGTGTTGCTCATGCTGTGTTCCTCAGCCCGCACTGCTGTTCCAAGCCCCTGTTCCAAGCACTTATAGAATGAATGTAATAAAATGAACATCTAGTTCATTTGTTTTGTGAAGTGCTCATGGAAGCTTATTTGCTTGCTTTCCCGNTCTGCCAGTGTTTGACATCACCCTCACAGCAAAAAAGGTGTTTTCTTTATGCAATGACATTTTCTGTGTTTCAGTTTTTGCCTGTTGCCTCTCATCCTGTCACTGGGCACCACTGAGAAGGGTCTGACACTGTCTTCTTTATTCCACGCCAGCAGGTATTTGTACACATATACCAGATTACCCTGAGCCTTCTTTGCTCCAGGCTCAAGAGTCCCAGCTCTCTCAGCCTCTCCTCATATGACAGATGCTCCAGTGCCTTAAAGATCTTTGTTGTCCTTCATTGGATTTATTCCAGTATTTTCCCTATTTGTCTTCTACTGGAGAGACAATAACTGAACCCAGCATGCATATGTGAGGGGTCAGCTCCCTACTGGTGAGCAGGGGGGAAGGATGCCCTCCCTTGTCCTGCTGGCAATGCTCTGCCTAATGCAGCCTAAGAGGATGTTTGCCTTCTTTGCTCTAAGGGCACATCACTATCTCGTGGTCAACCTGGTGTCCACTGGGATCCCCTGGACCTTTTCTGCAAAGCTTCTTTGCAGCTGGCCCCCAGCCTGTATTGGCAGAAGAGGTTATTCCTCCCTATGTTCAGGACTTTGCACTTCCCTTTATTGAACTGCATGAGGTTCCTGTTTACTCATTTCTCCAGTCTGTTGACAGCCTTCTGATGGCCAGGCACAACTCTCTCATGCATCAGGCACTCCTCTCAGTTTTGCACTGACTGCAGATTTGCTGAAGGTGCACTCTGTCCCATCGTCTGGGTGATTAATGAAGATGATAAACAGTACTGGACCTGGGATTGATCCCTGGGGTAGACCGCTGGGGACTGATCTCCAGTGGGACTTTAAGCCGCTAATTACATTCCTTTGAGCCCAACAGTTCAATCTGTTTTCAATCCATCTCACTGTCCATTCTTCTAGTCCCTATTTCATTAGTTTGTCCACGAGGATGTTATGTGGGACAGTGTTGAAAGCCTTAGAAATGTCAAAATAAACAACATCCACTGCTTTCTCCTCTTCCTCAGAGCTACTCACTTCATTATAGAAGGCTCTCAGGCTAGTCAGGCATGATTTCCTTTTCATAAATTCATGCTGACTACCCCCAATCACCTTCTTGTGCTTCATATGGTTGGGAATAGTATCCAGGAGGATTTGCTCCATCACATTCCTAGGGATTGAGGTAAGATTGACAGCCCTTCAGTTCCCCAGATCTTCTTTCTGGCCCTCTTGAAGGTAGGAGTGACATCCATGGCAGCTTACATTCCAGTTGTGTGAGCTATCCCACCACATTTCTGTGATCCTAATGAGACCACAGCCTTGCAACAGCAGGAAGATGTCCAGTTCCTCCTGTTTGTTCCACATGCTGTGAGCACTCCTTTGTGCTGATTTTGCAGAAAAATTGTGAGAACTTCCCCCATAATGCCATTCTGTCGGCATTTCCGTATTTGTATGCATTATGTGGTACAGCAAATAGACATAATCAGACTATTTTTGAAGCTTAAAACAACATTATATTGATGGTATCTTGATGATAATGAAGGTCAGATGTAACAATCACTAAAACCCAAAATAATGTCATAAAAATGAATTTTTTTAAAAAGAAGCTGTAAAGCCAGGTTCAATAGGTCTTACATTGGTAGCAAAGCTTGGAGGTACCCAAGTCTCTACAACTCATTAGTCACGTGCCCCAAAAAAACATTTTCAAAAAATTAGAGAAGTTAAAAATAGAACTTTGCTTTTAAAATGGGGCAAATGGTTCATTGGTAGATGCTTTAAGGGATTTTAAGGAAACTTATACTTAAATCAAACATAGGCCTTATTGCCTATTATTTCTTTTTCACCTTTTCCCTCCATATTCTGTCTGGGGAATGGCCTCCAGGATCTCAACACGAGTCAGCCCAGAGACTGTCATGGTAGGATAAGGGCAGAGCCAGAGATCCCTCACACTAAGGGAAGAACTGATGTGGGCAATCAAAGAATAATCTGTCATCTTAATACTTAGAAGGTGAAGAAGAGAACAGACAAAAAGAATGAGAGATACAGAAGAGAACAGAGTTCTTTTTCCTTTCCTTCCTCCACACCTGTTTTGGCAGTGGGGATAGAAGCAATCATGGGAACAAACTAACAATGCAGAGACATGTAAAACCCTGAAGTAAAGCAGGAGAAACCTGGAACATACTGGCTTTAAAGTCACTAATACGGTCATGTGTCCCCCGATACACAGATCATTTGACTTGTCTTCTTTTTAAGCCAGACAGTGTGTCTGGCCTACACTGGAGCTGAGCACTGCCTAAAGTCTGGGTCTTCACAGCTCTCTGTCTTATCTCAGATGCCTTCAGGGTGATGCGTGTACAGTTTTTCCTTTCTTTCTTTCTTTCTTTTAATGTAAACGACCAGAAGGACTCCTGACATTGTACGGAATCAGCAGACGAAACTCAGTTTGGAGCCTTTTATAAAGCTTAACATTCACCTTGAATGTAATACTCTTCTGTAGAGGAAAATTTACCAGAATTTCAGCTTTTAAATAATTTATTGTATTAATTCCTCATTTAGACACACACAAACATATACAGGCGTGTGCTAGACACTTTTAGTCAGATTCCCAAACTGGGTAAACTGTTGTGTCATGTGAAATCAGCAGATCTAAGCTGATTTGCAACAGATACAAATTGGCCCTTTAAGTAACATACTATTAGGGCAAACATTGGACTGTAAGTGAACTAACAAGCAAAGGCCAATTGTTCCTATTCCAGAGCTACAAGTCCTTCTCCCCACCTCTCTGCTGCTCACCAGCTGATGGGTTGTTATTGATTACTCTTATGTTATTACTATTCTGCAAACCCGAGGGCCAGAATTCCTTAATTGCTCATACTAGTGGGATAACTAATGTAGCATTATGAAGAGGAGATATGGTATATATTTACAAAAATTCAGAAAGCATAAGGACACATATGCCAGTATGGATCACGCAAGACTGATCTAAACACTTAGTGTAGATCACACTCGACACAATTCCAGCAAATCAATTTAACAGAAGGGTAGTAGCTCAGAGAAAGAAAAACTTTTCTAAGTATTAAAACCCATATGATCTGCATAATGAAAATGGTATCCAGCTCAGGTAGTCACCAGAGTCTTTTAAACTGAGCTTCTAAAATACACAGGCATACTGAGTATGGAGTTAGGTTAGCCAAATACCGAATGGAAGCAAGAAATATACATTTAATTTGAATGAAATTTTAGATTCTTAAAAGAAGAGTAGTTCTTTCACCTGGCATGTGGTTTCTTCTATCTTCTTTCCTTGCAGCAAACGTATCCCATCACCCATAATATCTTCTGTGAATTATGACCAAAAAAAAAAAAAAAGCTTTAAAATGTCCCAGTTTAAGATATTCTGAGGAATATCTTTTGAATTGCACTTGAAGTTTTGAGCTGACATTTTGACTCTCTGAAGTTAATATTATATCATTTAAGCATGCATTTCTTCTCAAACTGCTTTGAAGTAAAACTACAGAACAAATTGGCAAACTGACTCACATAAAGAAAACTCATTCATGTTTACTTCTTCATCTATACTTATTCCTCAGAGTCAGTACCCATAATCCCACCAAATGCTTCCTCTCACTCTGCTAATTTATAGCAGGAGAGTGTAGAACATTCATATAAAAAATGAAGGCCCTAGGCAAAAATTATCTTTGCAATTGAGATCTGTTTATCTTAGATTAGATTAGAAATAGCTTTCAAAGGATGAACACCCTACCATTCCTTCCAAGAAATTAATGCTTTACATGGGAAGAGTATTTACCTTCATTACAACGAGCAATAACACATCAAACAACTCTTTGAAAAGTTTACTTTTAGTAAGTCTACCTTGAAAGATCTACTCTTACTCCTGCTCTTAGGCAAAGCATCTGCCATTATACTACTGTGGAAAGGCCCTAGCAATTAGATTTCGTCAGCACAGATATCAGAGGCACTCAATTATTTTTCAGGGAAAAAAAAACAAGAGAGAAATTATCTGCTAGCTACAGACTAAAGTGCTAGCCTATTTTTCCAAAGTTACTAGAAACCAGTAGGAATGAGTTAGGGGTTTTTTTCATGAACCTTAACTTGGCCTCCTTATTGTTTGCAAAAGGACAGCTAATTTAACATACAGATTCACAAAGGTTAACTCTAGGCAGGTGAGACTGATTGCATTGTTTTGTCTACAATCAACAGAGAAAGAAAGATTGATTCAGTGCATAAATCCAAGTGACGGAGATTCTTCAGCTCTCGCATGAAAAAAGTTTTTGAACATGACCATGAAAATTTATATTCAAAGAAGTACGATCCCAGTCCTCAAAATGCCTATGCTTAGGTTGGAATTAAAGGAGACACAATGTGTGTAAAAATCCCTAAATTCATGTGAGTGAAACAATTAAAGGGCCAGAAGTTAGTGCATAATTTTTCATACGTTATTTTTAAAACAAATTCTGAATTGAGAGACCTTTTCAGGATTCTCATTTTTCCTAAAAGAAAATAATCTGCAAACAAAAATTGTAACACAGTAACAAATAATCTTCCTTACAATTTTGCAACTGGGATGTTGTAAAACTGGGTTAAAACTCAGAAATTACAATCTGGGCATCAGACAAAAAAGAGCAACACTCTGCATATCCTAGTTCTTCCTTGAAACAAAAGGTCAGCTGCGTAGAAAACACCATCAAAAAATTTCATTTATAAACCATGTGCATCAGCAGGAAGAGGAAAAAAGGGTCAGAGAAAATAGTATTGCATGAGTTTGCCTTTGGAGACTTCTGTAAGAGCTTCTGTGATTATAGAACAATTTCTTTCTCCTACATACTTGATGGTTACAATAAAACCAAAAAGCTTTTCCAAAAAGTATATTACATTCCAAAATCTAATGTGACTGACCAGATTTTAAGATGCCTCAAGCACCTGCAAATTTCCTTCAAGTCACGGAGGGTCAGGTGTCTGACAGTCCAGTTGTTTATTTAAACATAGAGCTAGCTGGTCTTCTAGAAGCAGTGTAACTCATGTCAAGCAGTGCTTACGCAACACCAGTTTAACATAACTGGGTTGTTTCTGGTCCTCAGGCTAATTTGTTTTCTTCTCCTGCAGGCATCTCTGCACACCATGTCCCTGTCCCTGTGCTCGGTAAGCTCACTCTAAAACATAAGTTTTGCAGTGTTCGGTCCTGCGCACACAAGTCCTCTTACAGACTCGTTCAAAATAGTATTATTTGGTAGCTGTTTACAGCTGAATCTCAAAGAACTGTGGGGCAACGTACAATGACCTTTGCCTGAAAGACTACTTACAGTGACACTGTTTGAATGTAATTCTGGTCAAAACCAAATAAACAGCAATTCATTAAAGTAAATCTTGGTGGTTCCCCCCTCCAACCATGATCTTTTTTGCTAGCTATAACAACATGCATCTGGAGTACTCTTGCTTAAATCACATCTCTAGTCCACTGAAGTATGGAATAGGGTTTATGGGTTAAAAAAAAAACCAAAACAAAACACATGCAAAAGATATATGTAAACGTCAATGGTCTTTTTTTTCCTAGTCTAGCAATGGGCACCTGTCACTTTGCTGTGAAGTATTACTGTTACAAGCAGTGGAGAATTATGTCCACTGACTCCGAGAGGTGTCAGCTCTTTTCTGGTTTTCTCCATAATACTCTTACATGGGAGCCCAATGACTGTGACTTGCATGTTCTACTTTTTCAACAGTGATACATTTAGGCTGGCAAATCTGGTACTGACGATTTGGGTTTGGGCTTGTGAGCAAAACCAGGTAGCCCCACTATTATGTCTGTGGGATATATATGTTTTTACAGCCTTATCAGTCTGGAAAACTGTTTTTTATGGAGGTTATACACACAGCAGCACTAAGGACGTAATGCAAAGGTGGATGTCAGTCACTGGATATGTTTTCATTGACTTCAGTGAGATTTGGATGGGGTCTGTGAATACAGCTCTGAAGTAAGCAGAGAAGTCTGTGCTGGCCACCATACATGGCTTATTATATCTAACAGAAATTCATATAATGCAATAGACTTGCAGACCTTGAAGGATGATCTCTGTTAAGAGAAAGGTTTGATCAATAGTGACAAATTATCTTGACCAATAGCGATACACTGTAAATCTCCTTGCAATGGTTTTCACCACTGTGTGAAGGGGACTTCCCTTCAAATCATTTTACTGCAGTAGGGGAAAAGGAGATTTTTATTTAGCTGCCAGCTTTGCTTCCTGTTCCCTCTGGGCCCCTGCCCTTCAGTTACAACACTTGTCAGCTTTTAAAATGTGCGCTGCTTCTTTTGCATGCTTTGGATATTTAAAAGGGTAAAAAAAGTCTTCAGTAGAAAAGACTCTGGAGCAAGGTCAAAAAGTTCTGTTTTCTTATTTAACCTTTCTCCACCTCCAAACTGAAAACCTCTGGAGTAGTTTGAGAAATCTTTCCAAAATGGTTTTGGTTAAAATTAAGATTTGGCTGGAGAGAAATGCCTCATTTTTCTTTCACCTCTCATTACAGCCTTTTCCCTTACAAGCCAATGAGACTCATTGAAGGCCCCTTTTCCCCTCATCTGTTCATCACAAGAGTGGAGTTCCTCTAAATTTTCCTGTCAACTCTTCTTTCTGGTTCTCATTCCAAGAAACCCAGTTTGCCCATACACGGGCAAATACAATAGGTATTGCAATTTCAGATCTATTTGCCAAGCATTTCAGAGTCTATCTTCAAGTGCTGAAGTGAATGAAATCCAGAGGGAAGGCTGTTGCTCTGTCCTGTGCTTTCTTTGGCATATCCAGGTAACACTGGAATCTCCTAACAGTGGGTCGTATCTAGACCAGTTGTACAGGAGACGTTAAAAGTTAAGATAATGCCCATCTTCCCACTTTGATGGCTTAAGTAGAAAACAAAACACACATCCACTTTCATCTCCATATCTTGGTTTCTGTTTCTGCTGAATTTTGTTTGGTTTGGTCTGATTAGGCAACTATAATGCATCTACTGTGACTTTGAAAAGTACAAATACAAAATGCATTCCTGGAAGCAACACCAAGCAGATTACCAAACCATTTTGATTTACAGAAGTCCAGTTTATGTTTAAATAGACAAAGTGACTGCTCACTAGTTATTTCTCATAGTTACTTTAGTGAATTTGTACTGATCAACTTTTAAACATTGTCACTAGCAATTTCCCATATGTTAGCTGTAAGGTTGCTTAAACAAAGTTGGTCAAAACAGGTTTAGAAAGAATTGGACAAAACAGTTGCCTACAAAATTTTGCCAACTCTCTTTTGCATGTGTCAGAAGAGTTTTTTTCTGGGAAAAGTTACTGTTCCCCTGTTGGATACCTGGAGCAGTGTAATGTATACAGGGAACATGGATTCCTACTACAGGCTCATATTACAGTTGGCAAACCCTGTACCACAAGACTATGGCAATTTACTGTAGTGGAAGTCTTGTTTGGCCTGTGGAATACAGACTCATTGCTCACAGAGTGTATTCTTAGCTTCCCAGTTTTAAGGTAAGCTTTAATTTAACTCCTTTTCCTTTTTTTTTTTTTTCCCCCCTTACAGACAAGAAAAATCTCAAAAGGACTTGACAAATTATTTAGCTAGATTATTGGTGAAAAATGAGAAATTTTCCTAGGTGCCCTTTAAAATACTTTGTGGAAAATGCAAAATCAGCTGAAATATGTTTAGCAATTACCTTCAAGCTGACAGTGCCTTCTGATGTACGAATCATTCTCCGGCTTCCTGGAACCCTGCCAAAATGTGCCATTCATATTTTTCCTGTCTAAAGTAAAAGCACAGAGAGCAGTCACCTGAATTCATAGCAAACCTGTGAAATAACAGGAAAGTCTATAAAAATAGCATCAGAATGCAAATCAAACAAGCTTGCAGAACACTAGCGTCCGCTCTAACACAGAAATGGATTGATGATTTCACAATATAGGAAATTTGATGGATGGATGGTATTTATTGTGAGCAGACTTGAAGTTTTATCATTTTTTGCTTCTGCCTAATGTCTCATTTAACACTGTTAAAACATGATGAGAATGTTTGTTATCTTAACCCTGGTTTTAAGACCTAGGAGCCCACAGAACATCTGCGTGTCTGTTTTGCTTCCAGGAATTGTATAAATATCATTTAATTTTACAGTTAACCAGCTAGTGTGTTAGCAAGAAGCAACAAAGATGCCTACATCTATGTCACACATGCTTCGAGGCTAGTACTGTCTCAGCTTGAATGGGAGAAACTAGGTTGGCTTTGACAACAAGGTGGCTATTCTTCTGTTCTCAAGTGAATTTCAAAGCGGTTATGCTTCACAGCATATTGATAACTATTAATTTTTGTGCTTTCTGGTTTGCGGTGGGTTTTTTTTTTTAATGTTAGGTTTCACTCTGTTAGAAAATTTTCTTTATGAAAGCACGTGTCCATTTTGTCAAGTGCTGGGAATTCATTACAGCCTGGATGCTGTATACCAAATGATACTGTTCTGCATGAAACTCTTCCCAGTGTGGGGCTGCAGAATGAAGTCTTAACACAGGGGAACTTTCAGCTATCTGAGACACATTGTTATGAAAAATTGCTGCATCGTTACAGGCAAATATAATAATCTTTTTACTCAGTAAGGGCTAGATACAACAACTAAACCCAAACTCCAGAGAATAAGTAACAGAATGTTAACAGGAAGCTCTCACTGAAAAAAATAGTCATTTTTATTTTTTAAGAAACTGATGATTATTTCCTACAGAGGATTTAGAAAATATAACCCATTGAATCATGTGTGGGTAAACCACTTTTTAAAAAAAAACAAAACAAACCAAACCTGAATTTCTTCTTTGGTGAACTTGTTTGTGAAAGCTGAAGCAAAGTAGTTTAGTATGGCAATGGGCAGGGACATGGATTTGGTTAGATCAGAGATATTTTAATTTTTTATTGAACTGATTAAAACAAACACTGATGAGTATTTCCCATACCATCCAATAAAAGGTTCTTTAAATCTCATTTTGGTTTCTATGTTTAACTAGTTTGTGTTCAATATCTAGCTACAAATACATCTCTGAAAACAGGGGAGGGAAGGAGGAATATATTGATAGCTTAGCTGTATTTTTGCCTTTCCTTTGCATTTGCTGCAACAGCTGTAAAGCAAATCAGACCCTAAATTAAAGGTGGTTCTGTGAGAATATAAGGTAAATGATTTAAGCAGCTACTAACCAAATGCTTCATTTTCAGACATGGACTTCTGGATGGATCTAAAAGAATTAAAAGAATTTACCGTTAGCTGAAAGTCAGAATGAAAAAAGAAAGCACATTTAATCAAACATGGATATTTTCAACCTAATTCTTCCAAGCAGGGTGCAGGGATTTAGCTGTGCAATTCCCACTGACTTTAATTGGAGTTACTTGGCTTTTCTCATTCACCCAATCATCTGTTCCCACATGCCGAATAAATCTCTGAAGGCTTCTGAGTTTTTCTGTAAAAAATATGTTATTCAAGTTTCATTTTGGAATGAGGAATCATGACTGAATCAGGGAGCCTATCAGAATGAAAATAAGAGATATTTTTCTTTAGACGTTATCTGAAGCATCCTACCACTTTAGAAATTAATGTCTGAATTTTGACATAATAATGGATTAAATCAAAGAGTTACATATGAACATACCATCCCCACGACCTTGAGTGACATTTTATTGCTCAAATAAACCTTGAGCTTGTTGCACGTTTACATCAAGGAATAGTCCTAACTCATGCTTCCATCTATGGTCAGTGGTTTATAGATGATGACATAAAGAATATACTAACTTAGTGGAAGAAAAAGAAATCTTTGAATTAACAAAGATTTACCCTGTGAATTAATTTGTTTCATTTTATCCATAAAAATCCCAATGGATAGTAATTTATGAAACAGAGGATTAAGCCAGTTGATTATACTAGATAAGACTAGAGATTCTCTAGTCTGTGACAATGATCAGCAGAAGGGAAAAAGTGCAAAAATTGAGATCCATCTCCCAACTTCAGGCACATAGGTGATGAAGGGCTTCCTGAGCAAGAGGGTGCAACTGAACTATTGATTTTTTAAAGAACTGGTCCATAAGCCCAAGTTCCTTTTGAAAGCACTTGGATTTTTTTCGCTTCCCGAGTTCCACAATTTAATTCTTACTGTCTAAGAAAGGCATACTTCTTTTCATTTTATTTCTGCTAGTCTATTTCATTTGTTGCCCTGTGGTATGAAAAAGAGGATGATGATTCCTCGTTCACTTTCTCCCTATCTACAGAAAACGCCAAAGTGAAAAATTCTGCATTATAAGTGGGGGTATTGTCTTGATGACTGGACACTCACAACAAAATAATTTTCACTACAATGTCTTTTCATGTTGAGTGAAATTATTTTCGTCCATCTTACTCATTTTTTATATTTAGTCAAATGGTCTAGACAACTTCTAAATTCTGATAATTCGTTTAGAATAGAATTAGTTTTAGAATAGAATAGTTTTATTTGCATTGCAAGATTTGATATTGTAGCTATAGACTACTGTTTCTATTCTAAGCAAGAGACTCTTAAGCAGCTAGGTGATTGCATCATATTTGGTAGAGCTTAGTAGGCTAAACCTTAGGTAAGGCCTACACAGTAGTTTGGCTTCCTTAAAAGTGTTAAAGAATGGTGAGAAAACCATGAATAATAGAGTGATGTCCGTACTTTAATTAATGCAATTTTGAGAGGATTTTCACAAGGCCCTGGCTGGTCACAGATAACTGAGATCTCACAGCTCTGAGTGCATACATATCTGTGTTTGCAGTTGATAAGTTACTAGTGTTTTTATCAGATGGCTGAAATAGATTAAAACTGCTACTTAAGACAAAGGAGTTCTTGATATTCTTTGAAATCTTTATCTATTTTGACATTTCTCAGCAATAGACATAGATAACATTGATGTTCTGAATTTAGTGGAGTCCCACTTAAAAAGAAAAAAAACATAAAAAAACCCCAAAAACCCCATTGTCCAGGGATTTTCATGTCTGTCACAGCCAGACAGATTAAGATCTGTCTCTATCATTAGGCTATCATTCCATTAGGCTGGATTTCAGATTTTATCTGAAGGGGACCACTTCAGTAATGCAATAGCCTTCAACCTGAAGCCAAAAATGAATTTTCAAAATAAATTCCTTTGCTTACTAATATATGTTAATCATTAGCCCAAATCATAGTATTGTGTCTTAATGAATGGATGCAAAGCATGCTGCTGTCACAAATATACTTGACAAAATACAGCCTGACCTGCTTTATCTGAATCATTTTGCAAATTAATTTTTTACTTGGATTAAAAACACAAACGAAAAACTCTTCAGGAGATTATCAGGTCAATGGTACAAACATGCTATAAAATAGGTTACCACTTCAATCTTTTGGAAAAGCAGACATATGGTTAAACCAAGCTCAGATTAACTGTGTTTGATTTTAGCTGTCCTGGTTCTGATATTTTGGAAGAAATCTTTATGTATATGAAAAAAAATCATGGCAAAAGAGCTTAAGTAATGCATTACAAGCTTGTTACTTGCTTTCCAACTGCAACATTAATACATATACTCTATGGGAACTAAAGCAACATTGGCAAACATTAATAAAACAACAGGAATGAAAGGTACAGACAAGTATAGTGACACTGTGTAGACCTCAACCTGGTCTTAACTTACTTTCTTTTTCTGGTCACTGTGTTCTCAAAGTCAGGAAATTCCTTTTAAAAAGACAGAGAAAAAAGTCTATGAAAATCGAAAAATGTTTAATCCAAACATAATATTTTCCTCACTGGAAAGACACTTAAGGATGTATTTTTGATGCATGTTTTTAATATCCACTAATATTTCCATTCTTTTTCCAGCAGCTGCAGCTGTGGAGGAGACAGTGCACCAGGGTATATACATAGTTATGTGTCTTGGTTTTAGGAGTCCTCAATATCCATGGCTCCCAAGAAGCTGACAACTGTAATACCCCTGAAAAACCAGACAACAAGACTATTATCCCAAGAATGAGTATCATATTTCTTCCACGGTATGATTCTTTTAAGTTTTATGAGGATAAAATACCCACATGTGGCAATGGGATGTGGCTTTCTGAGGGACGCAGGACACAGACTGTGTAACCCCCTTATACGCAGAGGAACGTGGAAGAGAGCAGGAAACTCTGCAAGTAAAATTGAAAATTGTGCAAGTCGGCCTGGCAAAGCCCTGAGGGGCACCAAATCAGAGCCAAGCACTGGCCTAGAGGCAAGATCACACAGGCCCAAGGGCCCAGTTGATACGTACCTTGACAAGATATCAGAAGGAAGAGAAGAATTATGTGGGTGTTGAAAGAGTGAAGAAAAGGGTGCCTCAATCTGCAAGGGATGCCAAAAGATCTCACTGCATTTTTGCTGTCGCAGTTACCCTGGGATTTGAAGTTAATTTTAACTTTAAGAAAACCTGAGGATGTCATGCTAGGACAGAACAGATCTCTGATCCCTATACTATTTTGATATCTCCTGAGACAGAATATCAAAGCCCTGTATCACTTTCATATCTTTTTCTTCCAGCCTGGAAAGCAGAAACTGGGATAAAAATGTCCATGATGAATGCCACTTCAATCTGCTGTGCAACAAGAGACATTAAAAAAATATATAACCATTCGTTATTTTATAAATATGAAAACTTCAGTGTATGGACCTATTTCTCATATTCTTATGTTTAATTTATTTCCTTTGTGTAATACTATCTACATCTGCGTGGCTCTGACCACAATAATTTAAAAATGTCATCCAAGTTGCATGATGAAAAGCAAAAACACACACTACATAAAATGATGTAAGTGCGTAATTGAGCATTTTATATTTTTCCCCTCCTCCCTGTAAAACCCATTATAGATTTTTTTAAGCTTCTCCAGGAGGGTGTATTAAGAAAAGGCTGTATTACTTCACTGAGGTTATTTTAGCTGAGTGTAGGAGGTCCTGTTAGCAGCTGGACATTTGTGAATGCTGATAATTGTATGCAGTTTCCACAGAATTTTTTTACATGTGTAGATTTGTTCACAGGTGTTGTGTGCAGATCAAAAGAGTAAACAGAATTTATCATCTAATTTGAAATACTGCAAGTGATGTAAGATAAATTTCTTGCTGAAAAAAAGAATCACCATTTTAGTCTTGGGGCAAATCTTTTCAATAGCTCTAAAGAAATGACTAGATGAAATGCACAGGCACACAGAAAAGTTGAAAACTGTTGAGAAGGTGATTTTAAGGCTCTTTTAAAAGAGTAGTGTCAACAGCTTATTAAAAAAAATCAAATATTATTTCAAAGAGGCTTGTTAAAGGAAGCACTATGCACGGAGGTCGAAGACCAAAGGATATTGTAAGTCAGATTCTGTATATCATCCAGGGAAAAAATTGGAGACAGGGCCCTCTCTAAACCTCCGTATGGTCATATACCTGCAAAGACTATTAATTCATATCTTCACGTGACAAACACCTGGTGTGGAACATGAAACATAGAATTGTAGGTTTAATCTTTTGCTCCACAATTTGAAACCAATGCTTCAGCATTAGTATCTTAAAATCCAGCAAAAGATGCATGTATGACATTACACTGTACATTAAGGTGATACTGATGGGAGTTCACAAGGTATCATGGGATGCAGTGCTACCATGAAATAGGACAGTGGGTTTAAATGGCCATTTAAAAATAGCACCTTTTATTCTACACACCTCTTCCTGCTACATCTGAATCAGCTAGCTAAATTGGGGTGCAAGAATAAATTAGTCTTGTTTGTACTTTTTTTTTTTAGCATCTTTTCAGTACTTGACCGAACTTAAAATCATGTATAACTTTAATTTGAAACTAGGAGTTAAGCAGTTTTAAAAACATGTTTTATCTTAGAATGTAAATTAATTTTAATCTAGACTCTGCCCTCCACATTCTCTGCAGTGCATAAGTACCTTGTTTATGGGAAGAGTTCTTTCCTTCCCTATCCCAAATATGAACTGTTTCCTAACAACAAACTGCACATGTGGAAATTTAGTATTTTGAAACTATTAATAAAGTCCTTTCCTCCCAGCTTTTATCGAATAACTCTGAATTAAAGAATTGAACTGGTCCCTCTGGTGTTTACAAGCTGGCTGTGAAAGCTAGAGCTCCCATGTCTCTTAAGACTTGCAAAGAGGGAAATGATCATTTCAGATAACTAGCCCTCTTCTTTCCCTCACTGGAATCAAATGCCAATTATAACACTGCAGAGCAAAGCAGGTATCATGACTGATTGTAATTTTCCTGGCAATAACTTAGGAGGACTGATAAATTATTTGGCACTTTTCTGATACGCAGGGTAGTCGATCATATCACAGTCAGCAGTTGAAAAATATGTGGATCTCATGACATTTGGTGATTGCAATCTGACAGGAAATATATGAAAATAGTTTCGATGCTGAAGACTATTTTTTGAGAAGCTTAAGACAGTTCATGAGGTCGAAGACTGTAACACCAAGCTACAAGAGGCAAAAATTCAGTTTCCAGTTAATAGTTAAGGAAAAGAGCACCCATATGATTTATTACCATTGGCTATCAACTGTTTCTGAGGAAGACCTGATTCAACTTTGCTATGTCTAATGTTCAAAACCAGCTCCAAAATCTATTTTTGTTCTTTCTGTCTGAGAATATTACTAAAGCTGAGCAACAGGCAAAGTAACCAAAAAGTTAACAGGCTAATTCCCTGAGCAGATTAAAATCAAAAGGCACGTGTGTATAAAAGGCAGAAGACAGCACCGTACGAATCTGGAGTGGGAACATCCCAGGCAAAACATTTTGTGTACTAAACAGGTCTTCTAAGTTATCTGAAGGAGAAGCACAGTGTACATGAAAGAGAGATTATTCTTCATCCAGGATATGTCATTTGGGAAGATATTTGTCCAGGAGCAAAAATAATCACAGTTCAAAAAGGTGCCCAAAGAGTATGTTCACTGAATTATGTTCTGCACAAGCTTCAGTGACCACAGTACCGTGTATTTCGTACATCTCCAGAAGAGTGTCGCAGCCTGACTATGATTAGGACAAATCACAACAGACAAGATAACTGCAAGAAAATAACTGCCTTGCTGCAGTATAAGGAAAAATTTCCTCCAGCACTAGCCTTCCTTTTAGTTGAGGGGAGCAGACCTTGAATGCCTGCCCTGTTGATTCCCAAGTTGTGTAGAAAAAGGAAGGGGCAAAGCCCCCTAAGCAGGAAATACGCCATGCTGGGCTGCTCCAACCTGAGGACACTGAACAGCTTTGTGGAATTTGCATGGCCATGGTTCAGCCAAGCATTTAAACATACACTCAAGCCCATACCTACTTAGCAGTGCACTTAAGTATGTGCATTACTGAATAATGATAGATGGCTGAATCAGGGCCTGAGGGAGCCAATAATGTTCTGAATTTATCATGCTATGGGGGCCGCCCTGCAGCCTGGAACAAAGTGACGGAGTTAAAAATGGGATAGAAGTACAAATGGGCTCAGTTAATAAGCTTAACGGCTTCATCCAAGGTGTAGGTCTAATAACTCACATGCTAGAAATAGCAGATAAGATTACACATAGTCCTTTGGCCTTAACGGCATTTTTCCATAGGTCTTACTGCCGACACGTCATCACTAATCTTGTTTTCCATTTCTAGGGAGTATTTTATAAATAATCGTGTTGATTCTACAGCCAGCACAGTGACACAGCATCCAGCCGTTATTTTTAGTTGAGTGCTGAGCTGAATATTATCTCAAAACAGAACAAAATAAACCCCACAGCCAGTCTTAGGAAGCTTCTTGTTAATATCTAGTGAGCCAACAGTTTGCTTACCCATTTACCATTACTTTTATTGACGATGAAATTTAAATTTAGTGATGAATAAATGTGTCATCACTAAAATATCCCCTTTAGGAAGACAGAAACATGTGATAAGAGTTAGCAGAAACAAAGGTACTAAATTTTTCTATTCATTGCTATACATGTATCTTCATGGACTATGCAGTGCCATTCCAGAAAAGCAGCAATGAAAAATGTTTTACTACAATTTGTTCAGATTAATGTACAGGGTTTTCTAACCCTACACTAGTAGCAAATCTTCTTCTCTGGCCTGTCTCAATGAAAATGAAGTTGTGCATTGAACAGGCTTATTACTTTTATTTATCTGAAAAATTTGTAAAGCCTAACTCTATACTAATATAATGAAGAGTCTGAAGTAATGCTGTCAAACCAGAAAACATAATAAAACAAGAAAAAGCAAGAAACAAAAAGCCTGCAGTAAGCTATCACTGCACTTTTAATTCTTAGCCTTACACATAGTGAAAACCTGATGCAGAATACAGTGCTACGGATGTGTCTCTATCGTACCTTGAGAAGACAAAGGATAATTTCTGGTAGTTATCTATTGCAAAGTATATTAGGAGGTCATATGTCACATGCTGGGCACAACTGAGAAAACAAATCTACTTTAACTTTTTGGTTTACTTTGTCTAAAAACTGTTCTAGTAGATAAACTTCTATCAGACAAAGAAAAATTAGTGCAGTTGTCATCAACTGTTAAGTTGTTTTTTAGTCACAGCAAAGGCGAAAAAGACTGAATAGATGTAGGAGCTGAACTATAATGTCCACCTTTGTTAGTAGAATGGCATGTTTCAACACAGTTGTGTAACGCAGCCCCAGTCAAATAGCTGGAGCTTCGCACAACTGAAATACCGCAAGCATGCTTGGACCAGGTTACAGCCATATTTCACAACTGTGATTAAACACACATAGCTGGAACAGGGTAGAGGTGGCTCATTTTTATAGTAACAAGGTCACAACCTGATAAGGGGAGACACCTGTCACACAGGAGAACATCTCCCACCTACTACAGTAAAACTATAATACAGGCACATTTCAGAGCCCAGACTCGGATCTGTGCTGAGGAATCATCTTGAGATCTCTGTACTGCTAGGCTCTCAAGACCAGGACCATTATATAAAGCACTATCTGAAAGAGAAAGATATGCACAGAGTGAGATGGTTGCAGCAGAAGGGTCTGAAAAGAACAAGTTATTTCCATTCCTCTAGGAATTCAACAAGTGCATGCTACAGTTTCCCAGCCATTCTCTTATCCCACCAGCTCCAGCACTCTCTCTGTCCAAGTCCTGTGTGCAAATCTGCTTTGTGTTATGCAACACCGTAGGCCCAGCAGTCTCATAGCTACATGGCAACTAACCCAGAGTGCATATGGGTAAAGCCTGGCATGATTTCTGAAGGGAGGGCAGTCTGTCTTCTTTGAATAATGAACATCCTGCTTTCTTTTTACTCCTTCACCAGACTGCATCGTATGTTGCTATAGAGATAGTAATTATAAATGAAGGATCATTGTAAAGCAGAGAACAGAGATTATGAAATGAAAAAGATTATGAAATTTAATATGCTGTTAAAGTATTTGTCAAAGCCTCAATGATATATTATACCAATAACATACCAATAATAAAGGATTAAGTAGGCTAACATTATTTAGGAAGAAAAAAAAAACAACAGCAGGCAACCACCTTCACATGTTTACCTAATGAGGTCCTGTAAAATGTAAAGGTTATTCCAAAGGTGTCAGTTACAAAATTCATATAACTCACACTTTAGAAATGCATATTTTTGTTAATAAAACAGACAACCAAAGACATCGCTAGTATATCCTGTAGAGACAAACTACTAATATCTGTACTCAGCATTTTCCTGTGCTATTACTTACAAAGAGAAACGCCCGCATACAGTAAAGCTGCACTAATCTCACTTTGCTGCTAGCTGTATAGAAACTCATGACCTGTTTTCCAAGTGTGCCTGTTAAGACTAGACAGAAATCAGGTCATTGGCTACAGGGATGACATTTGAACAGTGGCTCTAAAGAGCCTAAATAGTTCAAACTGGCAGTTAAGCCAGCTGAACATATGTGTGCCTGCATAAAAAGCAATAGTTTTTTGCAAAATACATTGCATACTTTGCAATTAAATTTTACTTACCAGAGACATAGACCTATCAGGTGGTCCACAGCTTACGTGCATGCTCACTGGACTGCTAGCCCGGCTGTCAGGAGTAGTTGTATCCTTGGGCTCTTGATGTTCTGGTACGGGCTCATACAAGCTGTCCATTGAGCCCTCCTAAAATATGTTTAAACAGATTTTCAAAGATAAACACTTGCAAGCACATAAAAGTAATATTAATTTAAAAATGCAAGCAGTTTCTGTGGTTTACAAAATAGAAAGAGTAATTTTCCTTTCTCTCTCTTTTCACATCCTTTATGTACTTCTTTCTCTAAAAAAGCATCTAGAAATTGATTATATTAAGTACTCAAATGCTGGAGTTCACAGTACCACAGCTTAGATTACACAGATTGGCAGGTGTTAAACTGAGAATACAGCAAAAATGAATATTAACTGCTCAGAATGAGTAAAATCAGATGTATATCTCCACCTGAATACTACAAGAAAATTCCTGTGAAAACTGTGGAAATTATAAACCCTGAAAATTTCTATACTAACTATGAAAATGTTTTATAATTAGGACTTCTTCACGGGAAAAAGTTGATTTGATGCAGAGAGGTAACCATATTCCTCAGAAATAAATGGCAAAAATGCTGCCAGCTCCCAGAATTTGAGAGTCATGATTTAGGCCCCCAAGATAATGAGAATGGCTAGAATTAAAAATAAATTCCATTCTTATTCAAATTTTTGAACTTTATGTTAAACTGCACATGTAAGGCTTCTTTTTCCCCAGTCACAAAGAACATAAACATTTTAACAGAAACTAAGATTTTCACATTTATCCTACAGCTCCAGGAGACAGGATACACACCACAATTCCATAATTCAAGACTTAAATGAAAGCAGATGGCAAAACCGAAGACACTCTAACCAATGATCCTAGATTTTCGATGTTGCCACTTTGATCTGCACTGAATATTTTCCCGGTGAATTTTGATTACTGATTTTAACTGCATTAATTAAGGAACAAATCAAATTGATAGCAGTGTGACTTACAGCAGAGCAATACCGTTGAAATTAACACAGTATATTATTATTTAAAAGCATTTGTTCCTCTAGTACAGAAGATAAACACAGTTGTATATTTAAAGTTATAGCGTTAATATGTAAAGTTTTACAGGCAATATTATTGACTGGAGAAACAGCAGTTCAAAGATGTGACTCATTTTGCAACCACAATGTTTATCTATGGATCTTTATTTGCTTCAGTCTACCAAAGTCTTGATAAGCCAAGATAAATGTGGTGGAAGAAATATTTCAAGATGAACCTCTTGAAAATACTCAAGTTATACACTGGAATTCATGCTAGGAACTAATGAGTTAATGCTTCCTGGGTAAGTGGCACATGGCTTATGAAGCACGCTGCACAGGGCTTGTGCTCCTAACAGCCATCTGATCCTGGGTTTTCACAGCAACTGCATTTATTGGTAAGAATATTATTGTTTTTTCCGGCAACTACGTTGCCATGTAGCAACGATGTTTCAGGCTCAAGGTATGAAGTTGTATATTGAGTATCTGTAGACAAAAATGATGATTTTAAAACCTTGTTACATGCTTCCAGGATTCTACAATGTAAAATGTAACCATATACTTCTCCCTCCATACATAATAATACAGGACTTCAGTGTTTAATTAAGAGATGGAAGCATAAAAGAGAGCTTGTGTGAAAGAGACAGCATGAGAGAGAGAAAAAGATAGGGAACAAAGAGGGCAAGGTAGAGTGAGAGAGAGAGGAGAGGAAGAGTGTAAGAAAAGAGAGGAAAAGAAGGCAGAAAGAGAGAAAGAAAAATATGTAAAGGAGAGAAGGGAAGGAAAGGGAAGGAAAAAGCAAGAATAAGAGAGGGAAAAGAGATGGGAGAAGAGGGGAGAGACATTGAGAGAGAAAGAGAGAAAGAACATAAGGGGAGGGAACAAGAGTGCGAGAAAGCTCAAATGAGAGAAAGTTCGTGTGAGAAAGATGCACAAGAGTGCAAGAAACACCAGGTGCATAAGAAAAAGCAAGTACATGGAAAAAGAGCAGGTACACATTAGAAAGTGAGGGCACAAGGAATAGGAAGCACATGAAAAAGAGTGAGGGCATGAGAAAGAGAATGCATGCAAGAAGTGGAGCATGTGAGAAAACATGAGAGCAAACTAGAAATAACACAAGAAAAAGTGAGTGCACAAGGAAGAGCGTGCACACAGAAGAGAGAGCAGGTGAAGAAGAGCAAGAAAGAGACAAGATAGGAAAGGGGAGAGAGAATGCATGAGAGCAAGTGAGAGAAACCATGAGAGAGAGTGAGTGAGAGTGAGAGAGGGCAAGTGAAAGTGCATGAGAAAGCTATTGAATGAGAAAGAGAACGCTCGCCTGAGGAGGACTGAGCATACGGGCACAGGAAAGGGTGTGGGTGCTTGAGGAAGCACATTAGTGTGTAAGATAGTGAGTAAGTGCATGAGAAATAGCAAGTGCATGTGAGGAAGAGCCAAGGAATGAGAAAGAATGAGGGTACAAGAAAGAGAGAGGGCACCAAAAAGAGTGAGGTCATGGAAAGGGACAAGGGCGAGAGAAAGGGAGGGCACGCAAGAAAGGGGATCCACACAAGGAGTGTGAGCATGGACAAGAAAGTGAGCAAGAGAGCAAAGGCATGAGAAAGATTGAATGCATGCATGTGAGAAAGTAACTGTAGGAAAGGCCACAATGTCACAAGGAAGAGTGCAAGGTTGTAAGAAAGAAAGTGAAGATGTGAAGCTGAGACCCAGCATGAGAAAGAAGGTAAGGGTGTGAGGAAAGGAGTGGATGTGAGAAAGAGCATGCCAATGTCCAGAAAGAGAAAGTGTGTAAGTCAGTCAGCACGAATGAGAAAAAACTGCTAGCATAACAGAAAGAGAGGGAAAGAAAAGGTGAGAAAGAAGGAGCAATAAAGCAAAAGCTAAATAAAGCAAGAAAGGGTGAGATAGAAAGAGGTACGGTGAGATCAAGAGACTTTCAAGGAGCATGTGAGAAAGAACAGGGGACAGAAAGAGCGTATGAGAAAGATCAATGAGAAAGTCCAAGTGAGAAACAGTGAGTGTGAGGGCATGGGAAAGGACGGGCACAAGAAAGAAAGAAAGGCACAAGGGCGGGATAAAGCAAATAAGCATGTGAGAGCGTGGTTGCATGAGAAACAGCAAGCACGTACAAGGAAGAATGAGGGTATGAGCAAGAGGGAGGGCACAAAAGAAGCAAAGCCACAGGAAAAGGGGAGCACTCCAGAAAGGGAATGCACAAGAAATAAAGAGGGAGACAGCACAAGAAGGAGAGAGAGGGAAGGCATGGGAGGGGGTGCAGAGAGATGGAGTGAGAAAGCAAGCATGAGGATGTGAAAAGGATCAAGCACAAGGTTGTGAGAAAGGGTGTGAGGGCACAAAAATGTGAGAGTGTGAGAAAAATCAAGGGTATGAGAAAAGAAGAGTGCATAAGAAAGTACACCTTCATGCAAGAAAGAATGAGCATGTGAGAAAGAAAGTCCACATGAGAGAGAGAATGAGAAAGCAAATACAAGTGAGAGAGTGAGCATACATGAGAGGGAATGCTCTCACAAAAAAAGAGAATGTTCATGTAAGAAAAAGAAAGCATGAGGGTACAGGAAAGGGTGGGTGCAAGAAAGGGCAGAGTTGAGGGCAAGAGAGCATGAGAGTGCAAGAAAGCAATCACAGAGGGAAGAGCAAGAGCAAAAGAAAGGCAAGAGCATGAGAAAGGGCAAGTGCTCGAGAAAGGAAATGTGCAAAAAAAGTGCAAGCCTGTGTGAGCAAGGGTGCAAGAAAGTGCACATGTGAGAGAAAGACAAGAGAGAGGGAGTGCAAGAAAGAGGGGGAAAGAAAGAGAATGTGAGAAAGAGTGTGCTGGGAAAAGATGGCATGTGAAAGAAAAAGCAGGAATGAGGAAGCAAGCATAAGGGCATGAGAAAACTGGAATGCGAGGGTGCAAGACAGTGTGAGGTCACAAGAAAGGGCACAATGGTGTTTCAAAGGAAGCACTGGCACAAGAAAGGATGTGATAGCCTGAGCAAAGGAGCCGGCACAAGAAAGTAAGTGTGGATGGCAAATAAAGTGCCCGTGAGAGAAAAATAGGGGAAGCAGAGAGTGGAAGAGTGAGAGAGAGGGAGGGGAAGAGTGAGGGAGGGGGATAAAGAAAGAGTGGGAGAGATCATGAGACAGTTTAGAAAGGGGGAGAGAGAGATCACATAAATAGTGCAGAGAGGGTGCATGTGAGAAAGATGGCACATGAAAGAGAGATTATGCAAGAAAGAGAAAGTATGTGCAAGAGAGTGAGTGTGTGGGCATGAGAAGCAGTGAGAGTGAAGTTCTGAGAAAGGGGTGAGATCATAAGAATGGGGGAGATGGTGCAAGAGCAGGTGCAAGGCCATGAGACACAGAAGGTGTGAGAAAGGGAGCAAGCATGAGAAAGAGCAGGACAACTTGTGAGAAAGGGTGTGCATGTCAGAAATGGCAAGTGTGTGCAAGGTACAGAGGGAGCACTTGTGAGAAAGACAGCTCTCAAGAAAGAGGGAGAAAGTGCAAGAAAGTGAGCACAAGGGCATGAGAATTAGTGGCTATGAAGTCTCAAGGAAGAAAGAAAGAGCATGAGAAAGGGCATGAAGGTGCAACAAAGAGAGTGAGGTCATGAGAAGAGGAGCAAGTGGGTGAAAGAGTAGGACCACATGTGAGAAAGAGTGGGCACATGGATGTGAGGGCACAAGAACGAGGGCTAAGATCCGAGAAAGTGCAAGTGTGCAAGAAAGAGTTTGTGTGTGTGAGAGAGATGACAATAAAGACATAGTGTCTGAAAGAGAGCAAGAATGAGGAAGAATGAGGGGGAAGAGGACGAACAAAAGAGAGACAGAAAGGGGTGGGAGGAGATTAAGCTCAAAAAGAGCTTGAGAGAGTCACTGCACCAGAAACCAAGAGACAAAGTATGGCAGAAGGAGAGAAAGCACACATTAGAAAATGAGTGTCAGAGCATGAGAAAGAACAAGGATGAGATTTAGAGAAAGGGTGTGAGGTCACAAGAAAGGAGATGAGGTCATGGGGGGCTGTCAGAAAGGGAGTAAGAACATGAGAAAGAGCATAGTTGAGATAAAGGAGTTAAGCACAAGAAAGAGCATAATCAACTGAAAGAGTAAGTGCATCTAAGCATTCTATGATGCTATGTGAGAGAGAGAGAGCTAGGTAGAGGTGGAGAGAGACAGAGAGAGAGATAAAGGGCCCCCAGAAAGAAAGCTTGCTGAGAGAGCTTGCTGAGAGGCTGAGAGAGCTGGGGCTGTTCAGCCTGGAGAAGAGAAGGCTCCGGGGAGACCTGAGAGCAGCCTTTCAGTATCTGAAGGGAGCCTACAGGAGAGCTGGAGAGGGACTCTTTGTCAGGAAGTCTAGTGATAGGACAAGGGGTAATGGTTTTAAATTGGAAGAGGGGAGATTTAGATTAGATATTAGGAAGAAGTTCTTTACTGTGAGGGTGGTGAGGCACTGGAACAGGTTGCCCAGGGAAGTTGTGGATGCCCCATCCCTGGAAGTGTTTAAGGCCAGGCTGGATGGGGCTTTGAGCAACCTGCTCTAGTGAGAGGTGTCCCTGCCCACGGCAGGGGGGTTGGAACTTGATGATCTTTAAGGTCCCTTCCAACTCTAACCATTCTATGATTCTATGATTCTAAAGAAGGAGATAAAGCTTACATGAGAAAGAGTGGGCATGAGAAAGGATGGGTGTGAGGTCATAAGAAAAACAGCCAGCACACAAGAAACATGGGAAAGAAGCACAAGAACAAGGGAAGATGCAAGAAATAACAAGGTTGTTATAATGGAGAAGGTCACAAAAAAGAATAAGGACACGAGAAAGGGAGGGCAAGAACAAGGTGCAAGGTGACAAGAAAAAGGGTAACATTACAAGAATGGGGGCATGGCCATGAGAAAGGGTACAAGGGCACAAAAAGGGGTGCATTGGTGCAAAGAGAGTGAGGGAATAAGAACAAGTAAGCAAGGAAAAGCATGATCATGTGTGATAAAGACCAAGTGCACATGACAAAGTACATGTGCGTGTGTGAGAGAGAGAGCGAGTTAGAGAGGGACAAAGCAAGAAACAGAAAGAGAAACAGATACAAAGAGACAAAAGAAAGAAGAGGATAGAAAAGAGACAAAGATATAGAAAATGGAAGAAAATGTGTGAGGGGGGAGAGAAAGGAGGAGTGAAACAGAGAGAGAGAGAACTCAAGAAAAAGGGAGTGTGCATGAAAGAAAGGGGAGAGTGTGGAAGGGAGAAAAAATGTGCACATGAAGGAGTGAGTGCAAGGGCGTGAGAGTGAGAGTGAGGTTGCAAGAAAGGGCATGAAGGCTCAAGATAGAGTGCAAGGAAAAGCATGGATATGAGAAAGAGAGTGGCCACAATAAAGAATATGATCACTTGGAAGAAAAAGCAAGGGTGCACAAAGAAGAAAGATAAAGAAAAAAAAGGGAGAAAGTGGGAAAGCATGAAAGAAGGATGGGGGGAGAGGGAGCAAGAAACAGGGGGAGTACAGGAAATAGATGGCACAAGAAAGAAAGTGCATGCAAGAAAGCTAGTGTGAGAGGGCAAGAAAGAGTGAGCGTGAGCTTGCAAGAAAGGATGCCATGGCTTGTACGAGAAATAGTGTGGCCAGCAGGAACTAGGGATATGATCATCCCCCTGTACTCGGCACTGGTGAGGGCCCACCTCAAATACTGTGGTTAGTTTTAAGCCCCTCACTACAAGAAAGACACTGAGGTGCTGGAGCGTGTCCAAAGAAGAGCAACAAAACTGGTGAAGGGTCTGGAGAACAAGTCTTACAAGGAGCAGCTGAGGGAACTGGTGTTTAGCTTGGAGAAGGCTGAGGGGAGACCTTATTGCTCTCCGCAACTACCTGAAAGGAGGTCATAGTGAGGTGGGAGTTGGTCTTTTTTTCTAAGTAACAAGTGATAGGATGAGAGGAAATAGCCTCAAGTTGCACCAGGGGAGGTTTAGGATGGATATTAGGAAAAATTTCCTTGCTGAGCAAGGGTTGTCAAGCATTGGGACAGGGTGCCCAGGGAAGTGATTGAGTTGCATTCATTGGAGGTATTTAAAAGATGTGTAGATGTGGCCCTGAGGGACATGGCTGAGTGGTGGCTTGGCAGTATTAGGTTTATGATCTTGAGGGTCTTTTCCAACTGAAATGTTTCTATGATTCTATGATTCTATGAAATAGTGCAGAGTCAAGGGAAAGGGCGTGAGCGCATAAGAACAAACACGCATGAGAAAAAGTGAGCATGTACAAGAAAGAGTGCGCATGATGGAAAGAGGGAGAAGAAGAACGAGGAAACAGTGGGACCGAGAGAGAGAGAAAAGAGATAAAACAGGAGGGAGAAATGGAGAGAGAGAGAGCAACAGACTGAGTGTAAGGGTGGGGGAAAGAGTGGACAGGAGAAAGGACGAGCAAAGGTGCAATGTGTGTGAATATCTGAGAAAATGCAAGTGCAGGAAAAAGAGGGAACACATGAGAAAGTGAGAGCACTTGTGAAAGGGAGTGTACAAGAAAGCATAAGTGTATAGAAGAAATGGAGCACAGAAGAGAGAGAGTGAGGGTGTGAGCAAGCAAGAAAAGTAAGGATGGAGTAAGCAAGGAATAGAGAGAGTGAGAGCATGTGTGAGAGGTGGAAAGAGTAAGAGAGAGGAACAGCACAAGAAATATTGTGTGCCTGAGAAAGTAAGCATGAGTTTGTGAGAAAGACTTTATGTGAGATTGCAAGAAAGTACGTGAGGTTGTTAGGGTGTGAGATTGTGAGAAAGGACATGAGGTTGCAAGAGAAGGGAGAAAGGGCATGAGGCTGCAAGAATGGGCGTGAGGATGTGAGAAAAAGAACAGGCATAAGAAAGAGAAGGGGGAAGAGAGGGAATCACAGAAAAAGAGTGATTGAGAAAGTGAGTGCTCAAGGAAGGGACAGAGACAGCATATGAATAAAGAGATTGTGCTGGGAAAAGATTGCATGAGGAGAGATGTGGCATGCGAAATTGCATGCAATGTCATGTGAAAGCACAAGAGCAAGGTCACAAGAAAGGGCATGAGGTTGCAAGAAATGGGGTGAGGGCATGCGAAAGGGCATAAGAAAGAGTGTTTGTGTGTGGAGAACAAGAGCAAGAAAAAGATAAGAGCTAGATAGACAGTAAAGGGGGGAGAGAGAGATTTCAAGAAAGTGCTCAAGAAGGGGAGAGAGATAAGTTGTGTGTGTGGGAAAAGATAGAGATGGGACAAAAGAAGCAAGAGAGCACAAGAAAAACCTCATGCAAGAATCCAAGCACGTGTATGTGAGAAACAGCACAGGGTCACAAGAAAGGGCATGAAGTCGTGACGACAGCAATGGCACGGGACATGGAACAGGTGCACCAGCATGTGAGAAAGAGTGAGCATGTGCATGAGAGAAAGGACAATTGAAAGAGGGATAGAAGGTGGGAAAGAAGGAGGAGAGAGGTAAGGGGAAGAGACAGAAAAAGAGAAAGAGGAAGGGAAAGATAGCATGTGAATAAGAATGTGTGGCAAAGAAAGACAGGGAAGGGGAAAAAGAAAGCATGTGCAATAAAGTGAGGGTGTGATAAAGAGTGAGAACTAAGTCACAAGAAAGGTTGCGAAGTCACAAGAAAGAGGTGTGAGAAAGCATATACAGGCATCAGAATGGTGCAAGAAGGGGAGTGAGAGAGTGATGTCATGAGAAGGAGTGGGCATTAGAAAGTTTGTGGCAGTGTACAAGAAAGAACAAGCACGGAAGAAAGAGCAAGTTCATGTGAGAGAACTAGAATGAGGGTGAGAGTAAGAGTGGGCATGCAAGGGACAGAGGGATGAAGTGCATGTGAGAAAGAGCGAGTGTGAAGGTGCAAGAAACATTGGGCAGGAGGAAGGGTGTGGGTGCATGAAGGCATGAGCATTTGCAAGAGAGCACGTTTGTGCAACAGAATATGTGAGAAAGAGATCAAACATGAGAAAGGCAGAGTGTGTGTGAGAAACGGAGAGAAAAGAGTAGTGATAAAAATCAAGACTGCAAGAGAAAGAGAGATACTGGCAGAGGTTTTGAGAAACAGCATGTGAGAAAGACAGACTGTAAGAGAAAGAGCACCAACAACAAGCATGAGGATGAGAGAGCCTGAGCAACATAAAGAGCGAGTGCAAAGGCACATGAAAGGCTGGGCTCAAGGAAGGTCAAAGGTGTGGGAAAGAGCAAGGGGACAAGAACGAGTGAGAGCATGGGAGCAGGCTTAAGTAAGAGCAGGCACAAGAAAGAGTGAGCACACACGAGAGAGGGAAGGTGCAAGAGAGGATGGCCAAGAAAGTGAATGTAAGAAAGTAAGCATGCACAAGAAAACACAAAAAAGTGGGAAAGGGAACACCCAACAAAGAGAAAGTGTGCCTTCAGTTTACAGAAGAGTTTTCTTTGTTGACTGGTTTTATACTTTGTAGGAGTGTATTTCCATTGTAGGAGGCAAATATTGAAAGAGACAACCTCCTTTCGGGGCAACCCAAATTATTTAACTGAAATTGAAATTTTCTTGCTTCCTTTTTTTATTTTTTTTTTTTTTTAAAGATAGGTCTACTCTTATGCCAGAAAATGCAATGTCAGTAAAGTTTTCTGTTTCACACATTAACTCTTTTAGTAGTCCTGAGCACACTAAACATCACAGAGCAGTATAAAGAGACAGCACAAGAAGACAGTAATTTAATTCTGGAGTAGTTAGTACATTTCCTTTCTTCTACATGGGATGAGAGAATCTTTTGAAACCCTTTGTGTAAAGAATTTCATGGAAGAAAGATCCCAGTTTCAATCTACAAACCCTTTTCTTTGCATGATATTATTATCATGGCATGCACAGACTAGATCGATCATAAAGCGGAGAGAGGTGCATTTAGTAATGCAGTCAGGTCATTCTCTAGCTCAGTGTTTTAATGTGAACTTCTGTGTATGATAGCAATCCAGCTAAAATGAACAAGGAGTATATGAAGATGATTACATGGGAAACACTACAAAGCTCAACCACTCAGATTTCCTCTACTCACACTACAATTTGAAGGATGGTCTCTCCATGATGAGGTAATCCTTCTTTGTTAAAATACGTATTTTTAAGTCACATCTGTTTCTAGGTAATATAGTCCCAATAGCCATAGCAGCATTAGCATCTTTCTACTTACTTTATGGTTTCTTTAATATGGAGGCTCCATCTAATTAATGGTAAAATCTATTACACCACTTTTATTAGTAGTTATTTTCTCTGCATCTTGCACCATAGAAACATTAGTTTTTAGTGCTGAGGGCTGTTTCAGTTTATAACATCAGAAGTAATATATTTTACATTATGCTGTTAGCACTTCTTTAAACCAGCTATCAAAATAAAATATGTAACTAGTGCGATGCTACTGACAATCACTAAGACAATTAGACTTTCACTCGATACTTAACTTTATGCTTTATTAGCAAAAGTCGTGGTTAGCAAGCTACCATATGGAAGAGAAATGTGCAAATGAAAATTATCTTATTTAGCTTAAACCCTGAGGACAGTGCTTAACCTGAAAAACTGATATTAACAACCCTATGATTAGGAGTATTTCATCCTTTCTTTACTGCCCTTCTATACAGGTTTCTGATATACAAAGATGTTGGGACCTCTTAAGTATCTGAAATTCATCCATGTCTTCATTAGTTCTATTAACAATGCCACCATTCACTGCCAAAGAACATAGAACATAGTCTTTAAGTATTGCCTTGTATAAGGAAGTCTTTCAGGCCCCTCACATCCACTTTCTTACAGAAACTCTACTGAAATTCAGTTTTTCTTTGAAACAGAATTACATCTGGCTGTATCTCTCTTAGTAAGTGAAATGATGGACAAGAATGAACCAGGGTACTGTAATGGGATCATCTGCACTGATGCCCCTGCCAGAACAGTCCCTGGCCCACACTTGTCTTATGTCAACTAACAGACATCCAAATGACTCCTTGGTGCACTTGTTAAAACACTATCAAAACTATATTGGACAGGCAGGTTGCATGTAGACACCTTGTTTTGGAGCGTTTGCTAGAACAGACATAGGTGCTTGTGTGCCGAGCAGGCTCAATGCCTGGACATGTTCCTGGATGTGTGTACTTTATTAATTGGAGCCTTTGTAGAGAAATATCTGAAAAGTCTGTTATTTGGGCTAAGTGTATACCCATGGTCAAAGATGGCCCCATATAAGCATAAAATTCTGCTGCTTCCGGGAGTAAATGCTACCAAGCTAGTAAAAGTATAACCTGTCAGAAAAGAGAATAACACAGGACAGGATTAATGGGTAGTGTTCCAGGTGAATTGATGCTAACCCCAGTGTGTCTGTCTTGGATATTGGAGAGCTGATTTGGGAAAATAACGTAAGAAAACAATTCTACCTTTAACTAAAGGACTTGACAATTCAATAATATCTTTTATTTCTCAGATTTGCAGGATGTTGTCATCTTTTAGGCAGGGCACCAAAATAGATGGTTTGTCAATATAATTTCTTGCACTTCATACAGAAGCAGTGCTTGATTTGGGCACTTCTCTGTATATTGTCTGTAATAAAAATAATATTGTTCTTATTTAATTGTCTGACATGCTAAGCACCATAAGATGGAAAAGTCATTTTGAATTCAGGGTCTAAAGTTGATCTTTTAACACAGTATGTCTACAAAAGAAGGGACATTTATGCTTCTGATCATTTTGTAAATGGACAATGGACACAAGTTTTTGAGGGTAAATCTAATTTGTCTGCAAATCCCTTGAGATCAAGGCAATGAGTCTGATGCAAAATTAATCTCAGTTGAGAAACCAAATAACTCTGAAGTCAACTCAGGACACAAAGTACTGCTGGGGAAGTACCCATGCGGGACCACTCATACTAGAAGATCAAAGGGCTCCCAGGAGGCAACAGGTTGGAGTAATTTCTGTCTGCCTCCCTGGAAAGCACAGAGTCCAGTCCAGGCTCCAAAGACCTTACAAGTAGCTTGTGACTCTTGAGTGTCTTCAGCCTTCATGTCACCACTTGCTAGACTGGCCCATAACACTGTGCCTTTCATGTTAAAAATATATGTCTTAGTTTTATGGATGGGTATGAAAGCAAACCCACAGACAGTCAAATCTGACTGCATAAACTGATGTTCCTATAACTACTGTAGTAGTTCCACCACTTTAGTTCAGCCATAAGTCTGGTCCTACTCTTTTAAACAGAATATTCTTGTCATTCCCTCAAGCTGTAGCTTACTTCAACTGCTATACTCTGTAGGGTAGAAAACTACTGCCTGAGGTATAAAACAACATACTTTAAAAATATATGCATGTGGACACACACGCATACACACAGGCACGCACTTGCAGTCTGAAGACTTGTCAGTCAGTCTATGTGAGGAAAATACTTCCATAAGAATGTCAATTTTTTTTGAAACCTATTTTGTTCTGTCTGACAACAGTCTAAACTTCTCTTCCATGGTTTTAGGTTTAGCAGTTACTCCAGGTGTTCACTTGAAGTAAATCATCAGTGATTTCTATTCATCAGTGGCTATTCATCTACTAAAACTGGCTCCTCTAATGTCTTTAAAAGATGTCTTTAAAGCCCAATTATTTTGTTGCTGTGCATTACTTCTGACTTGCTTCTTCTGAAGAGAAAAATGCCCTCATATTGATACTTCAATCACTTTATTGCCAGCCTTTTCACAGTCACAAGCCAACAGATAAAAGTAGCTAGTGTACGTACTTGGGTCACCAGCTCATTTCCAAGCTAGACAATCTGATTACTGAAAGCAACTGCATTGTGTTGCATGCATAGGAAGGACTGCAAAAGGGTCTAAGTTTTATGAAATACATCAGTGACCTATGAATTATCTTTAGATCTTGATAACTTGTGAGATGTTTTGCCAGGTGCTCTAAAGATTACCACAACGGCTTCTGTGGAAAGCTTGTAAAGAATGGCAGTTATCTTCTTAGCAGCAATCTTTAAACAGAATTAATTATTTCATTACAGAAACTATCATGGCACTAGCTTTCACTTGTCTGACCCATCTATTATTACTGCAGTCATCGTCTCTCTTACAGACATACCCAGTTTAAGAGAGAAACTGCAACCTGAACTACTCTCACCCACAACAGTCTACCCCACATTTTGTCTAAATGCTGATTTCTCAACTGGTACAAGGCTCGACACCTTTTTAAAAAGTGAACTACATAGAAAGCAGGAAGCTGCCCCAATGGAACAATAAAATATTGATACAACAACTCTGTCCCAAAGAACTGCAGAAATTAGTATTTTCAAGCTGTTACAGATTGTACCACAAAGCCATTGTTAACTTTGAACAAATACAGAGGTATTCACATTAAGCTATGAACAAAAGTGTCATTGAATTCCCAGGGAATTAATTTTTATGAGTGACTCATCACAGAATCCTAAAATACCACTGCATTTTACTTTAAGTATTCCAAAACAGCTTTTAATCCTTATGATCTGGAGAACACCAGTACTCTTCACTAAGATAGCATTAGCAATCGGGAACAATGGTTTACACAAAGCAGCTCCCTGATTTGAATTTGTCAGTGCAGTTTGAATATTGATGTTTGTTGTTCTTTCTAAACATATGGGGAAGATATACTAAACATCTGGACAAAAGATGAAAAATGGGCAAACAGATCTACTGTGTGGTGTAAATACAGAAAATATAGTCATCTAATTACCACTACTAATACTGAGCATCGGTATTGACAGATGGTTAAGCTTTGAAAACAGAAACAGTTTCCATGGATTTCCTATCCTGATTTACCTGATCATTCTGACCAGTTGTCTTGGGGCAAGGAAAGAAAGTGGGGGTTGGGGGGGGAAGAGAAAGTGAAAACGAAAAATAAAAGAAGAGGGTCTTAAATCAACTCCTCTGTCTGTGAGTAAATATTGCCATATGACTGGATTAGCCCTGATGGCTATGAATTCATGCTTAGCTAATAGAAAACTAATGCTTTACAAGTTCTAGCAGTTCTCCCAAACTACTTAAAAAGGAAAATATATACTACTATCTCAAAAAAACCTAGTGTAAAGTAAATTATAGCATACATATATTTAGTAATTTTAACATACATATGAGTTGTTTTACTGTGTTGGGGTCAAATGCTTCATGTTAAAATCTGCATGTTTTGTAATAGGCACAGATAGTGCACAGTACATTTATTATATGCTTTTTGCTTCATCTTACTTTTACTGAATCATATTTTGCTATGTAAAATTTCTCATACATAAACTTTTGTCTCTTCAAGAGAGACTTGCTGTCATTACACAACCATTGCACATTTTGCGATATAACACCTTGAATTTTTTCGATTCACATACACCCACCAGTTCAATTTATCAACTCAGAAACCCACTAAATAAAAACATGTATGTATACACTTACCAGAGAAAAACAGAAAAGATTCATGTTGGTATTGAGATCCCCTCCAGCACCCTGAAATTCTGCTCCACAAACTCCCACCGCACAATGCAGCTCCTTCTTGCTCTCCCAGCTGTTTGTACATTTCTCCCTGGAGATTACAGCAAGATAAAATCCCTGCAATAATCCACTGGATTCAGAGCCCATTATCAAATGAGACAGACTTCCCCAGGCCAGTACAAACTGTTTTCTGAATTAAAGAACAATGTTTACCAACAAAACAAAAACATGGTCTGAATGATTATGATGGACTCGGGAAATGCTCTCTTGCAGGCTGTTGTTTCCATTTAGTTTATCATCTAATAGAAATAAAACTCTTTCTGCCTAAGACCACTGGAACATACAGCTAACTCCAAGGAAAATCTCAGCATGCTCAGATTATCAAAAGACACACAGAAATTCTTGGAAAACATTGATTTTCTATACAGATTAATTAATTTACAAAATTCAGTAGTTATTGTTGACTGCATTTTGAATGGAAGCATCTTACTTAGGGACCTTGAAAAAGAAATCTATGCACCATGATCAAATTATTTAAACAACAAAAAACAACAAAAAACCCCAAACAAACAAACAAAACCCCAAAAACCCCACGTTCTAAAGAATAATTACCAAACTGGTGTCGGACTTGTTGACTGCCTGATGATGCAGATTGGGACTAAACCAATTTTGCTGTAAGAAAAGATGGCAAATCTGGAAATTAAAAGATTGGCAGTATTCAAAGCCGATCCATGCGTTATAATGAAAGGTATTATAGTCTATATGGCAGATGAGGGATAAACAATTGTAAAGAAAAACAGTGGCCTATGTCACTAACTGATATAAATCAGTATCACCTGTAGTGGAGCAGAATTACAGTCTGAGAAATAATAATGACAAAAGCACTGAGTCTCAAATTGTTTCAGATTATCAAATAGCTGAAATTAGACTGGTTTTGGAATAATGTTGCCTCCCAACCCACAATTAATTTCCAAGAGCTCTTATGTGAATGCTGTGATATTTGGTTATATGAAGAATCAGTGGTTGGTACTAAAGAGATACGCTGAAATTCACCACAAATGGAGCAGTAGCATGATTTTGTGACCAAGATCTTTATTTCCTGTCTTTGGGCCCAGATCTTCATATTTGTAAATGTCAAGCATCTCTTTCATTGCTCATACTTCTGACAACAGTTTATTCTAGTCATTTTGCAGTTTGATCCTGCACCCCAGTGAATTTGAAACCTCCATGTTTTGGCAGGATAAATTCCTTTTAACATAAGTTAGTTTCTACACTGAACAAAACTGAAACGAGGCTCACACAAAGGCAAAATGACAACCACCAGAGGTGAGATAAGATTCAAGATTATAAAAGGAAAAGATCTTTAGTTTGCACTTTTCCTGTTTACCATGAAGTATATAAAAGTATTTTTGAAGGCTTTTCCCAGGCCTTCTTCTCAGTTATCATTTCAGCTTGGTTTCAAATATTAAAAAAGTAGGGTTGACTATGAAGAGCTTCATGAAAAATGTTATAGATAAGAAGCCAATTAACGAGAGCTTCTCATTTACTCCTTCTACAAACTTGAGGAACACTAACAGATTTTGTCAATTACCACCTAGTGACACTTTCCTAATGTAATTATACAAAAATAGACATCTGAGATGCCTAGCTTGACACAGATGGCCTTGCATTTGCTTTGTAGCTCACTTCTAGTTTCCTTGTGAGGAGGAAAGTTCTAATCCTTCCTGTGCCTCAGGTTCTCCAGCTGGAAAAACTGAAACAACAGCACAAACCTCATGTGTAAACTACTATGAAAGTAATGATCAAAAGCACCACGTCCCAGCTATGGAGAATTACTTTTGTTTTGTTTTGTTTTTAATGCCTACTTACAGTAATAGCTATCTGGAAAACTCCAGAAAGACTGAGAAGCTAGTAAAATGACAAGATATAATAAGGAACAAACACACCTAAGTAACTCAGGGGGATGCATTTTTCATTCAGACTGACTTAATCTCTCTATTTTGGATTGTGCCTTTTGAGGGGGTTTTGCTACGCATATTTACTTAGAAACCTTTAGGAGGAAGTTTAATTTTATACCTGTCATGGTTTAACCCATCCACCCTTTCCTCCTTCTTCCCCCACATTTACATACTGAGTATGATGTCATATGCATGGAATATTTCTTTGGTCAGTTGGGGTCAGTTGTTCTGGCTGTGTCTCCTCCCAGCTTCTTGTGCACTCCCAGAGTATTTACTGATGGGGCGGCATGAGGAGCAGAAAAGGCTTTGACTGCTTAGCAACAACCAAAAACCATCAGTGCACTATCAACATTGCTTCCATCCCAAATCTGAACCATCGCACTATACCAGCTGTTAGTAAGAAAGTCAACTCTATCGCAGCTGAAACCATGAGAATACCAAAGATCCTCAAGGTAAGAGTAACTTAGAAAGCGAAGATCTTACCCTGAGCTATTCAGTTTTCAGTTTGCTTATATTCGTAGACATGCAGAAAAGAGAATAATTTAAGTGGAAAAAAACCCCAACCCAAAAACAAATTAAAAGATAAAAAGCAGCCTGTATCTAGACTTACAGATATATACATATATGGCAANTGAGGGGGTTTTGCTACGCATATTTACTTAGAAACCTTTAGGAGGAAGTTTAATTTTATACCTGTCATGGTTTAACCCATCCACCCTTTCCTCCTTCTTCCCCCACATTTACATACTGAGTATGATGTCATATGCATGGAATATTTCTTTGGTCAGTTGGGGTCAGTTGTTCTGGCTGTGTCTCCTCCCAGCTTCTTGTGCACTCCCAGAGTATTTACTGATGGGGCGGCATGAGGAGCAGAAAAGGCTTTGACTGCTTAGCAACAACCAAAAACCATCAGTGCACTATCAACATTGCTTCCATCCCAAATCTGAACCATCGCACTATACCAGCTGTTAGTAAGAAAGTCAACTCTATCGCAGCTGAAACCATGAGAATACCAAAGATCCTCAAGGTAAGAGTAACTTAGAAAGCGAAGATCTTACCCTGAGCTATTCAGTTTTCAGTTTGCTTATATTCGTAGACATGCAGAAAAGAGAATAATTTAAGTGGAAAAAAACCCCAACCCAAAAACAAATTAAAAGATAAAAAGCAGCCTGTATCTAGACTTACAGATATATACATATATGGCAAGCAGCTACGTAGGAAGGCAAAAATGAAGAGCTATACAAGACAACCTTTTGTGAAATGAGCTAAATGCTCATCTGGAAATTTCTAGGGCATTGGGCCAACTCTTGTTTCAGTTGTTCCTGCTTCACCATTTGGACAGGTGCAATTCATCACATCAGGCTTAAGATCTCACGAGCTAAACACTATTCCATTGAAGTAAAACGTGAAAACCAGAAACAGGCTTTTTGCAAATACAGAGCTGGAGATTGAAACTGGGAGTCATACCAGTTTAGATTCTGTGGATGTGCCTCCTGAGCGCATGCCCCACGTGGTTTGCCTGACTTCCTTCATTCTCCAAAAGGCAGAAGTCCAACATTCAATTGCTCTCGTTTCATATCCTGGTGCATTCATCCTTTTGTTTCCAGCTGTGTCAGCTCTCTGCATGTGTCTATACTGAAGGCATTACGATGACAGCATTGGGTGAAAGTTAAGTTAGGTTTAAAATATTCAGATCAAATGTCCTGCTTGAGAAACAGAGGCGTTTAACCCACTCTGATTTCTATTCTGCTGGGCTAATAGCTTTACCAAAAATAGCCTTCAGTGAAGACTTCAAGTGGGAAGCACTGCTGCAGATATTCTAGATGCAAGACAGAAAGACCCTAAGACTAGACTAAAGACTGCGAATTTTTTACTGCATGTTTTTGAGTACTTACAGTGTTAAGACTCATCTTATGAAAAGGTGACATTTTAGACCTCTACTAATTCACTGATATAGCCATCTGTAAGGGTCAAGCTTTGTGATAGGCTTAAACTATAAATGACATGACCCATCAGGTTCAAGCCCTAGACTAGTAGATAAATTACCAACGGTGAGGAAACACCTACTGTAATAATTAAAATAAGATGCAACAGCTTGTGATTGGTTCATCAAGATGAATAATATAAATAAAATACTCAGCAAGAGTTCTTAATACCACTTGATATCACAGCTGTCTGTGTAAAGAATTCAAGCTTTGAAAATAATTAAAAAACCAGTAACTAAGTAGAATAAATTTGAAGGTAACACCAGTGTTGTGACATTTATGCACATTTACTCCGGTATAAATAGAGCAATTTGCAGCAGCAGCAGCATACCAGAACAGCAAACTCACAGTATAACAAGGGTACAGAAAAAATCAGTGTTACCAAACAGGAAACACTTGAACCTTCACTTCCTAGCTCTAATCCTGCATTACTGTTAGCATTTAATTCTCTTTCTTCACTACTACATGATTTCTACATCCTCGAAAGTAGTTCAAACACATTAAAAAAGAAAAAATGCCCACAAATTGAGTCTTTCATATTGTGAGGTTTCTATTTCTGCACAATGAAAA
Source organism: Chionis minor (assembly GCA_013398295.1). NCBI lineage: Eukaryota > Metazoa > Chordata > Aves > Charadriiformes > Chionidae > Chionis > Chionis minor. The sequence goes on from VZSF01010685.1 coordinate 385,093, forward strand.
GACTTCATAGCTGAGAACTTTAGGCATCCTTGGCCTTTTCAGGAGACTGGATTTCAGCTGTTTATTCACAGTAACTGGCAACCCATAATCTAGCCTGGCATACAAGCAATTAAGGTCAAGCCATGATTCAGGTACTCACAATTCTGCCTTGGTTCCAGGTTCCCAGGCCTATGCTAGCTATTCTACTGGTGCAGCTTCATCTGTCACTGGAACAATTCACCAGCAGAGCTGTGCAACTTGCAGATTTCTTTGGTTTAATGGACAAAGGAAAAATAAAGTATTAGTAGTTGTTAACCTGGACACATCCCAGTAAATCTGGAACTAATATTTACCCCTTTTTTCTTCTCCCTTCCTTTTTTTCTCCCACGGCATGGCTATTCTTAATGAAAATGTTCATCTACTTCTACTCTGATCATCATCTATTTGTCATTTGAGTATCCAGATTCAAAACTAAGAGCACCAATGCTACTGTCTAATATAGTAAGAGTGCTAAATATGTAACTAATCATATGCTACGGGGTGACATTTCTCTATTCACTCCACATAAAAGGCTGAATTATTACTTTATCACGTGCTCAAGGTAAACATACTGTGTTGCTACTGTGGTCCACAGGCTGTCCTGGTGGAAACTGGGAGAGTCAGAAATTAAGCCAGCTCCTTGTGGCTCTTCTGTTTCTTTGGAAAGAGACTGTGTGTCTACATTCAGCAAGTGTCTATTCAATACACCACGTATTCTCTAACACATGAAGGCAACCATGTCAGTGGCACACTGGATAAAACCCCTGCCTCAGTTCACCTCCTTCTGTTCATTTAAAATAAGCAGATAAATCATAGAATCATTACGGTTGAAAGAGACCTTTAAGATCATCAAATACAACCGTTAACTTAGCACTGCCAAGTCCGCCACTAAACCATGTCCCTCAGCACTACATCTACACATCTTTTAAATACCTCCAGGGATGTCAACCCAACCACTTCCCTGGGCACCGTGTCCCAGTGCTTGACAACCCTTGCTCAGTGAGGAAATTTTTCCTAATATCCATCCTAAACCACCCCCGGTACAACTTTAGGCCATTTCCTCTCATCCTATCACTTGTTACTTAGAAAAAAAGACCAACTCCCGCCTCACTATGACCTCCTTTCAGGCAGTTGTGGAGAGTAATAAGGTCCCCCCGCAGCCTCCTTTTCTCCGAGCTAAACAACGCCAGTCTCCTCAGCTGCTCCTCATAACACTTGTTCTCCAGACCCCTCACCAGCTTCATTGCCCTTCTCTGAACACGTTCCAGCACCTCAATGTCTTTCTTGCAGTGAGGGGCCCAAAACTGAACAGCAGTCGAGGTGCAGCCTCAACAGTGCCAAGTATAGGGGGACAATCACTTCCCTAGTTCCTGCTGGTCACACTATTCCTGATACAAGCTAGGATGCTATTGGCCTTCTTGGCCACTCAGGCACACTGCTGGCCAAACCACGACACTCAGATAAAGATTATTTTAAGCTCACTCAGCATAAATAGCCATAATGTTTACTTCAGCCCAGAAAATCAAGCAAGTAAAAACAGGAAGAGCCAATATTCTATAACTCAAAATCAAACAGGCAAGTAAAATGCTTTCACAATTTGCAGAATCCCAGGGAAGATCTGTGCCTACTAAAGTCACTGGCAAAATTCCCATCAAATTCAGTGCAATCAGAATCTCGTGCACCTTCTCCTGCTAACTGATCACATTTAATCACAACATCATAAAAGCATATGACGTTTCCCATACAATTCATTGTAACATTCAGCCATGCCTTGAAGCTACCATTCCTTCTAGGATAAATGACCACATTGTTCTTTCCCTTGTCCCAGAAGATTTACATTTTTTTCAGACCAGTTATATTTTAATCAAAGAAAAATCTGCTTCTCTGTTATAGAGAGGAAATGTGTATTTCCTAAATAGGAGGGCCAAATCCTCTTCTCTATAATTTTACTGAATCTCAACGAATCTAGCCCACACATTCTTTATTGCTAACACTATACTGCAATTTAGAGTGAAAACTGCTAACTTCTATCGTCAGGCCAATTTATGTATTATCAGACAAAACTGATGTCTACAGTGAATTATGTGTATAGGAGTCATTATCTTCCAGGAGCACCTTGAAAACGAGATGTTTAATCTCAATAATGTAAGTTTCCTGGTTAAATAAATCCCCTGTGCTTAGTAATTCTATGCATTTATAGAAGAGATGTCACCCACCACAACCTCCTTAGACTTTAAAAAACATTTTACAGCCTCAAGGGGATTTGAATCCTCACTAAACAGAATTGATTTCTGTACTTACTACTTAGTATTCTTAATCACACAGTTCATGCATTTTTGTTATGTAATGGATTGGGAAATTCAAAGAACCAGCCTGTTTTGCAAACATTTGGCTTCCCATCACCCTACTTCCCTTTTACTTTGATGGTTTTTCTTTTTAATATCAAGACAACAGACTTATTAAGCACACCCTGCTTGAAACAGCTCCGAACAATCAACAACTGCCCTTTAAGTTTGTAGCCACCCAGGCCTCGCATGAGCGTTTAAGAACAGGACTTCGAAAGGCCAGCAGAGGTTTTCCAATCCACTCTGCAAGAAGGATTGCCTCTCCACTTTTGCCTGTAAGAATTCAGGTTAAAGGACTTAAGTCATCTATTTCTTCCTTGAGAGCCTGATCCAAAGATAAATGCAGCCAAAAAGAACCCATCTATCGATCTGAGCGCTTCTGGCAATTTTATTCAGAGTTCCTCTACCAATTTACGCACTAAGTTGGATACAGCCTGAGGTTAGTCTCTCTAACCCAACTTGCACCCACTCCCTGTGGCCACAGGCCCCCACTCCTGTTCCCACACATCACCTTACTTCCAGGAGATATCCACAGATGGCTGCTGACAGCCCCAAGCTCCAAGTGAAACAGAAAGAGCCAGCTGGCTCACACAGCCCATGGCACCTAGATGAGTAGCCTCTGAGCAGAATCTACTATTTTGTCCATACCACCATCTTGTCTGCAGTTTTCTGGACTGGAGCTGGTTCCCAGCCAGCCAATTCAGACCTGCATCTGCCTCTATTCGTAGGCACAACACCAGATATTAAAAATATTCTTCTGACCTTCAGGAGACTATACGGAGTCTCATGGGTCCTGTCTCTGCTCTCACTCTCATACAAATGAGGAGTAATTCACTGGAAGACAGTGAAGTCACAGTAGCATCTAGAAGAGAAAAACTAAAGCCTAACAATTTCATTGGTGAGAACCTGGCTTATGTTTTAATTTTCTTATCAGCTTGTGCCAGTGTCATCTTTTTGGAAATCAAAATCAGGGATTCAGATATTCCCCATTCAGTTTTCATATATTTCATGGATCTTTAGCTGATTTAGATATGCACCTGCGCCAGTAGCCTGGTCTTTTACAAATCATTCCAAATAAATTCTCTACAAGCGCCACATTTTGACTACACTAAGTTAGACTCAGTAGCTTTTTAAAATCATCTTCCTGATAAAAAAGCAATTTTTTTTATACAACCAGAGAAGACCAGCAATCCATATCAGTTATAAATTAAAGGCTATACAGTTGCTGTTGTGTCAAATAAAGCTTTTGTCTAATACTCTGCAACTTAGGTTTCAATCTGTACTTAGTAAAATACAGTGATAAAACCTAATGTTCCAGACCAGCTCCAAAGTGTGAGCACCAATGCATTTGGGAAGTACAAAATTTGCGTAAAAAACAATGGTCTAAACACTTTAGGACCTCAAATACAGCTGTGAGCTGGAATCAATCATGTCTCAGCAAGAAATACATGCTGCTGCACAGAGCACTTCTCACCTTACAGTTTCACATAGCTTAACAGCTCCATGCTCTTCGAACAGACCCTTTTTATGTGTTCAGAGTAACTCTGGATAGAATCTTAGTTATTATATATTATCAAAGCTTCATATTTTTCATCTGAGTTCTGCTGCCTCATCCAGTGTCACCAAATAGTTACAGCTGTGTAGCTAATTTTTGCGACAGTGCTATTTTTTAGAGGCAAGGATACATCAACTAACACAGTGGCAATTTGAGCTGTTTACATCCCTGTGCATGTGATTTGCAGAGCCTCCAGCTTGGAGTGTCCTCATTTTTGACTATCCATGACCCTGCTATACTGTCTTGCTGCCTCTCCATGTGTTATAGCACTTTCCTTCACTTCTACAAACATACCATGCCATGTGAGAGACAAACTGTATTTGCCTTTTAGGGCCCCTTTAAAAAGGGGCAGTCCTCATACCCTGTGACAGTTCATGCCTTTATGCACCTGCAAAATATACCCTGTCTTTAACCACTATTGCAGAAATTACTGGCTTTTATTAAGGCAACCGAATATGCAGAAGAGACTGATCTTAAGGGGAAAAAGCCTGTACACTGCTGTCAGGACTTGTTGCAGGAACAACACATAGAGTATCAGTGTGTTCTGAAATATTTAGGGAAATCAAAACTTAAATTTGATTATCTCATGCCAGTAAAAAATTGCATTGGCTACACACTGTCTACACCTGGCACATTAAGCCCAGGCTTATACAGTGGGAACTGTAGATGCCATCTGCAGCCCTAGAATAACCTTGGCAGTGCACCAGCACATACTCACTTCTGTGGAGAGCGGCCTTGCTTGCTGTAGCTGAGTCCTCATGGTACTTCAGACTGCCAAATTGTCTCAGAGCTGGTAACTGGATATTATCACTCATTGAAATCCATCCTAGTTAAACAAGACACTTCAAGTTGGCAGTTCCTGAAACTTTATTAAAGGTTGAGTAGGTAACCTTTCTCGCCTGCCGCATCCTGGTTTAGCAGAACATGGTTACCTTGGGCAACTCAGCAGAAGTCTGTGATGGAGAACTTGAGAACTGGAACATACATGAAGAAAATAGTAGAGAAAAAAACCTGTTGGGGAAATTTTGGTGGTGTTCTGCTTTTGGTAGAACAGGGTCTTTCAACAGAATTACTATCATTTTACAGAATTATAGGCAGATTGAGAGGGAAGACAGAGGGGAAAATGCACAGCAGTATTTCTGTATTTGCACAGGAACTTCTACTTGGATAACTTAACTTCTTTTAAAGAATTTCTTTTTAAAGAGAAAAAGGAACAATTAAGAAAGTTCTTGCAGAAGACTGGCATCCAGAGATCCGCAAAAAGGGTACAGACAACAGATACAGTTACAGATCAAAGACTTGAACATCAAAGTGACCCATCCCCCTGTGACTCCCCCTGCTCTTATTTCACTCAAATTCTTCAAAGTAGGATTCAATGGAATAGATGAGGGTTTTTTCCTGGATAACCATGGAACAGCTAAGATTTACTCTAAGTCTATTGAATCCAGATGTGGTTCAACAACCTGTTACCTTAAAAACGCACAAAAGAAAACACTGCTCTATGCAGAAAGTAATGTCCACGAATAAGCTCCAAATGTCCATCAGGAAAAGCTTAGTGAATCATACACATATTGGTCTAGTGCTACAAACTGCTGGAAGCAATTTTACCCAATATAGTGCATAAGTAGGACTTCGAAGAGGGCTCTTCTAGACATACATCCCCACCTTCACTGTAAGCACTCACTTCGTACCTTTATTACCACATCTAAAATTTAGAAGTCTTTAGCACAGCTATCCTTTGAACATCCCTATGACAGGAAATGTGGTACTATTCCCATGTTATCATAGAGTTGAGCCTTATTTTTGTATCACTAAGAAGCATAATCATGTATGTGTCATCTAGCAATCACTGATGGTGATGTCTGAATCTAAACCGCTGATTTTCAGATCTGTAGTTTAAGTTGGTTCCTCACTCTTAAGGTGCTTAAAGATACTTAGAAATGTAAAGTCTGTCTGTGAAGAAATCCAGATCCTGTAGAATTCTTGACAATATTGAGCAGCTAGACAGCTACCCTACACTTTAGTTAAATCAAGATCTATAATATATGCATTCATGTTTCCATATTACCTCTGTGATTAATCTGATTGCTTTCTTACTCAAAGAAGTTTTGTAGAGAATAAGGGTAAAGGAGTGGATAGGACTTGCCCTTCCTGCTGCCTCTTATCCAGCAGCCCACCAATCACAGCCCAGGGATTGCAGCATCCTTTCTCCATGGGGCTTAAGGTTCACATTTTCTTCTTGGTTTCTGTTCTCATCTTCTGTGTGATCTCTCCAGACAAGTGAGACACTTTCTTCTTCTCCAGAACCTTGAATTAGCTGTTTTACTTTATACACACTCATTATATACCAGTTGAGCTACGTGAGGGGGGTGTGGGGTGTGTGTATGTGTGCATATGTTTGCACATGACTCTCTAGCCTGGTTGCTAGAGCAGTCGCTTGACAGAGGATACAATTGGATTCCCCAGTCCCAGCTCCAATAAACATTAAATTTTAATTTAGTTCACTGGAGCAGAAATGAAAATTGTTGCACGAAGGAAAATAAAATATTTTGGAGGAATGGCTATAGATGCTCAGGCAAGAAGCCTGCAGAAGACAGAAATCTGAACCACATTCCAGGGTTGTAGATTTGTGTCCTGAGCACCCGGCAAAGATGCTTGCTTTTCCTCAGAATGAAACTGGAAACAGTTTAATTGTCCATTAGTTTGTAAACTGTGTAGTACGTGTAGTACGTGTAGTACAATTGCCAGTCTCTAATTTTCTTTATTACCTCTGATGCGTGAGCTGTGGAGGGACAAAGGACGGCATGCATCTTCTTACACTGTCAGCTCCCTCTGCTCACTGCTTACGTCCTTCCTCCAGTCTCTGGGCACTTAAAGGAGTGAAACTGTTAGGGTGAAGAAGAAGCCATTTCATAAAGGCAGTGGGAAAGCCAAATGCAACGAGCTGATTACTGGTAGCTTGCTGTTGTGTGCAGCATTAACCACAGGGAATTCTGACCGCTTTGTTAACAGTGCCTTCATGATAAAGCCCAGTTGGATTGAGAGGATATGGGGAATCTTATGTAAGAGAAAATGATGATGCTATGTAAAAATTCAATAGGAGAGGATAAATATATATGCATATGTCCTAGCCCAGAACTGGAACTGGAACCCCTTACTACAAGTGTTGGTAGCCACAGCCATATCTTTGCTGGGTGTCACTTTACACTTACTTAAAGACATATTCTTTATCTCACATACAGCATCTCAGGCGTAATGTATTATTAAGAGATTAGATAGTCAAAAATAAAAAACACTATATGAGGTCTGGAATTATTTTTCTGAATATGACTAATAACAATTTCAGTGACTGTTGGAGATGGGATACTCATCTGTTCTTGTCCAACAGCCTCAGTATATACTGAACAGTATGTCTGCTTGCGTGGTCTTAAGTACTCCAGAAATGTTTTCCCATTTTCAAAAGGTGTTGTATACTTGCACGTTACCTTTTGATTTTATATTAATCCTAGTAGTGGAAGATAAGCTAGGCTCCAGACTAAAAGAAGTGAGTGGGAGTAAAGATGAACAGAACAAAACCTGGGAGATGAGAAACCGATCTTTAGCAAACATTTGCAGTGGAAACTAAGACAAAAATACCACATAACAGAGAGATTCAGTGCAGCTGTTGATAAGAGGTCCAGGCTTTCACTCAGAAGTCCTACTGAATTTGACAGAGAAATCTTGTGGAAAATTTTTAAGTCAACTTACCACTTTCAGGATGAAATTTATGCTCTTGAGGCAGAAAAGTATATGTGTATATATAAATGCTGGGTTCCATAAACTGGTTTAAAATAATGGCTAGATAACCTGCAAGTATAGATCTGCTAATCTCTTTCTTATTAAAATCCATGTTATATTAATGGGTTTGTTTACAAACTGAACAAGAATGCTGTGATGTCATCTGTTTTACAGAAAATCACAGTAAACTTGCCATTAAGCATCATAACTTTGGATTTGTAGAAACTCAGAAATCACTGGAAAACTAATGCAGTCATAAAGCTCTGTTAAATCTAAGCGCATAGCTTAAACAGAAGTGTCTAGAAAAAATACCAAAGCACACAAGTGAAAACAAACATGAGTGGGATATAATTACAAGGGATAACAAGACTTTAGTTGTAATCTCTTGCATGCATTGGTATTATCAGCTGAATCTTTGGATAGTCCTGATCCAAAGTCTGCTAAATGTTAATGAGGGTATTTCTTTTGTTTTTAATAGGTTCTGAACTTAATCCTAAAACATTTTGGTTTTTTGATGTGAAGCACGGTATATGAACACAAACCTTGCATGACATGAAGTATCACAAATAATGCTTCATTATTCTTTATTTGTAAAGCAGCAAAAATAGCCTTTTTAGAAATAAACACTTGGGAAAATAATTTTTTCAGCAGTTCATTTCTTGGGTCTATGCACTTAGATTTTGGCTTAGATGTGCTATGATCAATATTTCCAGGTGAAGCAATTAGTTTCCTCTGTTTGGCATGTGAATAAAACTTGCAATGCAACTTTACTTTCATTTTAGTTGCAGTCTGTTATTGCTAATGAAAAAAAAATACTTCCTAGCTTTTCTAATGTATCAGCTAGATAAATTGTTAACACTTAAGAACTCCCCAGGCAGTAATGAATGACACAGTTTTCTGTGTTATCCCTGATAAAGTTTAGGATATGGAAAGCAGTTAATCCTCTTTCTATACTCTCCCATCTGTGCTTTAGAGCTACCATAGTAAATTGCTACATACTGAAGCACTGCTTGAGATGCAATTTCATATTTTCAAAGCTGAGATAATTTTACTCCACAGTCTATTTTTTAATCTTCATAAAAAAAGTAAAATGTTTAAGGAAGCCAGGTCAGATAAAAGTGTTGAATTTAAGAGATGGATGGTAGTTTTCAGTGAAGTAGACCTTTCATAAAGGTTGTTTGGAATACAGAGTTAAGCCAAACTAATCACTTTGTTTACAGAAAATCTGCAATGCAAAGTGTTAAGATTTAACTCAATTGTAATCTTTTGTTAATTATAAGATACTCTTTATGCAGGAATAGTTGCTGACAAATATGACTTGAGGCACTCTTTTTATTGTACCTTAAATATGCCATTGCCTATGCCTAACATCTTTGATTCTGCTTTTATATTGCAGAATTAATTTACTCGGTACAGTTTTGCCATTAACCCATTCGGTTATGGTTAGGGCTCATTTCTTTCTCTGTGAGGAAAGCTCAAGTTTTGTGTTGGATTTCTCCACATTTTACCAGACGTGCATTTTGCTGCTGTCTAATCATTATGGATAAAGGGACTGATTTATTATCTAGTGGAGTAAATTGACTGACTCAGTTCAGAGGCTGAGCGTAAGCAGCTGCTCCAAGAGTAGAAGTGAATACAGAGAGAGAGAGAGAGAGAGAGAGACTGATTTAATAAACTTCTCTATCTTGCATTTTTCTGAGTCCACGTAAAAACCTACATTCAATAATACCGCAGAAATCCAGTCAGTCCAGTGTCTTGCTCAGGTCACCATATGGCTGTGGAACAGCTGGTTAATGTTAAACCTTCACAAAATTGAGATTATACTTACAGGAAGCAGCAGATACTTTGAAGAATCTGCAGTCACAGTGTGGTATCTGAGGCAGACAACCACAAATCAAAACACTCTTCCAGAGTTCCTCTGTAACCCTTTGTTACTTTGAATTTCAAAATGACATCTTACTACCTGTGTTATGTCTTGGGACTAACCTGAAGAATATAGCCCATCCCACATGATGACCTAAACCCACCTAAACCAACATCTGTCACCTGACAAAAAAACAGATTACAGCAATCCAGCACTTTCTCTGAGACTTGACAATCACTTCTAAGACTACCAAATTGCCAGATCTGGGTTGAATGTCCTTAATTCAGGGTGGAGAAAACGGGTCTGTGGAATTTTCTGCAGGGGCAGGTAACCCAGCTCTGCAGAGGATAGCCTGCTGACATTGAAACAGAGCTGCTTTGTGCTGTGTATGTCAATGAGAAATTCCTCCTGGTTGTTTTATTTTCTCTAGGTCTTCATTGCCACACACTCACTGCTGGGATTGCTAAGGAAGAGGATCCCATCTTCACCACCCTAACCACACACATCTGCTCCTTCAGTGAGGCGTGAGGTGGGAGGTGAGCAAAGAGCACCTCAGTGAGCAAACCTGGATTTGTGCTCACTGACAGGAGAAGTGACCCATGGAGTTTGAGACAGCTTGGTAGTGATGGAAAATTAGCCATCATGGTTAAATTGTAGTTGCATACTGGTGGAAGAATAGAGAAGTGGCACAGCTATGCTACTGTGAAGATGGAAGTTTCAGAAAGCTCTTGAAAAAATAGATATACCTGAATATAAGGCATTCATGTAGTCTTAAGTTTGCCCCTTTGGGTAGCTAGTGTGATTTTATCAATATTGACAGGAATCCAAGGGATCATGTAGGAGATGCAGGGAGGGGGTCTAAACCCCACCTCCGGGAGGGAAGGAAAGCTCACTTCAAAGCTGATGCCTCAAGAGGCAAGAGAATGGGTTACCTTGAGCCTGATAATGTTGGAGAATAGGGGGAACTGGTGACCACAGCCTGCTTCCCCCCTGCTTCCCTCCTCACCCCGTCCCAACACCGTCCCTGGGAACCTGGATGGCAGCCCACAGGACTCTATCTCCTGCAGAGGCCCAGTCCTCAGAGACAGCATTCAAATCCCCCACACATCCCCAGGGACTCTGAAAAAGAGGAGAGGGAAACACACAAAAAAAAAAAAAAACCCAAAAAAAGAAGGAGGACTTGGCTACTCTTTCAGAGTTTAACCTGAACACTGTTTCATAAAATTAAACAACAGATGCTTCTCAAGGGCATGACATGTTGTAGAGGCCTCCTTGAAGTGGTGAAAATGCTAAAGCCTTCCAGCTAAGGTTGACAGATTTTCTGATAACAGAAAATGAAGCAGTCTAAAAATATGCTCTTCCAGATACTCCTACAATCAGTTACAGGTAGATCATAGCAGGTTTCATAAATGCCAAAGCCAGCTGTCCTGACATCATTAGTCCTTTATTTAAGACGCTTATAGAAGAAGATGAGCTAATTAGTTATGAATATTCAAAGTGCTATTAGGACAAACAGAGCATGTAAGCAGATTGATATGAACACTCTTAATAACCTGATCCAAAGATAATTCATGGTTTCCAATCCTGACTCTTTTTTTTAACTTTTTGGGGCTATGATACTACTTGACTCTGTGTTGTTTATTTTACTGCTGTATGCGATAATGATTTAGAAGTATACAAACAGAAAGCATGCAGGCTTTGAAATGGCTAGCTAAAAATTAGCTGGTTTTTATAACTTGTTGATTAAAGAATAGAAATACTATACTTGGTATAGTAGAAATTGAGTTTACGCCTTGGATACAAATATAAAGCAAGACATGGTTTTCTTAATGGAGCAGGAAAATTAGTTAGCTTTTCAGTGAATTTGTGTGTTAGGTTGGAAATCTTTGTAAACAAGGGAACTGAGACATTTTGGGACTGAGCATTCATATGAACTGCTAATGAAGTAGTGCTGGGATTTCTGAGATGTGCAAAGTTACTGCCTGAATAACCCCGTGACTTCTGCAAAAATCATAATACAGCAGGGATGTAAATAAAATACTAAGTGTATTCAAAATAATAAGTATTTGAAGAATGTTCAAAGTATATTCAAAGTCTATTCAAAGTATACTGTGGAGCACCAGGCCAATGGAGGAACCCAAGTAAACTGTGTGATTTAGAAAAAAAGAATCAAGGGGTTCAATCACAGGAGGATCTGTTTCTATAAGACACCTTTGTCAAGTCTTGTGAAGACACAGAAATCCTGACTGGGATCTAAGGGTCTTCTTAGTAATAAAGAATATTAATAATAAACAGTGTTTAACTTATATGTCGTTATGTCTACCAAGTGTACTGTATTTCCTACCAATTTTTTAATAACATTCATGGAACTGTTTAGAAGGAAAAGTTGCATTCAATAGCCATCAGAGAGGTTTACCTGGCCTAGCATTATCTGACAATCAACACCTCTTCACTGGAGCCTGGATACAGACAACCGGAGTCTCATTGTGAAACCAGAATGTATGACATGACAAACTGGGAGAATGTTTAACAATACAGTAAACTGACAGGTAAGAAGGTTTTAATAAAACTATGAAAAGAATTCTTTGGTCTTTTTTTAAAGGAAAATTTGTGTTTACTCTCAAAATGCTTTCCAGGAAATACTTATTTCCTAATCAGCTCTAATCATAAGTTATTGTTAAGGGCACTAGTCATTTTTTTTCCCTCTGACAAGGAAAAAAAGCAATTAAGCAACACAGATGTCACTTGTTCTCATGAGTATGTCCAACTGTGCCAAAATAGTACTACCTATACAAGACAGTAAGCAGCATTTGAAAATATTAGTGTAACCAACCAGTGACAGATTACATTTGGGCTCATAAAGAACAAGAGCAACAAGAGGAAAGGGGAGGGTGGGGGTGTTAGAGGAAGCAGGAGTAAAGTAGTACACAAGAGCGCTCCATTCATTCCCTGCCTTGAGTTCACTTGCAGACACAAGACCCAGTCTGTTTTTCTGCAGCTTTGTAGAAACGTCAAGAGTATTGAAAGTGGCATCCATCATTTCACCAAAGGAGACAGGGATTTGACCCTGTTCACTCATGCATTGGCCCACAGAGCTGGCTGCGTATGTACGCTGTATATGTATATGCACTCTATTAAGAAGACTCTGTCAGAGGCTACCAGGGGGCTTTCAGGAGAACTGTGTAATGTTCTCTGAGTGGCTCCCTTTGTTCTTTGGAGATGAGGTGCCAAAGGGATAGCTAGCCCAGACAGGCCCAAGAACCCTTGAACACCTTCATGTTGGTTATTGCTGTGCTTTCCACATAGCATGTATAGCCACTCTATACACTGAGTTAAATAATTGTGGTTAATCGGTGGCAGCCTTAATTAAACTTTTGCCAAGCAAATTTAGTTAATCGTTCAAAACACATTTGTGAGATTCTGCAAAATGAGCAGCTTACCCTCCACCTTTGTGAAATTACTGTTAATCATTCACTAATGTCTGCATCATCCTATTTAAACCTTCCCCCTGTGGTTTTAGACTTCTTTCTGCTTGCTAATCCACCACACGGGAGTGATATGTAAACAAGCAAATACATTTTTATAGGCTTTGCCTATTTGTGGTGGTAGGTTCTATCAAACCATATTTACAGCCTCACTGAGAATTATTTATAATTCATTCGTCTCACATTCAATTGAATTAATTTAAAGGTATAATTCAATTTAACAAACATGCAGCTCAGTGTGCTGAGCAGTGAGACATACTGCAGCTGTTTGAGGCACGCTGCACTTCACCCCATCTTTCTGTTTTCAGCCAGCCTCCTGGCTCTGTGATATTCATATACATCAAACCAAGTACCACACCAGAACAACACTGGACCATAATAAGACAACAACAGCTTTTAAACCTCCAAGCTGTGTAACGATTACTCAGCTGTCCCAAATTTCTCTAAATTTTCCTTCTCCATGACGAGTATGTCCTTTACTGTGAAGCTCTCTATTATAAAATCCTGTTGATATGAACTACTGCACTCTTGCTCCTAACTCTGCTGAAGTCCATTATAGACAACCCTTTCCTGTGATTTATGCCTCATTATAAAAATCAAATTTCTTGGTTGTCAAAAGTAAATTGACTGCAGCAAGCTGAAGGAACTAACTCCCTGACATACAGAGCCATCACACCAGTCTAAGGGTGTAACTTCAAATGTGATGGAAAGATATCCTATAAATACAGAGCTCTCTTAGAAAGGAAAATGAAAAACTGATTATCAGGTTGACTGAAGAAAGTGCAAACTGTCTCTCTCCTAACCTTAACCCCAATCACCAGGATGAGCTGAGACTTGGCCCACACTCAGAAGTCATCACCCAGGTAAAAAAGCTGTCAGGAAAGAAATCATTCTGCAGGATGCCACTCCTCTTGCCAGCCCTTTTGCATCCCCACTATGCTGGAGATCTAGGCATTGTCTCTCTCCTAACACTAAACCTAAACTTCACTTCTTAACCATGAGTCTAAAATGTGTTGTTCTCTAAGCCGTAACGTGGGACCCCAAGTCATAGTTGAGATGAAAAAGTTATTACAGAAGAAATCTTTTTGTAGCCTACCCCTTCCATTGACAGCCCCAATGCAATCTCACTCCACCCAGAACCCCAAGATTTGTCTCTGTCCTAACCCTTTGCTGAATTATAATGCTAATCCTAATGGTGCATATGGACTAAGCTTCAGCTAAGGATAAACAGTAGTGGCCCAGAAAAGAAAGATTTTGGCAAGCTGTTGCTTCCCTTAGCAACTCCTCTGCAGCCATACTCCAGATGGGAGATATAGGCTTTCTGTCTCTCATAACTGTAACCCCAAGTCTAAAGTGAAGGCTCTTAAGTGAGCCTTAACCCAGAATACCAGCCATAGCCCAAAGATGCCCAAAATGCTGTCAAGAGAGAAATATTTAGCAGCCTAATCCTACCCTCAGCATTCTCTTTGCCGTCACACTGCAAAGAAAACTCAGTGCTTTGTCACTCTCCTAACCCAAAAACTAGCCAGCATCATGGTGCTCACCCACCACTGCCCTTGGTAGCTCCTTTCCAGCCACTTTGCAACAGGACAACAAGATTCTGCCTCTTTCTAAAACTAAACATAATCCCAACTGTTTAGCTTGGCCTTAGCTTGGCACTAGCCCAAGACCCCCAGACATGGTACAAATTAAAAAGTAGTCAGGGTAGAAATCTTTTTGCAGCATACCTCATTCCCTGGTATGGCTTTTGCACATCCACTCCAACAAGTGCTCTAGGTTTTGTCTCCAAACCCAAACCTAACCTTAAACCGACCCTGACCTCAACCTAATTGCTTGGCCTTTGCTGAATCTTAGTTAAGGATCCTCTGTTGTATGGCTAGATAAAAAAGTCAGGAGAGTAATACTCTTCTAACACACCACACCTTTTGGCAGCCACTTTGCAGTTTGACTCCAACAAGAATCCTAGGCTTTGTCTCTATCCTAATGCTCACCCTAACCCTAAGGGCCGGCCTTTGCTCAGCGCTGACCTGATAACCCTGGTCACAAACACAACTAAAAAAGTCAGGGGAGTAAGGTTTTTGTAGCCCACCACACCCCTTGGCGGCTACTTTGCAACCCCATTAGCCTTTGCCTCTCCCGTCACCAAATGCAAACCATTTTAGGAAGTTCAGGCTTCCCTCATGGCCCCTGGGCAAAGCCCAAATTAAAAAAAAAAGTTGAGTAGAGTAATGTTCTTCTAATCTACCACTTCTGTTGGCAGACCCTTTCCAACCCCACTCTATCTGGAGTTCCAGGCTTTGTCTCTCACCCCACCCTGACAATTACCGTGACAATAACTGTCACAGAGAGCTCGACCTTACCCCAGGACGCACAGGCATGGTCCAGATGAAAAAGTTGTCAGGTGAGTTTTTGTAGCCTACATCTTCTCAGTCCCTTTCCAGCCAACTCCCACAAGTGGTCTGCACTTTATATCTCATAAGCCTAAACCTAATTCTAAGCATCACAGAGAGTTTGAGTATACACCAGGATTCCCCTGGTGTCAGAGTAATAATCTTTTCATAACTACCACTTCCCCTGGAAACTCCTTTGCAGAAACAGTTCAAAAGAAAATCTAGGCTTTCTATCTCTCTTAACTCTAAAATTATCTCCAACACTAAGAGTGATTTGAATTTTACCTCTTGACTCCCAGGAATAGCCCTTATGAAAAAACATTCAGGGGAGTAATCTTTCTGTAGCCTACCACTTTCCTTGGCAGACTCTTTCCAGTCCCATTCCTACAGGAGTTCTAGTCTTTCTCTCCGTCTCCATCTCCAATCCTATATCTTGACCTTGGCTGATCCTCAGGCAGGATGTAGGTGAAAAAGTTGTCAGGAAATGAATCTTTCTGTAGCCTGCTACTTCTTTGGTAGTCGTTTGCTGCTCCACTCCAAAAGTAGCTCTAGATTTTGTCTCTCTTCTAACCCTAATGCTCACCATTACAGAGGGCTCAGCCTCAGATCAGGACTCCCAGGCACCATCCATATGAAAGTGCAGTCAGGGAAGTAGTCTTTCTGTAACACACCGCTTCCTTTGGGAGCCATTTTCCCACCCTGTTCTAAAGGGAGCTCTTGGGTTTCTCACCTAACTGTGGCTTCCACACAAGGGGTAGGATCAGCCTTACTCGAGGATCTCCAGCTATAGTCAAGGTGACAAATTGTTCAGTAGAATACTGTTCTGTAGCCCACCACTTTTCTTGACATCCCCTTTGCAGCCCTACTCCAGCACTGGACTTTGTCTTTCTCCTAACCTCTCCCCTAAGCTTAGGCTCAGGTTGAGCCTTACTCCAGGGCCCTGTTTTCTGTCTCTTATTCTACACGATCCCATCTAAAAGACCTCTGTGGAAAACAAAGAAAATTATGTGTAACTATTGTAATTTCCATGTAAGATTGCACTTTTTTTGTTTTACATGTAAATAATTTATTTTTATAGCTATTTTTTATCTCCTGGATATAAGAAGCACAGTACATATTCAACAGACCCTTCATTATATCTTTCTTCTTTTATCTAATTGACCATTCCTCATCAGCACTGAAACCCAACTTATATTCCAAACTTTTTTCCAACCATTGGCAATTCTAGCAAAAGAACAGTTTAAAAATATATATATATACTCTATGGGCCACACATGTATAATAGGATCCAAGTTTACAATTTTCCTTAAAAAATAAACATGCAATAATAAATTTATTGTCTAGGAAATTTTTCCATTAAAATTAAAGATATTGACTGCATAAAGACATGTAGTCTTTCTTACACATATACATAGTTATTACAGACTTTAGCCCCCAGGAAATTTTCTCAGATTTACTTAATTTTCCTCAGCTATTTTGCAATAATTTAAAAAAAAAAAGTTTTAATTTTGTGTGTATTATCAGTTTTAAAACATTCTTTTCTTCTTCTATTTACTTTGAGGGCATGTAAGTTAACTGTTTGAATGCATCAATACTATTAGACATCCATAAGTCCATAGGCTACCCCATATAACCTGGACCCTTTTCTTTCCAGGGGAGTAAAGTTACACCAGCTTCTGCAGCAAACAGCACTGAAGATATCACTCAAGTGAGCTGCATTTCTGAATGACTTCCCCATGCACATGACCAAGAACTATTGTTGGTGAGGTTAGCAATAGACAGCTTTGGGGCTGAATCTAGAACACAGCATGAATTCCCACATCTAGCTCAGCAGTGAAACACCTTAGCTATCTCATCAAAAGGTTACAGTTCAATTAACTTTGCTTAATATTTTAAAAAATATATCCTTACGCTGCATATATTAAATTGTAGTAGATGACATGTAGAAATTTAGAAATTAAATTTTTCCTACTATCTTTCCGTAGATATGAAATCTTAACATATTTACATTATGCACATCATTCTCCTTTTTCCTGTACTTCCTTTCTCTCCACTCAAACACATATGCATGAAATCCCTTATTAGTTTTAGCTTAATTCTTTTCTGCTATCCTTTCTCGTTACCAATCTAGCTTAAAACGTGGGAAAAAAGCATGCACTACAGTTACTGTTGTGTGTATCCCATACCAACCGAGCAAATTACATCATCAAAACAAAAAAACTGCATCACATGAACAAACTGAAAAAGCATTTTCTTTACATTACTCTGTTTTGATATTTCTAGACTTATTCATCACAGGTGATTCTTGAGTTGACATACCCCTTCAGACTTCAGAGGCAACCATCCTCTTAGCACAGACTCTGACTGTAGTAAAACCTGAAATTAGCAACTGTACCAAGCTTTGGACCAAAATGGTTTATTAGTGGTCCATCCCCCACCCTCATCATACCTGAAGAATGTCATGCCCTTACAATGGCACACTTTTTGAACCCTTTCCAATTTCAGACTTTTCCTTTCTCTTTTAATACCTCATTGCTTTTGCATCAATTACAGCCTGACCTAAAGCCACACTGGCAGTGAATATGATATATAGTAGAATCCATTTAAATGAATTTCTGATGAAAGAATAAAACTGTTAAAAGAATAAATTTACTGCACAGATTTATACAAATCCTGTATATGTACTGAAATCCTCTTAAAGGAAAAACTGATGAAAGATTAAAATGTTAAATGAATTAAAACTCAGCATCCTAGTGAAATATAATGATTATTTGACCTATTAAATGAATAGCTCCACTGACCATATAACTTTAAGTATTCAAATATATGTCAATTTTAAATATGTAGTGAAAAAATGTAAAGCAAACAGTGATCAAAGGGAATATCTATTAAGACAATAAACCTACAGAAGTGAAATATTCCTAAAGGTCTTTTTTCACCCAGGCGTGAAGCTAACAAGTCCTTCATTTCTGTTGAGAAGAAAGACTTTTAATGATTACTAAAAGTTATTAATTGCACAGCATAAATGTAATTTTTGCTTTGCTCAATTTCAACATATTAAAATGTCTGAGATAGTCATTCTCTTTCCTTCCAGCTGGACTCTCCACTTGTGGCAAATTTTTAGGAATCTGTTTTAAAAAGGTATTGACCAACATCTGCCATTAAGGCTGTCTGTATTCCATTTTATTAAAGTATCTTTTAAAATTGTGCTAAATTTGTCATTGCCAGTGAAACATACTAAAACATAAATGTTGGGAGCACTTTAACATTTATTTAGCTTTTGTAATTTTCATGTATAGTCAAGAACATAACATACAGACATATTTCTGATAAATGTTACATCCATGTATTCCAATGCTAAAAGAAAAATTAAGGCTTGTCTTGTCCCCCATCAAAAGCACTATTTTGGTAACACTAAAACTCTGTGAAGTGATCCCATTTTGAAAAAAATATATGCTTTATTTTTATATCTTGGTTTTGGCCAGATCTTCAAGTAACTGGTTTCAGGGTTAAATCCCAGATTAAACCACTAAAAATGTGGACTCTAAATCCCCTGACAATGAGGTGAAAATGATTTTATATATCAGCTTCCTACCTGAGAAGAGTTGAGTTCATATTCAGTTTAGGTCATAGGTGAAACGAGTTTGTCAGTTGCAATCTAGTCTGTAATGAATTTATATCTTGATCACAAAATTACTGTATTACCAAATTAAATATTGCCTGAAGGTACTGTTCATTAGAGATGGAGATCCAACAATGGATATTAGAGACTGAAGTGCATTTTCAGTGCATGAAGAACTATAAATCCCTAGATAGTCCTGTCTTGGTAACAAGATGCTATAGGTGGAAGTGGCATCCTTCCGCCTTCAGATCTTCACATTTGCACCACTTTGTGTTTATATGACCTTACAAATTGCAAAAATTTCAAACCAAGAAATACTATAAAACTTGAGTCACAGCCTTCTCTGCAGAAACTTGTGTGTAGAAATTCAAGGCATTTTTTTTGTGACTACTTATGCAACTGTGATTATCCTTTTGCCATTTAGCTCAAAGTCTATATTTTTCAAGGATGTATGGATAAAGCAAAGCCTTTATTGGATGGGTCTGGCTGGCAGTGGAGCATGCTGAAAGCTATAATTTCCCTATACTTAGGAAAAAAAGAGTATGTGCAAACTGTAGGCCACCAGAAGAATGCACACGTAATGGTGCAAATGTATCAGTCCTTTCTTACAAAAGATGTCTTCTGCCTGTACCTCTCCCGAAAGCAAAACCAGATGGGTACAAAAGGCCAGGAGGGATACATAAGGTTAACTTCAAGTACTTTGTGTTTCCCTGTGACTTTCCCATGAGCTTCAGAAAAATTTGGGCATGGGAAAATTTGACTGCCTGACTGGCAAAATACAAGGAAAATGTGTCTTGGGAGATTTGGTAGTGGAAACTTTTCAAGGGAGAATTTCTCCTTGAATTTCCGTTGTTACAAGTGCAATATGCCCCTTGTCTTCCACTCACACAGAGATCTGGGACTACAGAGAAATTTTTAGTTTACCAAAACTCCATCCACATCTATATTTTTATAATCAATATGCAATAGTAACCATAAAGAATAAAGCCAGACATAACCATGCAAATACATCAGTCGTCCCTAAAATTATGTTCTACTCTACCTTAGAGAGCAAAAATGTACACTGAAAACACAAATAGATGATAATAGGGAGACATAGAAGTTTAACTCTGCAAATACAAACATATTGGGTTGAGGTTTTGCAAATTAGAAATTTGATGGGGAGATGATCACATTTGAACTTTGATGCTCATACTAAGATGGTCTGTGATACTACCTTGTTGAGAAATGCAATCTAGTTGAGAGCTGGGAAATAAACAGCTTCTGTTGACAAGCTCCTAGAGACACCAACCACTGAAAAGAACAGGAGGTGACTGCATAAGAAACAGGGTGTATCCAAAACCAATAAGGAGTCAGCAAGGTCCAGGAAGCTGCATGAGAAATATAATTACAGAACTCTGTTTCGATAATGGTTTTACTGGGCCAGACAGAAAGAGTACTTTTTCTTAATGATGCAGTGAAGCGTGGAGCATATTCCAAGAAGCCCTTCAAAGCAAGGATGGAGAGGATGCTGCACATACATGCAAGACTTAAATACTTTTCGAGATACATACAAGAGTTAACAGCTTTATGGGACAGAAGAAAAATGTTAATGTAAGGGAGCTCTTGATTGTTCCATTCTCACATATAAATAACAGATTACATAATCCAATATTCACAGTAAATTCTTTGGCTGCACTCCAGAGAAACGTACATTTCCTACTTCATTTCTTGGGAATCCTCTTCTGAAAGACTCCTCCTTTTTAGCAGTTCATCCCACATCCCTTTCTATTAGTATAAAAAGGAGTCAGCTCACCATAGCTGATTATCGTTCTGATTGAATACTCAGATCAGGTAGCTGCAACCTGTCCTCTAACACCTTCTTTGACAAACTCTTCTCTTAAATCCTTGCTTGTCACAGTGGTAAAAAATGACTGAATCAACACAAGAAGGACCTATATATCTTTTAACTTCAGGAAAACAAATAATTGAATAAGGATTTGAAGCTATGAAGGGCATTTAGTGGGTTAATCTGATTTAATCCAAGAAAATCAGAATCAAGCCATGTTCATTGAGAGGACTTTAATTTTGTTTTGTGTTTTTTAAACAACCTAGAAAACATTTGACCTCCCTGCCAATAATTTCTCTATACTATTTATAAGCATTTTTGAAGGTGCTGATTACAGTGCTGAACGTCAATAGGATTCCATCTACTGTTAATGTTATTACTATTGCTGTAGTACTTAAAGTGGCAATTATGAAGCAAAGTCCAACTGGCCTATGGGATACACAGATCCAGAGTAAAAGACAGTTACTGTCACAAGAACAATATGAGAGACATTAATAGTTAACACAGTTCTACACAAGGAAAAATGTGAAACAGTGCTGGTCAGAGAAGAAGGCCTATGGGTGACATGGACCTCAGCATCTTGAGAATAAATACTTTCTTACCATGTATTCTCCAGGGTGAAGAAATTCCACACTTCAGATCGATTCTAACGATGCAGAACAGGAACGTACAATGATTAAATGATTTGTGTGAGGTGACACAGAAATCAGAGCCAAATATTGACCCCAAGATCCCTGAATCCCAGGTCAGACTGTGAGCTAATAACTGTCTGTTGGCTGGTACCAACAGAAGTCTAACATCCCCCTACTCTCTGCAGAGCCTCTCTTTCTTTTCCCAGTGTAGGTCTATTAATGGAAGGTCGTCTAAATTAAGATGCTACTCAAGCTAAACAGCAGATTATACCTCAAAATATTTTGCTTTTCTCAGTTTTCTGTATTCATGATGAACTCTGAAGTGCTAGGAACAAAGGCACGTGCAGAAATGGCTCATTTTTTTTATCTGCTGATAGGTGGGCTGAGAGGAAAGCACACTATGCCCCATCACATCAGAGAGTTTAATGCTTCCCATAGCACAGAGAAACAAAAGGTCAAAATTTGCTACTCGTGAAGTTCTACCTATGCCAACAGCTAATTTAGGCCCAATATACATGCTATGCAGAGAGAATAAATTCTTATGACACATCAAGTCTGGAATCCAGGGCAGCCTGGTAGTGATATTGAAGCAACACACTGTTTGCATACTGATTTTGGTTGTGCTGCTCTTTGTTTTGAAAAAACGTATTTATGCAGTTTCACTGGGAGCATTGGTGTCATATCCAAATAAAAGAGGAAATCCAGCCAGAGTGACTAGTTTGTTAACAGCTCATTCTATATCTCGGGAGAGATGCCTTCTAGGGTTTTGGGGTTTGGATTCTGTTTGTAAAGTAAAAGTCAAGGATACTCTTCTTGTTCTTTCAGATTTTGGAGATTTAAAATATCTCCTTGTCTATTTTTATTTTTATAGATTATGTGTACCCCATGGAATTATTTTATGTATAATTTTGATTTACTGATAGTTCACTGAACATTTAGAACCAACATAATTCACTAGCTGCTTCTTTTTTTTTTTTATTTGAAGGATCTTTGAGACTTTTTCTCTGCTTCTTAGCTAAGTACTTCTTTAGGCCTGTGTGTTCAGAATTTTGAGAGTTGCTTTTAATAGATCTGATCTTGCATGCACTTCATCTGCAGAACTCCTCCTCAAGAAATCTACAGCACAATAAACAAATGAAAGAACTTCACCTCAGTGTATCTCCTTAGTGGTTTTGAATGACTTTTAGTTCACCTCTTGAACCTCTTCAACACACTGTCAAACTGCCTGTGCTCTCTGCTTATCTGAGATTACTTTCTCCCCACTGAAATGCAGTTCATTACTTTCTTCAATGGAATTCTAAATCTGTTCTCTAATAGATTTCTAATCCTTAGCAAGCCCACGCATTACAAAGCAACCACTGTGCTTGCCATATGGTTAACCTGATTTTCAGTGACCCTGCCACATAATTTTCATTAAGAGCATGTGATTAGGAAAATACCACACCAGCCAGAACGTGATTCCCCTTTCCGGCTTTCCCTTATGATTCTGAGGAGATTCTGATTATCACACACCCTTCAGTGTCTACGGAGAACTGTGATTGCCTCCCCTCAGAAATCTCCTGTTCTTACATTCAAGAGTGTCATAAGACCTTGCTTCTCAAGCTCAGAGTGATGGGTGCACTGTTTCCTGGATGTCTGTGTTTCACTTGCTTAGAAGAATCAATAGATCAACAGGCTTTTGATCTATTCCAATAAGGATGGCACTATAATACAAAGCATTTTTGCATACGAGCATGCTGTTAAAGTAAAAATATTGCGTGTTATTTTTATCGTATTTCTGACCATGCAAAACAGTCTGACCACTTGTGAGTGTTAATAATGATCACAACCCGAGTAACTTTTCACAGCAATAGAGGACTTCATCAAAACATCTTTGGAGAACTTCTGCTCATGTCACTGTGTAACACCTCACTATATCCTAATTTCACCGACTGTGGGTTTCCATCTCATGTTCTGTTCCAAGCTGTCCTGAGATTATACTGAATATTTTTCAATAGTAGCAACTGTTAACCTCCAAAGTACAGGAATATCTGTGTTGGAAGGAGAAAAATATATATACACACGTCATGGTTTAACCTCAGCTGGCAACTAGGATCATGCAGCTGCTCACTCACTCCCCCTGGCTGGGGTGTGGGAAAGAATGAGAAGAGGAAAAGTGAGGGAACTTGTGGGGTGAAATAAAGACAATTTAATAGAGCAAAAGCTGTGCACACAAGCAAAGCAAAACAAGGAATTAGTTCACCACTTCCCATTGGCAGGCAGGTGTTCAGCCATCTCCAGGAAAGCAGGGCTCCATCACACATAGCGACTACTTGGGAAGACAAAATGCCATCACCCCGAATGTCCCCCCTTCCTCCTTCTTCTCCCAGTTTTATATACTGAGCATGATGTCACATGGCATGGAATACCCCTTTGGTCAGTTGGGGTCAGCTGTCCCAGCTGTGCCTCCTCCCAACTTCTTGTTCACCCCCAGCTTACTCACCGGTGGGGTGATATGAGGAGCAGAAAAGGCCTTGACTGCTTAGCAACAACCAAAACCATTAGTGTGCTACCAACACTATTTCCCATACCAAACCCAAAACACAGCACTATACCGGCTGCTGGTAAGAAAGTCAGCTCCATCCCAGCCAAATCCATGACAATACGGTAGTGTTGTATATACACTGGATTCAGGACTAACTGCCCCAGAGTAATAGCAGCAAGGATCAGTCACGGGGAGTGTGCAGGCAGCTGAGAAGAGGCGTGACAACAGTTCCAAAGCAATGGTACAAACTTGTGATGATGCAGTGCTTGAACAAACTTCTGTCTCAGCATTTTTTGCATCATCAGCTATTTATTTCAATATTCTGTATGTCATCAGTACTTTGGCAGACAGCCCATTTTATTAATTTTAATACTGTGTAAACAGCACATATGAAAGCTCAGTTTTGGAATAGCTCATTAATCTTCACTTGTTAAAGGCTGGTTTATCAACACGCACTTGGTAGCTGCATCATTTGTGTTACGACATCATGTGATGGTAAAAGCCATAAGAATTCAAACAAAGGTGTTATATATCTTATATTTGTATGTTTGACCAATAATTTGGCAGTGGGAAAATATCTGGGTCATCACTTTTCAGAGGTACAAGTTTATGTGTTTCTATTCCTTGTCAACATTAGAACACATTCCAGTGCCTGCTTGCACAGTGTTTTCCCTGCTGATGTAACTAGCTAGACAGGACAGAACTACAAATTGTATAATGAGACACAGTGATTTCCATGTGGGAGTAGGGCTGATAAGCATATGCTGCAAATTTTAGACAGTTTTAAACGACCCTCTTTTGGCTCAAATAAACCACCAGCGCTTTTATTATACCCTCTTGATATAGCTGTTTTTGTTGAAAGGGCAGGCTCTGACCTGCTATGACCAGAGGTTTCGGTGCTGTAAACAAGCTGCATACAGGCTTTTAAAGATGCTCCCAGTTTGGGAACATGTAGCAAATCTATGCCAGCAGCTTGGTTTACCTGTAGCTTCAGTGGGTAAAAGCCACCCTCAGACCATCTGAAACATCTCAGTTCCATATATTAAGGTGAGACTGAAAACTAGCGATGACACAATTCTTTCTGTGCCTTTGAATTGACTATCAATCTCAGCAAATAGCACTGACTGAAGCGAAAGAGGTTCCGTCTCTAAAAGCTGGTTATTGAGAACCATCTCCTTTAGAGAGACAGCAACATGCTTCCGTCTCTCCTTGCTTCATTGACACTTGGGTGAACCTAGCCAGGACAAGGGCTTCCAGAGCCCACTTGGAAAAAGTTTTGCCTTTCAGGACCTGAAATTTCCCAGATGGAACTGTATCTCTCTCTATGAAAATCAAAAAACAGGTGTGTCTCATGGCTATTAAATCCCAATTTTTTAATGTGCATCCATCATTCATGCTGGTGACCTAATGCCTGTGAAGTCAGCGTGAGAGAAGGAAAGAAGACAATTCACAGACCCTAAAAGACCCATGCACCCATTCAGAAATCTTCCACTATGCTCCTTACAGATGAGTTAAAATGTGAATTATTGGCTGGAAAAAGTTGATAAATAATTTGAAGTACGCAACAGTTGAGAAAACTGTGACCTCTTCCACAGACAGTTCATGAAGAAATGAATAGAAAAATAAACATTCATAACTTAGTTATTCATGAATAATTACCCAACCATCTCTCTTTTCTGTCCACCCACTGCCAGTGAGGAACATGCCATAACCACAGCCATATTTTTTCTCTTGTTTAACATTTTCATTTCCTATGTTCTTCAGAAATGTCAGATTTGCAACCAGTGCAGGTTGATATCTCTCAGTGACTTCAACTGCGTTATGTGATTTGCCCCAGCCAAGGACCTATCTCCAGCTCTCCTTCTCTCCCTTTTTTCTTCCCCTACTTGCATGAAGAATTTGTTAACTCACATACACAATCCCACTGAATTATTCACCAGGGTAAGTGAAGGTTACATGATTAGGCTCTCTGAATCAGACTTCTGATGTGACTTTAGTCATAGATTTTCTTTTTTTTTTTTTCCCCAAAAATGTGTATGGAAAAGAAGATGTGCACTGCACAAGTATAGTCTAAACAGCCATAACCAGCTGTTTGTCCTTCCTTTTTCTCCTTTTGCTCTATACCCAGCCCTCCTGACTGATGGCAGTTGTTTGTGTGGAAGCATTTAGATTCACGTAGAATCTAGGAGAAAAAGGATCGTTTGAGTTCTACGTATTTAATTTGAGGCCTTGAGCTCTGTGGATATCTCAATACACCCTAACTGTGGTACACTCTGGAAATCATCACTCACCTTGCTATCTCTCTGTATCTCTGGGCAGCTGATAAATACATGTAAGTCACTCATAACATCAGCACTCCTTGCAGGACTTTCATGATAAATACATGTAAG
The DNA here is from genome assembly GCA_013398295.1 of Chionis minor. Taxonomy (NCBI): domain Eukaryota; kingdom Metazoa; phylum Chordata; class Aves; order Charadriiformes; family Chionidae; genus Chionis; species Chionis minor. The sequence goes on from VZSF01010685.1 coordinate 411,523, forward strand.
TCACTCATAACATCAGCACTCCTTGCAGGACTTTCATGATAAATACATGTAAGTCACTCATAACATCAGCACTCCTTACAGGACTTTCTTTCACTTACCGGGGAGAACGGCACACACAACATTCATATAATAGATGCCTCCTTCCTATCACACCTACGGAGACCATATCTGCCAGCATATATCATTCAGACTCATAGCACTGTTGCCACCTGAACCCTGAGGTTCAGGCACAGCAGCCTGGGTTCAAAACTACGAAACGCTGCCAGCTGCTCAAGATGTATTTCACCTGCAACATTTGATGACCTTCCTCCTCATGTAAGATGCATAAAACTCCTAATAAACATCACTATGAGAGATGGGACTTTTATCTAACTCTCTTGGGAGAATTATCCATCGCTTGGAGTCTCTAAAAACAGGCTATCCTATGAACCTGTAGGCACAAAGAAGCCACAGGTACCAGAGGACTAGACATTCGTGTTCGCAAATGGTGAGGCCAGAAAGAACCATGACACTTAGGAGGCAACACCCTACTTAGGTCAGATAAGGATGCCCGGTTATTAAGCTATCCATGTAATGAGACCCTCAATTGAAACATTTGCATAACAGCCAGAAAGGCACTAAAACATCAAGAGAGGGTGAGCCCATTGTCCATAGGTCTTGCAGTAATTACCAAAACTCATGTCTCAAAGTTGTGACTTTGGGGTTTTTTTCCCCTCCAGCATTACCTCTGGTGATATTGTTCAGGGAAGAGGATCACTGGATTGACAGGTTATACAACCAGGAGCTGCTTGGAGAAACCAAAATACAAAGCTGAGCTCGAGACCTTGATTTGCAGGTGAAGAGTCCTCATTGAGCTAGGGCACTTTTAAGATCTCTTGAAGCTATGCTGAGTTTTTTTCATGTCAGCGTATCTTAGAGCTATTTTAAATTGGAGTCTGTCAAAACCTCCAAGGGGCCATTATGACAACTAGAGATTACCAATAAATAACCATTTCTGGTATGTTCCCTTACTAATACTTGCTGCAGGGTTGTAGGATGAAGGTTAAGGACACTATCTCCTTAAAGCTCTTCCACATTTTCTGACTTTTCAGATAATCTTTCTCTTCTCCAAATCCCTTTATCATTTTATCTCATTTCCCCTGGCTTCTTCCATTGGCCTCACCCCTGGTTTGTTCTATAATCTGCATCCTGCCCTTCTCACGCTGCCCTCAGCAGCTCCATTTCTCACTGAAAGCCCTCTCTAGTACTAGCTTTCAGCATTGCCAGGTATGCTTTAGGCCACTGTCAGCTTTCCTCACGCTCAAGGCTCATGTTTCTCCCTGCTCCTCATGTCTTCCCCCATCCCCCATCAAGTATCATGAGCTGCTGTAAGTTTTCACATGTATTTTCTTCCTTCACAAGCTTCTTCAACATATGAGCTGCAGTTTCTTTCACTTTATCCCTGAGCATTTTCAATAAGCCATATTTCCTCTTCCCAGACTGTTTGCACTAGCAGATGCTTTCTGCACCCATCTAGAACTGTTTCTCCTCTGGATTATTCTTTCTCTCTTTTCTTCTGTAGGGATCTTTGAAATTTTCAGTTCCCTTGAAACACTCCTTATAGCCCTGCTGTCTTCTGCAATTCCAGTTGTCTTTAATGGGTGGGTTATTGTTGGTATAGTCTGTGCAAACCTTTAATTTACCTGTATCATTCATGTTTCTGTGGCCTCAGTTCCACTCAGCAGCACCATTTCCAATGAAAAGTAATATTCAGAAGCATGCACTGTATTTACATTTTTCTTCAAATGTAATATCTCAGCTGTAGAGACAAGTTTGACATTAAAGAAACTTTCACTCTCATTCTCTGTTCTATGATCTAAAAGTACTCTCTCTTCCTCACTTTTTTTTTAATTCTTTTTTTTTTCCGGATATAGCTGTCCTAGTAGAAAGTTGTGCCAACAAACACCACATTAAACAGAAGTGACACCAGCAAAAATAAGAAGACAAAGCAGACACATCTCTGCCTGGTTAGATACATTAAAAAAAACGCCACTAAATGACAAAAATACACAGGGAATTATCTGTCCCATGTATCTTAGCACCTCCTAAAGCACTCTCTGATTTGCAGTGGCAAAATACCTTACAGTACTTTCCCAAATGTTAACATAATACTGCAGTAATATTTTATTTCCTACCTTCAGTGAATTTATTTTGCCAATGATTGTTCTCTGCCTCAGCAAAACTGCTTTATCTCTCTTCTCTATTTAGCTCATGTGGGGCTGAATCCTGCAGTACTAGTCCCAGTGAAGCCAGTGCAAGTGCTGACTCTGTAAGAACCAGATGTGTCCCATTGAATAATTATCCAAAGCTGACTGAACTCCCAGAAGTTGTATGTTGAGACAAGCATTCGCATCTAAAAGTTGTTAACCAAAGCAGGAGCCCCACTAAAACAACATTCTCTGCTGCCTCCCAATGCCTTCGCTGACTTCTTCAAATAAATATTACTAGTAAAAAAATCCAAACAAACAAACAAACAAAACTCAACAAACCAACCAAACAAAACCAACAGCAAAAAAGCCAAGATAAAGATAAGATTTCAACAAAGAGAAATGATCCAGTATTATTGAACAAAAGATTGGAACACTAAACCTTTCTCAACTGTAAGTCAATTTAATTTTTAAACAGAGGTCAGCTGTTTTTTCCTGCTGTAGAAATACATGCAAAAATTCCACAAAGAAACTCACTTTCTGAAGTTTTAACAAATCAAAGCACGTCAGAGGCATAGGAAGGTGGAGCTCTTGTTAATGTTGAGGAATATGTAGTAACCACATCATTCAGCAACTTAGCTATTAAGTAGTATCTTATTGCTGCCTAGTTGCTGCCTTATTGCTACCTAGTTTCTAACTTCCACATTTTCTTTTCCAGCCAGCGCAGATACATTCTGTAAGAAAATTTGTTCTCCTGCTGAAATCACTGAAGACTTAGTGTCTCATTTTAGTAAGAATTTAAATTTTACAGTCAAATTGGGTATTAAAGTCAAAAGCAGTCTTCAAGTTTTAAAATGTCTTTTCTGTTAAAAAATAGTTTGAACGATGCAAAACCTGCAACAGTCAGAAAGCGTTTCAAAGATACTTTGGCTAAAACCTTAGCGATGATGCAACTCAGATAAGGATGCTGTTCTCATCTTTTTTTAATTGTTCTCACAGGAGACGAAATCCAGCAACCCAGCAGAAGAACCCTGTGCCAGCAGTGGGATAGGGGAGAATATGGAGAGAAATTTTGGAGATTTACCCAAGGAACAAACTCCTTTTCGTAGCCTTTCTGGGCAGGACACACTGTTTCCCAAAGCACGAGGCAGAGGGCTAGTCATTTGAGATTGAGGATTGGTGAGAATGTCTTCTTCCAAGTGAGAAAGAGAAACAGGGCAAAAACATACTGTTCATTAAAAAACTCCCTCTGGGGCTGTTTCCTAAAGGAGTCTGCTTGTAAATTAATGACGTCTGGCTCTGACTTGCCACCCTGAGCTCAGCTGGACGCTGTGCTGCAAACCAGAGATTCCTCCAACTGCCGCAGCTCCAGTTAAGCTGGTGCCTGAGTAACAGCATCAAAGAAAAATGGTACAGGAGAACAAATCCATGCTGTTAGAAGCTCCACATGGCAAGGGAATAAAGAATTTCTTTTTTTTTCTCTGCACTAACCTTTTTGTTTTCATTACTGTCTTTCCTGCTAAGCTCATAAAGGCCTACGTGTCTGAGCCTGCCAGGGGCTCTGACTTGGCTTTGGCCAGGTATGTTGGATTCATTAAACCCACAGAAAACCTGGGAAAGCCCAAACTTATGAGCATGTTCATAATTTGGGAGCCATCCCGTTATGTATGTCAGGGGCCTGAGGTTGCCCCCCATCAGGGCTCGGGGCCAGCTCGGAGCCGGGGCGGCCTCGTCCCACCGGGGTTGGGGGGCCACCCGCAGACGGGACCCCCCATCCTGTGCGCCAGGGCAGCTGGGGACCCCGGGGTACGCACCTCTGGGGCGGGGGGCAGGTCGTGCAGAACCCCAGGGGCTGAAAGCGCCCCAGCTCGCTCTCAGGGTGCAGCGCACCCATCCCAGGCTGGCCCGGGGCAGCAGGGCTGTCAGGGCGGCGCAGTGCCCTCCTCTGAGGCCAGCCAGCCCCAGCCCACAGCTCCGCAAGGGGACCCACGCCCGGCATGGGACGGTCATTAAGGTGGCTGCAGCCCCACCACCCCCAAGCGCCCCCTCAGGCCGCGGGCTCAGCTGGGAAGGCGGCCCCTGGGGCTGGATGGGGCTGGGGCAGGGCTGTGTTGGGTCGGAGCTCAGGCCTGGCCCCAGCTCAGCTGAAAGCCCTCCCCATGCCGGGGTCGGCGCTGGCCGCACCCTGATGGCAGCGCAAGGCTCTCTGGCCACGCTCACCTGTGGCCCTGTGGCCCCGGGCCTGCCCATGGCGGCGTGCTCTGAGCTGACCTCTCCAGCCCCGGAGAGGGGACGCCGCCAGGATCCTGGGACAGGGCATGATTTATTATCAAATGGAAACGTCATACTCTGACAATACAACAGGGCAAGGCTGCTTTTTCAATGTTCGACTAGAGCGAAAAGAAAAGGAAACAAAAACCAGCATTGCTGAGGCACTGTTGGGCAACTGCTAAAGCAGGTTGCTATTTTTTACGTCTATTGCTCTAACTTTTAAAGTGTTGGTGACATGAGGACTAAGGGCAGCTCTTACCTTGGCACCAGCGGTGTCCATGCGCACCAGGACTTCACAAGCCATCAGTAAAACCTTCCTGAGCCCCGTATCCCTCTAGCACCAAGCATGGCAGCACACGTGCCAGCACCACAGCACAGGGATCCCCCTCTGTGGCCCGCAGTGGGGACACCCACCAGCTGAATGTCATTAGAGCTGCCACCAAGAAAGACCGCTTCGGAGAGACAACTGGACATTTTGCACCATCAATAAGCCTGCCACAGCCTGCTTCTGACCAGTCAGTCAACTGGCAGTCTGTAATTGCACTTGAATTAAAACTTACCTGAGTTCTTTATTTTTTTTCCAAAAATCTCCAGAGGGAAGCTAAAAAGGTAAAAAGCAAAAGAGAACAAATTCTGCAGGGAGACTCGAATTAGTTCTGCTGACAAACCCAAGAGGTTACTGCTCCCAGCACCGTCAGATACTGCAGTGGGAGGGAGCAGGAGGTGGTCCTCTCCCGTCGTTAACAGCACGCCCCAATGCAATTCGTATTGGGACAGGGGAGTTATAACTAGACCTTGGTTTTTGGATGAGACATTATTGATCTTTCTCTGGCTCACCTGAAAAGCAGGGGCTAAGAGCCACACTGCCATGGAGAAATAGCTCAGCATGGAAGGAAAAGGCTTTGGTGTTATCCTGGTCAAAATGGCACCCCAGCCATGGCAAACAGCGGAGGGGGAAAGCCAGGTGGCTAAAAGAGAGTGGTTGCGACTCAGGCTCATTCCCTGATCTCTTCCTGGGGCAGGACTGGTATAATCTAGCCCTTAATATGCAAGTTACTGGTGGAGAGTACCATAAATATGAAACATCAAAATGTCATTTGCACAGTCACTTTAAACTGATATGTCCTAGCACTCTCTTCCTTCTGTGCAGGAAAGATAATAATCTGTTAAACTCTCTCCTGGAACCATATTTTAGCATTTTAATTAGAGACCCAACACATGCACTAAACACACTCTCAATAAAGGGCACACCTTAATAAAAGTCAGTACAGCATGCTTCTGTAACCCAGCAAGGTCACTACCTGAGAGGAATCACCAACAAGGCGATTGGATTATTGCCAGGACAACCAGCAAAGTTACCGGGGCTGTTTCAGGAGGCCACTGCTGCTGTTGGCCAACGGAGAAGTGCAGGGAGGCAACATGCTGCCACTTATCCACACCAGTGTTCATCATGGAGAGCAAATGAATTTAAATGTAATTATTATTTCTTTCTAATGGCGGGCTGCTACTGGTCTGAAACATCATTCACTGGGTTATTACTGGTGATGCGTGCCGTGGGGGGAAGCCTGTGCCTTTCTTCCTCCTTTGAGCACCATCTCCCTCTGCTGTCCTGCCAGAGCTCTGCACTTTGATTCCAAAAGGTGACCTCTAAAGTGTAACCAAAATAAATAAGTAGAAAACTTGGACAAATACTCTGTACAATGTTTGCTTAACACTATTTAGCTTCATCAAAAACACTTTAATGTCAGGAAGGGTCAGTCCCAAACACTGGAGGCTTTCCAGTGGAAAATACATAAATAAAGAACAGCTGGGAAATACATTTTCTCCTTATGGAGTTGCCCAATCAGGTTTTCATTATTAGTAAGAAGTAATAATCAGTAACGTCTTCTCTGGGAGGGAAGTAACATGAATTTCTAAGCAGCAGAGAACCTCTGAAGAGAAGAGAATATGAAAAGTGTTCTCAGCTTTTGTTTTTTGATGGAAAGACAACATCAGACAAATGTCTGACTGAGGCAGGGGGAATTCTTGCTGTCTCTGTATCCATATGTGAGATATCAGGACTCAAAGGGCCAGTTCAGAGCATAAACTATGAGGTGAATGCATCTGGATAACACCTTTATTCAACCTTTATTTTAGGTTTCTCAGAGGCATTACTCTGTCAGTTTTCATTGGCATGGGTGGCTAAGTCCTTGTGAATTTGGTGATCATCATTACTACCTCAGACATCAGGCTATCAGCCTCTCCAAGAGGCTCTGGGTCCTTCTTTGTCTGCAGATTGGCAGAATTCTTAAGTCAGTTTCAGTCCTGACAGGTAAAGTACCAATGCACTTAGGATTTTGCTTTAATTGATATTTTTCCTGAGTTTTCATGAGAAAATCCTGAAGTTCATTTCCTTCCATAAGCCCAGAATGAACATAATATTCTTGAGGCAGTAAGGTGAGCTCACACTAGGTTTGCAGTGTAAATAGCTATTTTATGTTCTCTATACCAATGGTGGATGAACCATGACAATACTGTCCTGAGTGATAAAAAGCTTATTAAATCACAGCTTGCAAGCATGAGACTACAGTCTTGATGGTTTGCTTTTCCAAACCCAAGTAAAATAGCAATTTGCTGATTGCACTTCTTTGAATTCTTGCAGGAGTGTCTCACGTTCTACTGTCATTTAACAGAGGCCAAAATTTATTCTTATTTGGTTATGAGTCTTTCAGTACAGTTGGTGTATGCACATGAGAGCACATTTTGCCCCTTGCTACTTAATGTACACATCACAGTTCAGATTCTTCTCCTGAACGTACTTAGTGTGAGACAGTCAATGATATTTTATTTACAGTAGCAGTGGGTGAGGTGTTGAAATTTTCATTCTCCCAGTTTTTAATAGTGTTGAGAAAGGAGTGTCATGTTTCTCAGTCAGCATAATTTTTTTTTTCTACGACCTCCGAGTAGAAACACTGGGAGAATCTTGCTCCATACCAGAGAATGAAGCAGAGGTTCAGCATCATTCTTAAGCTCTGTGGAGGGCCTCGTGCATAAAATTAATTAATTAAATCTGAATGTGGGGGGAAAAAGATGATCTTTTTCTCCATTACATCCCCAGTTTGCAACAGACAAGAGCGTTCCGTCATCAGTGGCACTGCCCTGTTGGAGTTGCAAGGTAAAATTATGAACCAGGTGCAGTAGCAGACTAGAGAAACCTAACCCACAGATATTAAGCTATCTATGTGGATCCAGAAGAACAAGGAGTTTTCAAAATCATCTGCCTTGTTATGGATCCCAATTGCTCACTGACAGAGGACCAAACCCATACATTAGCCATCTCAGAACAGCTTTCTCAGGTTTCTAGTGCCTAAATAATGTGATAATATCATGTTCTTTCTGACACTACAAAAAGTCTTCCCTAAAAAATATATGGCTTTTAATTCAGGTATTGGTTGACTGGTTTAACATTCCTGTTTTTACCTCAGCTTGTACATAATTCTAGAAGTGCAACAATTGCAATGTGTCTCTGATACACATGGACCCAACATCTACACACTACTGAATTAGTATACTAATGATGTTACTGCTTTAATTAGCCATGCTACTGTGACTTTACTGGACTCTTTCCCAAGATCTGTTCAGGTTACTGCATAAGACAAGGACACTGATTTTCTTTTAATTCTTCTTTTTTTTTTTTTTCTTTTATTTATTGACAGGGCTGCCAAGTTCACAGAAGAATCAATAACCAAGGATATTCACATAGGGTAAGATTTACAATGCATGTTTCACACACAGTAACAACTGGGGCCTCAGAGCACTTACTGAAACCAACAAAATGACAACTGATATGTCCTCCAGTGAATCTATGTTAAGACGTTCTGTCTGCAGTAATTAAAAACTAGGTAATCTCACCTGTGTGAAAAGCCCACCATAAAATCAGCTCCACTTAGTAGTGTAACTTGACATGTTGACTTTTTACATCAGCAGCTATGTCCTCTAAGCCAGCCTCTGGCATCACTATGCTAAGTAGCAGCTCCCTTAACTCAAATCAAGTAAAGGAAAGTAATGTGCTAGCTAGTGTGCATGTTCTTCTCAAGTGATCCCTCTTGCTTTTCCTACTATGTCTTTCCTTCAGTATTATGTATATGATGGTCTGGTAATCCACTAATTACACCTGACCAAATCACACTTAGGCAAACAAACAAAATATATTTTCATACTGTTCTTCTTGTCACACATAAATTTTGTAGTAATTATACCTTTCTTTCAATTCTTTGAGCTTATTTAGGCAAACGTGTCTGCTGTCAGTAAAATACCCAAGTTTTCTGTTGTGTACTAATAGCTGTGCAAGACCTAGATGTCACTGAGCACAAGGACTCCCTGGGTATTCATAGTGTATGGTATAAATTAAATTGATTCTCTTTCTTCCTGTACTCCAGAAACGCCCTGAAACTTCATGCAAAATCAGAACACACACACTGAAACAAGTAGTCTCTTCCATACTTCTTTCATACACATATTTGTACTGACTTCATGCAGCAACTTCTATGCAAAGAAATAATGAAGAAAAAAAAGCAACTAACCTCATTATAGGTTATTGCATGTAGGAAGCATTATAAATATTATTAATTGCTTGGCTCTCTTCCTTCTCTGTCATATTTCCCCCAGGTCTCTGTTCCATGCTCAAGGCCATTATTTGATGAGGGAGGTATAAAGTCATAACAGGCTGATGTAAATTTCCTTTGAGATGTCTTATATATCACAGATACCACGAGGGAGATGAAACAGCAATTTTGTTCCCGTTCATAAGTAAGGATGGAAGAAATGCTTCATCTGAAGAGAACTAAACTGATGCTCATTCTCTAATTGAGGCCAGCATAGTATATTATTCTTCAGGTAAATTTTTGATAACACTTATTGCCTTTTTCAGGTAGATCTTTGATAGCACTTATTGCCTTTTTCAAGACCCCTTCTGGAAGGAGGGCTTGTAATTCTCAGGAGGAAATGAACAACTCCAAAACTGAGGAAGATAAAGAAGATGTCTGTGTCAAGAGTCTTAGACACGCTCCATCAGTGTACTGAATTTTATGGGGTTTTTTCTAAATTAAAATCAGAAACTTATTACAGAATTTGAAACAAGACAGTAGCTCAGGCAGTCACTTTTCAAGAACACCATCAGCCTCTGAACAGTTCAGAAACCTTGTGTCAGTCTAGTGTAGATACTTGCGTTGCTGGTTTGAAAAGGTGCCGATCTATGACTCTGATGGGGACATGTTTGGCATCTTGGCTTTCCTGAGCAGGCCAAGAAACCACTTACTGACCTTAAAAAGCTTAGTTAGGCATTCAGTGAGGCAAATTTACAGAAGATGATGAAAATCTGAGGAGAATATTCATTTCACAAATACTATAATGCGTCAATCCAGGGAAATGAAAGAACACTTTAGGTGAGCATGTTCCATACCAAGAACAAGTGTGTCCAGTATCTGTTTCATCTCCATGTATGCCTTTAGAAATCACCTGTTATTTAACATGCAGGATGACCTTTTAATAAAGCACCAATGAAGTGATATTTTAAAATACTTTAACTACAGTCTCCAGTTTTTGATCAGCAGCACATTTGTGCCATTCAGCTGTTAACCTGATTTTTTTTCCCAAAGGATTTCACCATCCACATCAGCAACAAAGCAGATTCTGTGCAGATGCGACTATGTGCAAGTCTGCTGCAGACAAAGGAGGTACTGTAGTTCTTTACATTGTTCAAGATTCTATTCCAGAAACAATTTAGGCTTTGATCCACTTGTAACTGTCACAGTTATGTTTTCAGATGAGCCCGCTCATTTGAATGAACTCAAAGAGGGAATTGACACCGTTTGTCTTACAGCTATCTTCAAAACTGGGTGACAAATACCAACTTTCCTACATCAATAAACCCTGGTAAAATTGTATACCACAGCTCAAGAGGAAAAGAATTTGCTGAAATCCAGCTCTTGTTCAGATGTGGACTAGAAGCTGCTTTTACACTCAGGCTTTACTTGCAGCAGTTTAATTGGTGGGGCAGCAATATCTTTGCTCGGCTAACTAGAATCATACTTCTCATGGGAAGGATTGTTACCTATTCAACATATATAGATATTATCACAGTATTTTGCCATCAAAATCAATGGCAACACTTTATAAGCAGAATAAAACTAAGGATGAGAATAAGTGTCAAAATTTAAGTGGGTAATATTGACTGAAAAGTAGAAGGAGGGGGAACCACACAGTCATTTGAAACAGAGCATCAGGAATTGATGAGGAATGAGTTGGGGAGCCAGGAAAGTGTCTCAGTAGCAGAAGTTGGCATAGCTGATAATTGAGCTACATAGTCAAGAAGATAAAATATATATGTATGTTTCCTGGAGAATGGGTTTCCCAGAATTTTGTGTGGTATTGATTTTTTTTTTTCACTGAAGTGACATATTTGGTTTTCTAAATTGCTTTCACTGAGACTCTGTAGTGGTAAAACCAGAATTGGCTGGGGAAAAAAAAAAAAAAAAAAAAGAAAAAGCAGTGATGCACTCAGATAAGAGAGAGAAATAGGCAGAAACTGTCAATGTAGATATTCTTAAAATTTCAAGGGTCAGGCTCCAGCAACACATCTAATCTTATTAATTTCAGTGGAACTCTTCACTGATAAGTATACTAATCAATAAAACTATGCAGAACAGCAACCAACCCTTAAAGGGGATGGCATCAGTATGAGACTTCTATTCTTCTGAGTCTATTGAAGGGCCATTATAACAGTTCTAATACATTTATCTTTCTCAGTATATAACATTTTTGAAATTGCTTTACTTTCTATTATCAAGGTCTTAACCCTATACATTTGGAATCCCAAAATTTATCTGTCGTGCTAAACATTATTTCCTCTCTGATGCTGAACTGTAGAGGACTATTGTATCTCCATCTTCGAGACATACTTTCAAAATTTTGATAATACTCTACGACAAGACTGTCATATATAATTACCAGGCTAGCAGTTATGAAGACATTGGTATCTGATTCCCTTAGGTCTACAAATATATGACCATAATGCTACAAACAGCTGTCCATCAGCACCTCTGCTTATCTACATCTATGTGGAAGGGTTTAAATATCTTCTCTCAATGCTTGTGAGCAAATATTCTCTGCTGCCTTTTCTGCAGCGTGCAAGGCCAGCCTAACTGCCAATCCATGCTCTAATCCCAGTGAGACCAGAGGAAAACAAATGCCAACAAAACTTACTACACCGTCTTTAGAAAGATAGTGAAGGTCAGACTAACCAATCTCAAATAAAAATGACACTACATGAACATGCCCATTTTGTCTGAATCCGTATTAATTCCCCCCTAACAGAACACTGTTGTCTGCTTCACAAAGCAAGTCTCATCGCTGTTTCTGGGAAAGAACTTGCAGCTCTTCTATAATCAGCTGCTGGAATATCCTAGTTTATTCAGTGCCTGTACTCATTCATCTCATTCCATACAAAATATTTCATTTCCTGCAGTGTCACATAGCATCATCTATTTCAGTCACATTACTAACGACATTTTCTCCACTTTTTTGAAGCCATGTAAGTACAAAGTCACGCAGGAATATGAACCTCTTTGTGGATAGCAGCTAGGCAGCCCTCTGTTTCTCGGACTTCTAGCAAAATAGTTATTCATAACAGTAACAAGATCACTTCTTTTAGAAATAATTTAAAAAAAAAAAAGTTACATTTTTATAGCAAACTCCTTAGCTGGTGTGAATTAACAAAGATTGATTGACTTTGTGTTAATTCAGCCCACACTGACCTTAACAGAGGAATGCTAACTGGAGATCTGACCCTGACCAGCTCATCTTCTGGAAGTTGTAGAACCACATTTAAAAAAGGACTGCACTCTGAAAGACATTAAGTTACAAAAAAAAAAAAAAAAAAAAGTCACAAAGGAAGGTCGTTGGGTGGAGAGAGATCTGTCACAGTGGGACAGCTGTAGGAGAATTTACCTGTTAGGCTACAGCAGAGAATTCACGTGGGATACACCAGAAGTGTTTCGTCCCAGAGCAAGACTTTCAATAAAGACCTTCCGAGATCCAAGTCAATCCAACTACCAGCCACAAAGCCCATGGAAACCAAGCTTTATGAGTTTTATCACCTGCAGATCTGCTGCTTATGTTATCTTTTCATTATTTGTTTTCATCAATAAAGTTTAGCTTATGTTATTTACCATGAAGAACAGACTTCCATTTGAGTTCTTCCTTACTGTTCTTCGAAACATTATCCCCTGTGAGTATCTAACACATCTTCCATCCCTGTTACAGTTGCTTACAAAAATCTTTCCTGTTTTCAGCATTTTTAGTGGTGTTTGAAATCCATTTCTATAATAACACTGAATTCCTGTCCTGGCAATTTATGAAGAGCTTCCTCAAAATTCAGTAAATTATGAACTGTCAATGTCAATCTTGAGTGTAATCTTATCAAAAAACTTGAGGTTAATTAGGAAGGATCTCATCCTTCTAAATCCATATAAGCTTAACATAATAACTGAGAGTTGAGATCAATTACTCATGGTATGTCAAGGGTATGAACTTATATGGTAATGATTGAGTGCTTGGCCTGAATGCTCAAAAGTCAAGGTCAGAAAGCATGCCAAATGCACATTTAAAATTTCTTGAAGTCACAAGTGCTGGGGTGGGGGAGGGAATGGGATGAAAGTCTTATACGTAGGAGTAATAGCTAGGGTGCGTATTGATATGAACCTTTGAGGCCAAATTCAAAAGATATTGTAATTGTAAAAACAGAGAGAAGCTGAGAATTACTGAGTCTGAAAATGGGATCAGCAATAGTTTAGAAGCATTTCATTAAGTAATTTCGGAGACGCCATTTCACAAACAGGTATCTAGCTTTCCCAGTGGGTTAATAACTTTAACTCAAATAAAAGTAAGGTACTCTGTCCCATGCAGTGGTACATTCCTTGCGCTACGAATTCACCTTAACATGACGCTGATTGTCCCCTCCAAGTACTACCTTCATAACATTCTCTCCAGTCCTCTGGAAAGACATTGCCACTCCTACTTTAACCACATCAAGACAAGGAGAAAAGGAGAGTCCTAAAGCAGTGCTGCTCACCTTGGGAGGCAACAATAAAAAGACTGGAAGAAGATTGGTCTTGTTTGTCTTTATTTTTAATTTTTTGTTATTTTTCACTTTTTTTTTTAAGAAGAACCCACAGCCTGTAAAACATACTGTCTCTAATACTCTTGAAGGAGCTGCCTCCCAAGTGAACCACTGAAACAGAGACTGGCTTAGATGCATATAAGTGTATCTCCGTCATTGCACCAGAAGTCAAGAATAAAATCTTCAAGAGGATGCAAAATTACAACAAATTACTTACAGCCTTGGACATGGCACTAGATTGCAACTGGGATTTTTAGTGTCTAAAGTAGGCTCTGTAGGCTTCCTCTGTAGGTCAGAGGAGAATTTATTTTAAACCTCTTGGACACTGTGGCATTGATAGTTTGTGCATAATTCCCCCCNCTCACATTGAGATTGTGAGATAAAGCATCCTGAGAGGATCTCTCACTGATACAAGACAGCATACTCTGAAAGATTAAAATCAGACCTGAGCAAGCGAGCTCAGTTACCAGAAGCAGTATAAATGTGTTAACACAGCGTTCCACCAGGCTGGTTTGCACAGTCGACAAATTCCTGTCCTGCAGAGCCTGCCCAGGTGGGACTATACGGTCCTGGTACCAGGCTAGTCCAGTGAGGTGCACTGTCCCTCCAAGGTAGCTCAGGACTCTCTAATGGCAATAACGTAGTGCTGGCATAAGCTTTAAAGAGTGAGAATTTTCAGTTCTGCAGCATATGGGTACCGTATGGCAAGATGAGTACATGCGAGACTCAAGGAACATTTCAAATCTGCAATCATATGCCAACCTTTCTGCACAAGAAGGTTGCTGGTGAGCATTCCCTGGAAGGTAGTGCTTCTCCCTCCGTGTGCTCACAAAACCCATGCCACCTGAGGCCAGCACCTTGGAGAATGTTACGGCTACAGGAAGTTCAGCAACTCTGTTATTATGTTTAGGCCACTATGGCTAGAGCTTTTAGTTAGCTAAATTCCACATTGCACATTATGAATACAGGCCGCCCCATAGGAACCCAGTACTCCAGACCTGTGACCAAGTCACAGCATGCCAGCTGTGGTGGTGAGACTCCTGGTTGTGTGTTCCCAGCCATAGGGCAGAGGATTACCTTTGCATTTGCCATGAGATAGGAACACACAGTGGTGGCAGAGCTGGTGCCACATAATTTGTCAAGCCACAGTAGCTTCATCATATGTTTGCATGGTAGGGAGCATGGAGAATGAAGCAAGTCTGCTGTGGAGAGAAAGTGGGACAAGTTTGAGACGAGGAATCAGGGATAAATGAGGAAAGGTGAGAAAAGAAGAATACTGTGTCAGGAGAGAGAAGGGGGGAAGTAATGAAAACTTCCTGGTAACCGCATTATGGACGCACTGTGAAGCGGTATCTGAGGAGATCTCCATCCCCAGAGGTACGCTTTCTGTTTCTTTTTGCCCTGCAACTCTACTCACAGCATTAAATTCATGTCTTCATTTCCAAACCCATTACTTCAAACCATATAAATGCTTAAATATTTACAACAATACAAACTCAGATGATGCAAAGCTCTAAAAAGGTTTTTTGGATGTTCAAACAATAAATTTATCAGGCTGCTGTGTGAAAGCCTCTTTGAGAGCCTATATCCTGCTGGTATCGTTACAAATCCTTAGTCTATGGCTTTTCTCACTGAAGACCTCAAGCAGGTCTTCGTTACTGTGTTTCCCAGAGATCCAGGTTACTCTGTAGGGTAACTGTATTTTCTTAGCAGGGAGTTATAACGTTGTTATGCATCTCCTTTGCAATTAGGCTGATTCTTTGGTCATCACCTGTGGCTTAGTATCCTTTTTGTCAGTTCCTCAAAGTCAGAAGGTGTATCATCTACTAGCTCTGCAATTTCCAGCCCGTAGCTTGACTGGCTATTTAATACCTGCAAACCGGTTTTTGAATGCTGTCCCATGCTAAAGCTTGACAACTACAGCTGTCATGACTACCCTGCACCTATGTGAGGGCTGTCTTGTGCAGCTATTGCAATGATTCCCTGGCATTTTCCCTAAACTTTAGTATCCCTGGGTCAAAGACTTCTCCTACAATCTCTGAGAAACTAGACACAGGCAATTTTGCCATCCAGTGGAGGAGGCATTGCAGTGTCAGTCTGAAGGTGAACACTGTGCCTGCCCATGAGGGTCCAGTCGGTATAGCAGTTTGCTAAATGACATTTTCCTGGTAGCAACAAAATGCAAAACCCCTGAGCCTCCCTGAGAGCCAATGTGCCATCACAGCTGGTCTGACCAGGCCTACCTGCCATGTTCAGCATGTGGGCTACTGGAACCAGAGAGACGTCACAGGACTTCCCTGCAAACTCGCTGTTCACACTACAGGTATGTGTGAGTCAAGATAGAAGCCTACAATGTGAGGCTTGCGCTGTAAAGAAACGGACCTTCTTGTTTCCTTAGTAAGGTCAGTTGCAATATCATCACAACCTTTCCATTTATTCTTTCCCCAGCATCCATTCCCACCATTTCAGAAACCAAGCCCGGTAACTCACCCCACAAACCTTATCCAGGCATACACCACAATCCCAATAACCTAGAGACTTAGGTTCAAGATTAATATTTTTATGCTAGAAGTAACAGCTCCATTTCGTTGCTTCTAGAGAAGGTTTTGACACTAGCTTAATAGTGGTTGACTCACAAATCAAAGACTGTCTTTGAGAAAACTTTCTGCGGGGTTGATAGACAGCCAGCATACTCTAAGGCATTTTCTTCTGCATTACTTGGCAGGAAGCCTGAGACAGTTTGAACAACACTGGGCACAACATCCCCAACTCAGTCAAAATTCATTAAGGGTCTTGTCTTCTCTTGTGCACTTTGTGAAGCACGTTACTGCACCTCTGATGGGCAGCAGTTATGCTAAGATTAAAGATCACCAAATACCTTTAATGTACCAGTCAAACTGCATTTCTCAGCTGTATATACATTGGTAAATGTTCTGCAGCTTTACCAGATGAAGGATGGAGATGTAATGGCTGTTCTCCAGCTACTGAGCCTGGTTAAGGAATTGCTCTGAAAGGTTTCATTGGATGATAATTTCAGCAAAATGTGAGACAGTTGCTGAAAGATGTTCCAGTTCAGACTGCATTACCTCTGGTTGCTATTGAAAGACTCCTCCCTGGTGAACAATGTAAGGCACGTGCCTCTTTGATCACTTTGAAATATTTTTTTACAGAGTGGCTCTGGATTTTGGCCTGGGAGTCCCACTGATTTGTAAGGCAATCACTTTAGTTAAAACTCCATACACAGTTAGCTTGAGAGCACTGCTGACTCCCAGCATTACAGATTGAATGGAGAATGCACGATTGTATTTCTGCTAAAATGGGTCTTAAAAATACACTCTTTCCTCCTTCATGTACTATCCTTTCTCTCTTTTTCAATTTGTGGGACTGTTCAACTACCGCAATATTTCCTAACTGCTTTCATTGTTTTAGTATTGCCAGATAACCACCATCACCACTCTACTTTCAGATGTTTATGGAATTAGATTTCCCTATGTCAGCCAGTTCATGATAGAGGATCCTTAAGAAAAATCAGCCTTCTTGGTAAAGGATAGTTGCCAGAAGTTGGCATGATAATTTGATTGCTTTTTTTAGATGCAATAAATAAAGGAAAAACACTTCTAAAACTGGCAGTTTGTAATGCCTTTCTTGGAGTTACATGCTTCTGCAACTTACAGCACCTGAACGACAAGCATTTGTATCTAACGGTCAACTGAGTAACCATAATGATAATGGGAAGAATTTCAAAACCGAGCTAAAGCTGGTGAACACTCAGCTCAGCAGATGTAGGTTGGGATAATAGGTCACAGTATGGAGTTAAGAATGAGATAAATTTCAGAAACAGAAGTGGATGGATTGGCCTTATGTAAACTCTGTGCCTGCTAATGCACAGGACAAAAGAGCAGATGAACTGGGGGAGTGAAGAGGAGGGAGTACATTCTGCCAGAGGGATTTGCTTTACCATTCTTACCTTTCCTATTTTCACTATTGCAAATTCCTTCTCCTTCTGCCATCCCACCTACAGCTCAGCTAGAGTCAGAGACAACTACAGGAACCATCACATTTGTAATTCCAAATTCACACTTTTTTTTTAGGAAAATAACACAAGCCTGGTCCTTCACTTAATGAATCTATACTGATTAACATTACTTAAGGCCATCCCCTAAGCACCATTCACACACAATGATGCTACTCGTGGTAAATAAGGAGAATAATTCAATGAGTGCTCAAATGCTATGAAAATGACGGATGAAAGCAGCCTCTGCTTGTGGTATTAGAGGAAATATTTTTGCCTTGACTGGCTAAATCATGGAATAGAGATATGAAAAACAGCTACAAGACATCTAAAGCAAAACTTGCCAAGAAGTGGACAAGATTCAAGAACAGACAAGTCAAGGGGATGCACAATATGAAAAGGATTTCGGTCAAATATGGGTAGTTCAGGAAGAGCCAGAAAGCATGACAAAGATTTTTAAGAACAGATTTGACAAGGATCTTCAGTGCACACTGCCTTTGTCAGTAGCTGATAAGAGTCCTGTCAAAGCCAAGTAATGACAGGCTTTCTTCACCATGCAACCCAGAGGCACCTCACTCCCAGCATCAGCAGGCTAAGACAAAGTGCCCATAAAGCTTATCAGGTTAATCAACCAGTTCCAAAATGAGTCAGGTTTGAAGGAAAAATCAGCTGGGGAAGATGTTGTACTAAAATTGTTCTAAAGCAACCAGAATAGGAAAGGAAGAGAGGAAATGAAAACATCATTGTTTTAACAATAAAAGCATTTTGTGGGGTTTTAGACTTAAGAGACTTTCCCTGCGTTAGAGTAATTAATTAACAACAGAAGGCAAAAAGAATTAGTCAGGATTAGTAGGTGCACTCACCAGCCAATTTGGAGTTGCACATGAAAGCAACAACCAAGATGCAGTTTAAAAATTGTACACAAGATGGCATGAGGATGCTCCACCAGAATTAGCGTAGTATTTGGTGCACCAACCTCAATGCCCTTATATGACTCTTCTGTTGGAAACACACGAGGACAGGAGCTTAAAGAATAAGCTGTTTACTCAGATCTGTACCATGGTTAACAAACACACATACAGTAACATCCTGAAACTACCTTGACCTTTAACCAAGATGCTCTGTTGTGTTTGAGAAATCCAGGCTTATCTTTTGCAAGCACAGCTAACCCCAACTTGTGTTTAGTCTATAGGTTTTAAGAATGCCCTGCTAAAAGCAGAACCACAGGATACGTTAGGCAAAGTCTTGCATGTGAAAAGCCTTAATTTGTATATTACACAATTATTAATGGTCCGATGAAATAATTTTGAGAATCAAGTAGAGGAAAGAGGACATCAAAATGATTGACTCCTACACTAGGATTAGATTTGGAAAATAAAACCATGAGCATCTGGAAACACAAGCAAATTTGCTGGAGCAAGAAAAAATATGTACAAAAATTCAGTTTTGACCACAGATAGAGCTTCCAGACAAAGCCTATTGTAGTCCTTCTGCTAAGCTCATGCAAGAACCACTGACTCACACAGAGCAGCTCAGACGGGAAGGCACCTCTGGAGATCATCTAGTCCAACTGCCACTCACAGCAGGGTCACCTATAGCAAGTTGCTCAGGGCCATGTCCTGTCAGGTTTTGAAAATCTCCATAGCCTCTCTGGGAAGCCTCTTCCAGTGTTTGACCACCCTCACAGTAGAATAGTAATTTTCTCATGATAAATAGAATATCCTTTGTTTCAGTTTGTGCCCATTGACTTCCTGTCCTGTCATGGGGCACCACTGAGGAGTATGGCTCCCTCTTCTTCACTCTGCCTGCCCCAGTCAGGTATTTAGACACATTGATCAGACCCTCCTGAGCCTTAGGAAGCATCTCAGAGACTTGTCTGCTCCAGGCTAAACAGTTCCAGTTCTCTCAGCCCCTCCTCATATGACAGATGCTCTAGTGGACTTGCTCCAATATGTCTGTCCCTCTTTTACTGGGGAGCCCAGCACTGGACCCAGCACTCCAGATGTGTCTCACCAAAAATGAGCGGAGGGAAAAGGGCCATCTCTCTTTAACTGTGGGCAATGCTGGGCCTAGCACAATACAGGAGGCTATTGACCTTCTTTGCTGAAAGGATGCATTGCTGGCTCATGGTCGGCTTGTTGTTCACCAAGGCCCAGTTGTTTTCAGCAGACCTGCTTTCCGTCTGATTGGCCTTCAGCCTGTACAGGTGCCTGGGGTTGTTCCTCCCCAGATGCAGGACTTTATTGAACTTCATGATATTCCTGTTGGCCCATTTCTTTAGCCTGTCATGGTCACTCTGGATGGCAGCACAACCTCCATGTCTATGAACGGTTCCTCGCAGTTTTGTATCACCTAGAAACTTGCTGAGGGTGTACTCTGCCCCATGAATCCAGGTCATTAATCAAGACGTTAAACAGTACTGGAGCCAGGGCTAAACCCTGGTGTACATCAGTAAGGACTGGCCTCCAGCTGGACTTTGCACCATTGATTACCTGAAAGAAGAACACACCAATGAACAAGGGTAGGTATGTCAGTTAGTGTTGGAAAGTCAGCATTGCTGATACTTTGGAAGCATTTCTGAAAGACACTTGTTTTTTCCAGTCTTTGTTTCAGAGACGAAGACTGAAAAAGACCTGAATGTAATGCCCTCAAACATTGCTTATGTCGGATCAGATGTGATAAAGGTAAACGTCAGGATTTGTTTAAAAAAAAAAAAAGACACACAAATGGATTGTGCCAAAAATACTGAGTACAAGCATGTGGGAACTGTCTTTTATCTCAGAAAAAGCTAACCTTTCAGCAGAAACAAGTATGTCCTCTATAGTTTTAGGCAGTAATAAATTTGTTGGTTATTCACCAGATAGTCGTTTTCTCCAAAAACGATTATCACTATAGTCAGATTAAATGACAAGACTTGGAGACCTCAGGAAACATATGGATTTTATAATAAGAGCAAAAACATCAAGTGACTTATTCACATTTAATTCTTGGTAAGGGTTATAAATTTAATAGAAAAAATAAGGTTATTAACTACAGCAACATAATTTTCCTTGTGCATCAGTGAACTGTGTAAAACATCTGAAGGGAAACTTGCTACAGAGGGGATTTCAGGCTAGATACATTGGGAAGTTTTGTGCTGTCCTTGACTACCTATGCTTTAATCAGCTCTGCTTCACATCACTGAAACATAAAATAAAAGTGTTGCTATTTAATCAGTTTGGAAATATTTGTAATTGGAGATGAAGGAAAGGGAAATTTGTAGGAAGATCAGTACACCAGAAAAGTCAAGAAAAGAATGATGGAAATAAAACCATAAGGCAAAAGCACTTTAACCTACACCATTATTTTCACTGCCCTTAGCAACATAAATTAAGAACACCCAAACACCCTGCACTAGCAAGTGTGCTGTGAAATTTGGACATCCATGACATTGGTCGCAAAGCCAGATTATGGAGCTCCTACCCCCTCCCCCTCCCCCCTTTCCATTGCCTCTGTTCTCATCCCCAGGTCATACCCGCTCCGTGAGTACTTAAGATATGTTGATACACAGGTACATTTCTAAGGTCTTTCTAATCTAGAAATAAACAGGGTCATTTCACTCAATCCCAGGGAACTGCAATGTCACTCCTAGCTGTACTGAGGGGTCGATACCAAGGCAGAGCCAGGGAAAGGCAGGGACTTCTTGAGCTAAGACTACATTTGTGAAGTTGCACCTTAAGCATCAACAGGTTAATGTTAGTCAAAAGAATCTGGTCAACAAAGGACTTCAGCTAACAGGTGTCAGCTCAGCTCTAAGAGGCAACTAAAATAACACCCAACCCAAAACCTGAACCTTGCAGATGTTGGCAGTAGGCCATTGGACTCTATACATGGAAACAGGGCACATTGAAGCAGGAAACGTTCCTGAAAACACGCAGGGACTTGGGTATCCTGCCCTATTCCCTTTCAAGAACTGCTCCACAATCCTACTTGTGCTGGCTGGGAAGAGTAGGAATTAGTCCTTATTCCTCTCGCCCTCAGTTAGCTTGACTGGAATACATTGCTGTGATGTGGGAAGACCCTGTTCAAGTCTCACCACTGACTGGAGTGGGGACTGTAACCTCAATGATCTCCCTGAAGATGACATCACCACTGACCTTCACTTATTTTTAGACAGATTGTTGTCACTCTCACTTGTCTGTTTTGTACAGAATACTCAAATATTTTAGGTTAACACAGTCATTGGGCAGCTCTGGGTATCAAACTCTGCCCAGTGTTTGCCTCAGACAGGAAAGTCCCTCTGTAAGTCAAGCCTGACATGACATAAACTGTTGCCTAACTGTTTCTGTAGCTTGAAGTACATGTATTGCTACCAACCACAAACTCCTACTCCTTAAAGATTTCCTGGATTGGGAGTACCGTTGAAAAATCTGTTAATCTTTACTTTGATTTCATACTTGGCTGAAGATTAGACATTACCCAATGATTAGACTGAGAAAGGTAGCAATCCAAAACTTATGGGAAATTTCTGTATCATACCTGTACCAATCAAAACAGGATGACAAGCCAGAACTGGAACAAACTTTTCTTCAGTCACACATTAGATTTGAATAAAGCTGTACTTTAGTGTGATACTTGAAGAGCTTATGATACTTACCATTATCATTACTCATGAATAAAAGCCTGCATGAAACAGATGCAAATAAGCAGAACCTACTCCTATTTCCATTGAGGGGTAAAAAAATACCATTTGGAGATGATCGCAGTGCAAGAACACCTGACTTGGGTCAGAGTTACCTGTTCTCACATCTCAGCACATACAGTTTCTCTTGAATTTGCTGTCTCTCCAGAGAACATCAGCAAGATGGAATGGGCAAGGGTCTGACTTAATTTCACACTGTCTGACTAATATATTTGAACCATGACAAAGTACAATATAATTGGCTAAAGATACAGGTAAGCAGCACCACAGAAACAAGGAGAACAAGGAGGGGGGCTCGGCGGGTAAGCATGAAAAGAATCATAACTTAGAGTCATCTCCCAGAAACCACTACTCTCCAAGGCTGCTTCTGAGGGAAGATGATGCAGCTTGGGGTTCTAGACAAAGGTGTTATTGTAGGCTACTTTTCCTTCTGTAGCATAGGAGAGCCCTTCAGACATCATGCTTCAGTTTTCTTCTAGCTATCCTGTTAATTCCTAAACTTTCAGTTGAACATGATTCAACTAGTCCTCCAGCTCTAGCATGAATATCTCCTGTCTCCTCAGACCCTTTCCAGTCACTGAAGAAGAAACTCAGGTGTCTCCCATTCCTCCCACATTGTGTCTGTCCCTCATTTGCAATATCTGTCCCCGCTCTTCCTTTCCAGCAGGAAGCAATACTCCTGAAGTCTATCTAGTCTGGTCTTCTGCTAATAGTATGAAGTAGGTGTCCTGGTTTGAGTGACACAGGATTAATTTCTCTTTCAGTAATTTTACTTTTCAATAAGGTCTCTTCTAATGCTTGGGAAAACTGCATTTTAGAAGACTCTGTCTGAACTTGTGAAGATATTTACTTTACAGCCAGTTATGGTGTGCAGGTTTCAAGGTCGCAGTGTTTTTGAGCTCACTAGGGGCAGGGATGAGGAGGAGCGAGACCAGGGCACTTGACCCAAGCTGGCCAACAGGATTATTTCATACCATGAATGTCACATTCAATATAAACTAGAAAGTTTGCTGAGGAGTTTCTCTCTTCTATGATTGCTGAGACCCCGAGAACTTCTTGCCCCAGTACTGGACTCTTGAGGCCTTCGCTTCTTCCTGAAGCCATAGCACTAGCAGTGTCCGACACTTGCTGTCCACTGCTGGGAGCGCACAGCTTCCTATTGATAGAATTGGCTGAGTATAATCCTTGTAAATTCTATATTGGTGTTGGGATCAATATTGGTCCTTTAGTATTATTAATGTTAATTATTTAGTATTATTCTGTTAGATCTGTTTATATTTCAGCCCCTGAGTTACCTTGCTTTTTCCCCCGATTCCCCTTCCCAGGTGGGGAGGGGTCATCGGCTGATAGAATAATTGTCTAAAAGACAATAAATTGTTGTGGGTTCTTCAAACTATAACAATAGGAAACAGCAGCTCAGAGGGAATTCCTACCTGCACCACTTTATGGCTCCTCTGCCCTGGGAACTAGATAAAATAGGATCCTCCTGATTTGTCTTGCTAGTGTTCTTTCCTAAATGTCTGACTTCTCTCCTACTGTCTCCACCTGTTTCTTAAGTCTCTCTTTAGTTTGCTGTTTTCTCTGGAAAGTCTTTGGAGGTGTCTCTCTCATTTTTCTTCTGACTCTTTCTCCCTTTCTCTTTGGAAGGAGATAGCACAATTCTCTGTTCTGGTACCATGTTTCACCCAGGACAGGCTTCCCCTTGGAGTCATGCCAGTGTCTAGTCTGCCACCTGCTGAGCATTAGAGCCACACGACTCAATTCCCAGTCACTGCTAGTCATCTTTTCAGTGCTTTCTCTTAAAGAGGCCGCAACATGGACTTTCTGCCATAGACCCTAGAGGCGCTAAAGAAAATCCCCTTAAGAGACATCATTGGCAACTTAGGCAGAGTCTACTCATTTAAATTAGTCACCTAGACTCAGTTAAAATTAATGGAGCAGAAAAAAATGGTTCAGCAGCAATACGTCTCATCCAGAAATAGATATCTAAATATGGTTAGGTGATTTACACCCTAAAAGCTCTTATTTACTGCTCAAACAAGGCACTGTACAGTGACGAGCTTAGATTACCCTTCAATAGTGCAGACATCTGAAGAGGTATGAAAAGAATGGCAGCCAAAGTAACCCTAAGAGGAGAGGAGCTCTACCTCTGTTATCAGCTTTTTCTCTTTTAGATGACCGATGATCTTATTTCATATTCTTTCTTCGTTCAACTTTGTGTATATTTGCAGAGATGGCAGAAACATTTAAATTATCTTACAGGGACACATTTTTTATAATTGTTTTTGGCCTTCTTTTCAACTAGCTCTGTACACTACTGTATGTGCAACATCGGTTGAGTACTTGTAAACACATTCACTGCTTTATTTTATGTCTTTATAACAATCTTTATTCACTAGCAGATGTTCTGCCATGTGAGTATACTAGATACCCATCTGTCCCATGTACATTTCTGAGACACAAAAGTCAAAGGGTGAGTGCTCCCACCAGTGTGGGTACACAAGATCATTGCTAAGATGTACTATTGTTATTTTTTAAACAAACCCATTTAGACATAAAAGCCAATTACAAGGCACTTACATAAAAATGCCTATATTAAGTCTAGATGCTTTGCAAATACAAGATTTTTACAGTGCAGCTATAACTCCATTCCCAAAGTCAGTGAGAGTTTTGCCAGGCACTTCTTGAATGATCAGAAGCCTGAAAAACATGACCCTTCAGAGAGTATAGAAAGAGCTGGGCTTGTTTAGTCTAGAGAATTGAAGACTAAGAGGTGACACGATAACAGCTTTCAAATATGTAAAATGTTGCTATGACAAAGGAAGGAAATAAACTGCTCTTCTTACCCATTGCGGAGTGGACAAAAAATAATGGGCTTAAATTGCACCAAGGGAATTTCAGTTTGACACTACGAATATCTTTTCTAAGAGTAGAGGCAGATTGCCTGGGCTGACCATGGAGTCCTCATGCTGACAGTTTTTAAGAACAAGCCTGACAAACATTTGTCAGGGTGGTTTAGCTAAGACTAATCCAGTGTTAGGGCAGGGGGAATGACCCTTCAAGATCCTTTCCAGCTCTGTTTTCTATCAATTTATAACTCATTGAGAAGCAGTATTAAGCAAAACCTGACTATCTTCTTGGAAGATCTTACTATGTTTTTTATTCATATATCAACATTATCACATTTCGTTAATCAGCATATTTCATGAGACAAATACAAACCTGGCTGCGATACTAAACAAAGACAGTTGCCACAGAGGAGCCACCTGTTTGATGAACATGGAGCAACCCACGTCCAAGGAGCTCAGCAGCTCTCAGCCAACTTGCTTGACTGATGGGGATGCTCGGGCAGCTCAGCTGGGCTGTCAGGCAAGAGCTGCTGTCCCTGAGAAGGTATATAATTCTCAGATATTATTACGAGATCCCCTATAAAATCCATGTGATGCTCCGTCTGCATCTTTATGCTCTCAGAACATCCATTGTAATTTCCATAGCAAATTTCCCTAAAATTGAAGGCAAATACAAGGTACAAACCAGACTACTTACACTCATATGAATAGCAGTTTGTAGCGATCTTTGTTTTGTAGGCATCTCTGGTTTTGTAATGATGAATTTGAAGGGTAACATAAAAGCTCTTTATGCCGGGCACAGCAAAGTGCTCTGAATTTAGAGCGAAAGTATTCTACTGTGTCTTTTCTTAAGAAATGGATCACACGTAATTCAGTGATAGAAATACTGCCTCTTAACCTAATTTTATAATGCAATCAGACTGACCTCTCCTACACACAGTAATTGAAAAAAAAAGAAGAGCCTCCAACAGACTAAACAGAAGCTACCTTAGTTTTTAATCAATAGTCCTATTCCCACTGGCTATGTATTTCAGTTCAGAACATTGTAATTAAATATAGTGTTAAGCTGTGTTTCCTTATGAATGAAATCTCTTGCTTTCATATATGTATATTAAAAAAAATACACTATAAAGTATTTGCTTCTAAAATCCAATCATGATGAGTCTAAACAAAATAAAAATGTTAGAAATCTTTAAATTTGAAGGAGACAATCCCTTTAATTATGCCAATGAAATCATTTTTTGTCATGGGGTTTTTGGGTTTTCAGAATACTGGGAAGATAGTAGTATTGTTCAGAACAAATGTTACATATTATAAACATGTATTATAAAATGCCATTTAAAATGAAATTCAAGACCCAACAGACAATTGGTGTCATATTCAACCAAGTGGTCCCAATGATTTCCTGTAGATCTACATACAAGATTAAGGAGAATGGGTTTTCAGTCCTACATAGATATTTTGAACTTACTTACTTTTGAAATAGGTGGGTTTAAAGTAATTCACAAGAATGTTCAAGCCTAAACAGTAATACTGAAAAGTTCACATACAGCCTACCATTTTGCCCATAGGCAGTTTATGAAATTGTAATTAGAACTACTATTGCTTAGCAATCACATGCACAAAGGTACTAAAGGATTTAGGAAACATAATTGCATTTCTAATAAAGTTTCACCATTACGTGTTAATAGATGAAACTATGATTTCTTCTTAGAAGAGAAAAAAATCTTTGTAATTTTGCTATTTAAAAGAGGCTAAAAAGCCATACAAAGGTGCTATGAGGACAGAAATATACTCATTCTAATCCTCAGTGATTAGTAGCATATCTACAGTGATTCTGCTTTGCATAAGAATATCCTTTTGCCCTTGACTTTATCGCAGGCTAAAGTTAATGGGCCAAATGCATCCGTTGACTAAAATGGTCCTACTCCAAGGATAAGTTTGGCTTACTATACAGAAACACGGTTGAGAGCAGCCTAGACAATTGTAGTCATAAGAAATAAACCTACATCCTGGCACCGTGTCTTAAGAATGTTGTTTGCCTTAGATACATATTCAAGGTCAAACACGCAAATTAGAACAAACAAATGTGGTTTTCATGCTATTACTTCTTGATTTAGTAAGTGACGTATTGATTTAATTTTTCAGCTCTAAGGTTCTGAGACAAATATTTCTTACTAAGAGATCAATTTTTTAAGTATTACATGCACAGAAGTATACTGTACATACACATGGACAGACATTGCATAAAGGAAATTAAATGGATAGCTCTTCCCCAAATTAGACACATTGTAGGCTGGTTTCTACCACAACTAATATCACATTAATAATACTGCAAATTAAATAGCAGCTTTTTCCAGATGTGGAAAAAGATTTTCCAAATCTGCCCCTGGGTCCGCAGGTAACTCAACTGAAAAAATCTTCAGTAGTGTGTCACAATGGAAAGTTAAAAACACTGAAAGTGATGCCAGCAAGAGGTGCTTGTATTTTAGAAAAGAGAAGGGAAGTGTATAGAATATTTTTTCCCCACTCTAGTTGTAACAAAGGAATCAATGGATATTAGACTACTTATTAAAGAATAAGGTAGCATTTAAATGGTTATCTAACTTAGGACACTGAAGCCTCTGCTTGTTACTGGTGAATCAGCTTAAGATTTTTTATGAAAGATAGGAAGTTTGGAAGGAGGTGTTTTATGCTTTAAAAGAAAGCAAAGAAGCTTCTGGAAAGAGTTTGCAGAAGAATGCATTGCAGGGTAAAAGCACCATCATGCAAAACTTTTAGTTACGTGGGTAATGGCAATCCTTTGTTCAAAATGCAAGGTCTTGAGGGTTCATTTGTAACTTGAAATATGCTGTATGTCTCACAGGGCAAGCTGATACAGAGGATCACCTTATGGAATAATCAGCTTAGCTGAACGTACAACCAGCAGACCCTTTTAGGTATAGCTGAGATCTGGAAAATCAAACCACCAGAGACTATGCTGTGCCATAACAATGCAAATTGCATCTATAACTCTTTTTGCAAAAACAAGTTTATATCATCACAATAACATACCAAATCTCTTGGCAAAAGAACAAGTGAGCTACCACAATATTATTTCTTTTGATAAATATAGAGAGAGTTTGTAAGCTGTATGTAGTTTGTTCACTATATAAAAAGAAGCTTGTTAAATTACTAAAACTTTTTATAGCAATTAATTCATTTCTTCAGTGAGAGGAACAAGATATAAAAGTCAACACGGCCCTTAGAGATGCCACACCCTGGTTATATCTCTGTTAAAGATATTAGATTACAGTGAACAGCAGTTTGACCTGATCTCCTTGGAAAAAAAAAGACTTATACAATCTTTGGATGCATCTAAGAGAGGTCAGTCAGGAGGAGCAGGGCTGATGAAAGCACCGTGGTGAATCCGACTGATGGGGTATAGTCCAGGATGCTACATGCAGGTCTAATGCTTACATTTTAAAGCCAGAACACAGAAAAGAGACAAAAAATATATGAGGGAAAGAGAAGATGTCTTACACTGATAGACAATTTCATCACTTTTTCTGATCCAAAAGATTAGGAGCTGATTTGTTTGCAGTTAAAGTCACTTTACTGGGGAGAAAGTACTTGTAGCTTAGGGGCTTGCCAATTTAGCAACAAAAACAAAGGCTGAGATCTTAAACCTAACTAATTCCAGTTAGGAATAAAGAGCATGCTGTTAGAAGTGAAATCAGTCAGCACTCTGTGCAGGGGTATGGCAGATTGTCCTCTTTCTGATGCCTTTGGGAAAACAGTGGCTGCCCACATGGAAGTTGTTCTTCATTTAATACAAACTATTGGGCTCCTATCAGAAAGCACCGTATGGCCCAAGCCAGACAACAGCATTGAAGTGAATGCGCCTAGACCTATTCAGCTACCCTAAAACCTAAAAATGCTCAACCCCCCCAGGGATTATTAAAATATAAAAAATAGAGCAATTAACTTTTTGGGCAGAGAAAAATCTCAGCCACTGAGAAGGGCAAGCTTGAGAAGTGGGCCCGTGTGAACCTCACGAGATTCAACAAGGCTAAGTCCAGGGTCTTGCACCTGGGTCAGGACAACCCCTGATATCAACCCAGGGTGGGAGATAAAGGGATTGAGAGTCGGAGAAGGGCTTGGGGATAATGGTGGATGAAAACCTGGACATGAGCCGCCAATGTGTGCTTGCAGCCCAGAAAGCCAACTGTATCCTGGGCTGCGTCAAAAGAAGCATGGCCAGCAGCTCTGGTGAGACCCCACCTGGAGTACTGCGTCCAGCTCTGGAGCCCTCAGCCTAAGGACACAGACCTGTTGGAGCGAGTCTAGAGGAGGGCCACAAAGATGATCAGGGGGCTGGAGTACCACGGCTGAGAGAGTTGGGATTGTTCAGCCTGGAGAAGAGAAGGCTCCAGGGAAACCTTGTTGTGGCCTTTCAGTACTTAAAGGAGGCTTGTAAGAAAGATGGGGACAAACTTCTTGGTGGGACCTGTTGTGATAGGACTAGGGCTAATGGTTTTAAACAAAAATAGGTAGATTTAGACTAGATATAAATTTTCACAATGAGGGTGGTGAGACACTGGAACAGGTTGTCCAGAGAGGTGGTAGTTGTCCTATCCCTGGAAACATTCAAGGTCAGGTTGGACCGGGCTCTGAGCAACCTGATCTAGTTGAAGATGTCCCTGCTCATTGTAGGAGAGGTTGGACTAGATGACCTTTAAAGATCCCTTCCAAACCAAACTATTCTATGATTCTGAGTGTTTACCAAGCCTTTCCTTTTCTGACCCTGCTATCTTTGCAGGCAGGTCCAGCTTTCAGTCTTGCTTTCAGTTACTCCATCATCTTCTGAGTGGTGCAAAACCTGTGTGGTCTTGCTGTTGCATGGGAAAATGTTTCTATTACTCTAATGAGACCTCAGTGGATATTCCCACTCCATCCAATCTCCCTGGGTCTGTCTACCCCTGAGCAGGTTCAGCTGCTCATACCACCAAGATCAAACATACTTTTTCTCCCAGGGTTTCGGTCCAGACTATTAAAGGAACATAATTTACCTTTGAACAAAATGAAATACATATGTGTGTGTACAGTCACACACACACGTATATGGATATTAGACTACTTGTATAGTTTATATACTACCATGTGTGTCTGTGAATGTGTGTATACATATATATTTGCAAGTGCACACACCTTTGGTCACCAAGAGACAAGATAGATGAAACGTCATTCAGGTCAGAGCAAATGGTCTAAGGGCTTTTTCTGGCTTCTGTTGTTGAACTCTATTGCAATTTGCCTCCCCTTTTCTTCTGACAATTTTTTTTTTTTTTTTAAAAAAAGCCACTTCTGCAAACTTCTTTTCTTTAAACCAAGGACTCTAATTGTTATTGCATATTGTTACATGAGAGCGCTGTGGCAGATCTGCCAGCATTTAGTAGACAAATCTGAATAATTCCCATGTCATCAGGCATTGCTTAAGGCATGAGCAGCCTTCACCAAGACTTCTTAACATGTATTTTACATCCAGAAATAAACACAGATAGTCTCTAGTTCATAAGTACTAACTACAGGAGGAGGAGGGGGTAAGCCTACTGCTTGTGAAGTGAATTAAAAAGACCCCTCTGTTAGCAAGCAGCAGTAGTATGCAGTCATTCCTCAGTGGAACCACCACTAAATGAAAATGCTATGCACACTTAGCAGGACTATTATCATAATAATTTATCTAAACTTGTATACAACTATCCGCACTGGAACCCTGAATTATTTTTGTTCCCTTGTCTGATCAGAGTGCTGCCTCTTCTGCTTACTTCCCCATCGGAAGATGGCATTTCCACTGAACCACGAACCCGCTTTGGCATAACAAATGTTCCTGGATGTTTCTCAAAATGTGTCACAAAGTGAACATCCTTTGTCTACTCCAATTATATCAGCATTGTTCCCTTCTTCTGGCTGTCATTTGAGTATCTTCTCTTTTCAGCCTTTCTTCTAAGCATTAAGGCCTTTCTTTCTGAGTCATTACATTTGTGTCTGATCATAGAAAAGAGTCATCATGCTGCACGATGAAGAAAGGGGATATTGCCATTTCCTTACCTTTTCTTATGTCTTTTACCTGGAAAGAGGATCTGATCCTGCATTACTAATGGAGCAAAGGTCTTCCCATGACTTCACTCAGAATTTTTAAGTGTAAAAATGAATACAGGCTGAGACCACAAAGCTGCCTATTCATTTTGAATCAACCAAGTAGAGCTTGATATTCGAGATATTTGTTGGAAGAGTAATTTCCCCTGTTACTATAAAGAGGGGACTTGGTTTAGTACAACATTTCTATATAACTGTTGTGGTTTAGCCCCAGACAGCAGGTAAGCACCACCCAGCTGCTCGCTTACTCTTCCTCAGTGGGATGGGAGAGAGAATTGGAGGAGTAAAAGTGGTAAAAGTCATAGGCTGAGAGAAAGACAGTTTAATAGGAAAAGCAAAAAGCGCACAGAGAAGCAAAGCAAAATAAAGGATTCATTCACCACTTCCCATCGTCAGGCAGGTGTTCAGCCATCTTCAGGAAAGCAGGACTCTATCATGCATTGCAATTACTTGGGAAGACAAACACCATCACTCCAATGTTGCCCCTTTCCTTCTTCTTCCCCTAGCTTTATATGCTGAGCATGGTGTCATAAAGTATGGAATATCCCTTTGGTCAGTTTGGGTCAGCTGTCCCAGCTGTGTCCCCTCCCAGCTTCTAGGATGCCCCCCGCCTTCTTGTTGGCAAGCCCATATGAGAAGCTGAAAAGCCTTTGACTGCTTAGCAACAGCTAAAATACTAGTGTGTTATCAACATTCTCAAGCTAAATCCGAAATACAACACTATACCAGCTGCTAGTAGAATATTAACTCTATCCCAGTTGAAACCAGGATAATACCAGTGGAGTCTTATTTACACATCCATTTCAGTCTCATTTAATTCAGATAACTCTGTTACCAGAGTAATTTTTTCATTTCAAAGGGCAGCCCTAACTGCCACCTTACTGTTCAGGAGGAAAGGCTTTGCAACTACAAAGCGATGACTATTTCATATTCTTGGGGGCTCACCTATATTGCTGACACAGGGCTGGGGAGTAGGGAGGAGGTGATCTGGACACCACAGCAATTGTTTTCCTGTATAGGGGATATGGAGGCTAATTGCAATTTTTGGTTTCTGCCCCTCTATACACATGCATCTGAACAACAGCTCTGAGACAACTTGAGAGCATTATTGTGTTTTTCACTGTAATGTTTAGTTAGCACATGCCACTTCAGTGTACTACCACTAGCCCCTGAAATGCCCTGCTGTGGGGATAACGGCAGTCCTCCTGGATAAAGGGCTGCGGTAGCTGGCAGGCTCGCAGAGCTCTACAGATCTATGCGACAATAGGAGAAGAGAAGCAGCAATAACTCTTCCATACATTTTCATAATCCACATCCTTAATATGAAGGCCGAACAGCACGCTGCATTTTAGAGTCACACAGCTGAGTCTAGCAGCCTGGAATGGACCATCTCCACTGAGTGGAAACCTCTTTTTCCCTGATCCTGAGATTTTAAAGTGAGATAGGACCCTTGTTTTTATGTAGGACACAAGCACCACATGGGGATGCCTCTCCATCCCCATAGGCTGAAAAATGGCCCGTGTACCCCCATGCATTGCAGAGAAAGACGTTTTCCTGCACCAGCCATGGGGAGCGCCTCACAACCCAACATATGGCAACACAAGCTTCAGAGCACCTGCATGGAGCTCCCAGGGTCCCTCACTGCACACAGTGAGGCACTCCTACCCTTCTTCTGCACCTCTGGTACCCTGAGCCCCTCAAGCTGCAGGCTCAGGCCCTCTCTTTTATCCTGGTGCACCTTGACACAAGACAGACCTGTAGCAAAACAATGGGAAGGTTTATTTAACCTGGTTTGAAGCCAAGGGTCAGAGGTATGCATTCAAGGCTTGGAAACAAAAAGGCTACAGGCAAAAAAAAAATACAATCTTGCTTGCAATACTTCCTGCTCTTTAAGATTATTGACCCAAAATATAGTCTTTGGACTGGCGATCACTGATTTCCATATGCTTCCCCCATTCTCATCTCCAAGTCTGGATGATTTCCTTCTGTGCCTTTTTTGACGACTTTTCGTGGAGAGTTACTCTTCAGAGACCCTTTCACATTCTTTCCCTTTTTGCTTTATTTCAGACTAAGTGCCCTCCTGCAGGCTCACATGACTAATACGCACCCAGAAAAACCTTTGAGCTCAAAAGCATCTCATAGATCACGTACTATGAACTGTATGTATTGTCCCTGTGTTTTGTCAAACAATTCCAGACGTAAGAATGAGAATCGTGACGAGACACATCTCAAAGCAGATGGCTCCCTACAGCTCTAATTTCCTGTTAGTTTTGGGAGATTTCTAGAGAAACCGAGTGGGTAGTAGCTATTGCATAAAGTCAGTTATTTCTGTTTGAAATAAAACTATCTGCTTTAGACAGTACCTATTTAATAATACTTCAAGCTTTAAATTGTTTCAATTTTTAATTTATCTCCTTTGTAATTCCTATATTCAGACAGCTTCCCAGTGTAGCTCTGAGTTTATTTCCTTGTTTTTTAGAACACCTAAAGCATCTGTTATATTTAATTAAAATAAAACGAATACGTTCACAGCTCCTCTGTCTGACACATTTCTCTAACATCCTGCTTTAAAACTAAAGAGTAATGGCACATACTCAATAAAAGACCTTTTATTACTCAGTCTTGCATTGTAAACTCTGTAAAACATTTTTAAAAGAAAGTGGGAGAAAGTGAAATATCCAGAATGTCACAGGTTTCAGGCTTTCTAGAAATCAAGTTATTTCCTGAAGCAGCAGGCTTAGAAAAAGGCCCTTTTCACCAGAAGATTTAGATGTCAGTACAGCCAACCCTGCGTTGCATTTCCTGTACTGCAAAGGTTATGATACAGCAGCTAGAATCAACAGAGAGTCAAACTGCAAATTAGATTACAGAGCTGAAAATAATTAAGCAATAACGATAGAGGAACAGGGTATTTCCTGGGGCTTAATGACCTGCTGGGAGGAGCTGAGGTCTTTAATGTTACTTTCAGCTAAACATCAGGAAGAAAAGTGCTCCAGTATATTTTTTCCTGGCCCTTGCATGTACAAAGGGCAATGCCACTCTGTTGCTACTCCCAAAGAATTAATGTTCCCAGCGATAGTCAATCAGATTTATTTATTTGCCACCAGACACAGTCTGGGGCATTGCAGGTCCTTGTCTATGGCAAAGTAATTGGAGACGAGACAACAGAAAGATGACTGTCTTGGCCAGTTTCTCTTGTATAGGGGCAGAGGGATTAAATCAGTTGTCCACTGGAAGCTTTCCTGCTGCACGGCATGGATGACTCCAATCATCTCTTCTCCTCTCTGTACCAAAACAGTCCCACTGTCTCTTCCCTAGGCACCTCGTCCGACCTTTCTCTCAATCCCGTTCTCTCTGGAAAGCCTCTAATTTCTCATATTTGCCTTCTCAGTTAGCTCTATCCCTCTCCCCCATGCCTTTCTCATACCTTCCCACAGTGAATGTTGGCAGTTCCCTGCTTGGTGTCCCAGCCGTGCAAGGCAGGCAGGGCTTTCTGGTCACCTCTCCCTGCAGCTCCTGGTGCCAGTGCCCGCACCCAGCTCGCCCTTTGCACCTCCTCCGTGGGGTGCTCAGGTGAGCATATCCCCCTCATTGCTAACCCATACCCCGTGCTCTGGGCTCAGAGAGGAAGCAGTAAGCCAAATGGACCCAAGTCCTTCCTTGTGTTCGCAGCAGAGCTGTGCCTGTATTTTCAGCAGAGAATTGTATTGCAGAGGAAGACACAGCTAAGATATGATACTTATTTTCTCTTCTGATTTTGTTGTCATTTACAGTCTTATGGTTATTTCTGTACAATGGCTAGAAAGCAGATAACATGTATACTTTTTCTTTTAAGTAAACTATGCCTATTCCAGCTCTAGTTAACGTCAGTGAAAAAAAAAACCACCTAGCATGTCAGCATGGATAAGACTCCACCCAAATACTAATTTTTCATCCGTAATCAAAACAGAGTTACTCTGTAGACTTAATGAGCTACACATCACTTGTGCAACTGTGCTGGAGTCAAGGGAGTCACACTGGGAATGGGTTTGGCCCATTCTGTGGAAAACAGAACTCAAAGGGCAGGGTGACCTGGTTTGCAGCAAGAATGTAAATACAAGTGATAGAGGTTTGTTTTTTTTTTTTTTTTTTAATCACTGAGCTGCAGAATAGTAATCTAATTTCTAGACCTGGGGTTGTGTTCAATAAGGCTCAGTAACATGAGCCTGAAGTTGTCTGCATATTGTATAACAAATCAGTAGTGAATTGCACATCAAAACATGGATCATAATCTCTTTTTACCAAATTATTATTATTGTAAGATCAATATTATTCACTACTTTTTATACACCTGGATGTACATAGTGCTTCAAAAACAGGTTGAACAAACTGCAGTGCAGAAATCTCCTTGCCTGTTCCTAAAAAGCAGCCACTTCTGTAACGAAAACCAGCAGCTGTTAACACTACACAGCTGTACCAGACAAAGGCTCAGGGCATAAAATGAAGATGATGACTCTACTTATACAAAATTGCAAGTGAAGTGTAAGTAGGTAGAAAGCATGGTAATAATCCAAATATAGAGAGTAATACACTGCCATTCTCTTGCCAGAAGCTGGAGATTGTACTTACAAGGACATCAGTCTTATCCAAAACCCCTGCAGATCTTCGCCCACTAATGTCAAAGGCAGTCTTCAGCTCTTCACTGCTATAAAGAGAAGGTCACAGTACCTAACCTGCCAACTGCACGTTCTTGTTAGAGCACCTCAACCTTTTCCCAAGAGGACCTCCTAAAACCGGTCCCCTTAATCCACAACTTCTCAAAATTCAGTGCTGCAGCAGGTCACAAAAATTCAGCTTCTTATGAACAAAATGTGTTTCCATCTTGCTCTTAGCACAAGCCTCTTCCTTTGTTGGTTAATTTGGATGCTTAATGGAGATGGGACTGATGGAGACTCCTTTTCCTGTTCCCCAAGCCCTCTCCCTCCAAAGGAAAATGAATTGCTCAGCAACAGTAGCAGCATAAAGGACAGAATCTGCCATCTTTCTTCCTTGTGAAATCAGTTCTCTTAATGTAATGTAGCTAGACCTTACATTAAATATTGGCATGCACGTTAGCATGTATGTACTCTAAATGCCCAATAACTGCACAGTGCTTCATCTCCCAGCCAGGTCTGCAGGCTCAACCTCTGATACCAGTAGTGTCACATCGCAAAAGAGGATTCTCCAGTAATTTCAACACTTCTAATTTTATTTTTTTTTTAGCTGAAAAAGTTGTAATAAAAACTGCAATAGCAGCCTGCTCTATGATTGACTAAAATTTGCATTAGTATGTGCCATCTCCAGATGCAAATTACATAACATGGTATTTTTCCTGTCTCTCTTCAGATTATGGTTGTCATGAAAAACTTTCAATAGGCTCACAAAATAGAAAATACAAAAGCCCAGTAATGTTTTCATCATCAGAGGCACAAGCTCCCTAGATGTTCCTGCAATGTAGAGTATTCCTTTAAGTTGCCTCTTCTCCCCTCCCCAGTGGCCCCAAAGCCCCCAGAGAGACCCCATCCTCTCTCCATCTCACTGACAGGCATCCCCACATTGGGGGGTACCTAGCCATTAAGCAGCCCATTAAAAAAACCTGCCATCCATGGTAACAAGAAGAAGAAAGGGAAAATCTGCCTAAGATCCAGGCAGTGGATGAAAGTGTCCTTGTGTCTGTCAGGTTGCAGAGAAGAAAACACCTTACAGCCAAAAAGAGAAAAGGGGGGAGCAAGGATGCCAGACCAGGTTGAGAGCAAAGGCTTTTTGCTTCATGTCTCCCAGGGACAGGGTAGAAAGATACACATTTCTCTATGGGTTTTGCTCCCCCTCCCTTGTTTATGCACCTCCAGCTGACCTGATTATGTCAAGGCCTCCTGAAACTCGTTATAACAACTTCTCCCCATTGCAGTGACACTTGTGATGAAAGCAACATTGAGCTGACCCAGGGAGCAGCGGCAGATTCCTGGAACTGGCTGCGGCTCCTGTGCCACCGTGAACTTTACAGATCAGGATTTGCTACCCTAAAAGGAAAAAATGGCAGTATGTTTGAGGAGAGCATGGTGCCGTGCCCGTTGCCACCGGGGAGAAAAGGCAGGCTCGGCGTTGACCTAACGAAGTTTTCATATAGTGCTTTCTGTGTTCTTACTTCTCCCCTTTCTTCCTTGGGGAAGGCTGTTTACATTAAGTGTATCAGAAAAAAATAGTGAAGTTTCTTATAACATTAAAATTACACCTCTTCAGGGAGCAGGGCACTAGTAAAAAAGAACATCTTATGGCACAACATGAATGCATTTTGTTAAATGTAGTGTGCATTGGCTAATAAAGCAAGCGTGTAAAATTTACAGCTGTGACTAGCAAGACGAGGGGATTTTTTTGCTTAGGTGGTAATGTGCTTT
Organism: Chionis minor; assembly: GCA_013398295.1. Classification (NCBI taxonomy): domain Eukaryota; kingdom Metazoa; phylum Chordata; class Aves; order Charadriiformes; family Chionidae; genus Chionis; species Chionis minor. The sequence goes on from VZSF01010685.1 coordinate 449,227, forward strand.
GAAAGGAGAGTGAATCTGCATTTCTTGCGAGGCAAAGCTGGGGTACAGCCAGAATGCAAGCCAGATGATAACTCCTGATGTTCTTTCACTGGGTCAGACTCTCAGCTTCACTTTTTGATTTTGTTGAACTTTCACTTACTACAATTTACTTCAATTTTCTTAAATAATGAGAAGTTAGGAAAGTCACCAGTCCTTTAATTTGCTTCTTCTCTAACTTCCTCTTGGACAATATGTGATGGTGGAAAAATATTAATTCATTATAGTGATATATTTCCAGAACATAAGAAGGTTCCCTTATAAGAGGAAGTAAAGTCTAAACTTCTGAGCTACTAGCAGCAATTTTTCAGGAGCGTAGAAGTGGTATTATCCTTTCTGTACTGTGACCATTGATTTTATAGTACCTTCACCATGGTCACAGACCACTCGTTTGTACTTTGATTTAACTTTTGTGACCTGTCAAAATATGAAGCCTTGGGGATGAGTAACAAATATTCAAAATCCCACACATACAAACGAGTACTCCTTGAGTGCAGTATCCAGCATTCCTGATGACCCCGTGGCCAGTAAGGTAGGTTTTGAGGTTGAGATTTTAGTTCCTGAAATACTTCCAAAATATCATCCTGTACTCCTAATAGCAAACAAAACCTTCAAAAATATCAGCTACTTATGAATGTTCCTTTTTACATATTATTTTTAGTTCCTCATTCTAATACTTGACACTAGAAATTCTAAAGGTATCCTATTTACTGTATGCAATATTGCATAAGGTACACTGAAAAGGTTTTAAGGATAAATAATAATAAAATAACATTAAAGGGATCACTTATGCATCAGAAAAAAATACTCTGCCGTCTCAGTATCTGAGACTGAAAAGTGTCAGAGGAAAAGCATTTTATCAGATGAATTAGGCCTTAAATATGCCTTAAATATCAGATGTATTTTTTTGTAGTGATGAGACTGTGAAATAAAGTTTTATAAAAACAAAAATTGAATCAGTTGTTGTTCATTCATTTTCTATTTCATATGTCTTAATTTGAAACCAGAACACTTCTTTTGCTATTTGTTTTCCTGTTCCCTCTGATTTAAACTAAAATAAAGTTGTGTGTCTTTGGCTTCACAGCTCTTCACTAAGGAACATAGGGAGTAACATATTTTATTGTCTGGCTTTGGTTAGGCACAAAGCATGAGACAAAAACACACTTTGATCTTTATACTGTGTGAGAAGTCCCACTGCTGAGAGTAAAAAAATAAGCAACTAATGAGCAATTTGGACATAAAGATGAGAAAGACTATTAATGTGTCCCTCCTTTTGTGTAGTTCTATAATTTATCCAGTGGACAGTAATATGTTCTCCCTTCCTGGCAAGAAAATACCATCCAAGGGAGGAAGATTTCTCTGCCAGTAGCCAGCTTTGCCAACAAGGTCTGAAATGTAATTGTTAACCTGATTGGGATGTTCTTCTGTTAAACTGTTGGAAACACAGCCCTGGCACAAAAGAAGCAAACAGGAGAGAAGTTGTCTACCCTGGTGAGCTTCAATCTTAAATTTAAACTTTCCTTTGATTTGTACACCAGTACCTGCTTAGCCACTTCACATATCTCAGGCACGTCATTTTTAACACCTGTAGCAATTGAACAGCCCCACAGACCTAATTACATTGAAAAAAAACCCAGAGCAAAACCTTTTTCAAACTCACCATAAATTAAAAAAGCTTTGAGGAGCATGCAGTCTGTTTTGCTAATAAAACTCTTGCTGAGCCAACATCGATTCACCATTTTGTCCTGCCATCCTTCACTATCAAGTCTCAAATTTGATTGTAAGTAGTTTTCAGCAGGGATCATCCCTGTGGATACTAAGATGTCTTCTCTGCAGAATCATAAAGTAATAATGAAAACAAGACACGCACATCCATCAGCTAACCTGACATGAGTAGCAGGCACTACGGCTAAATCTTTGCATGTTGTTAGACGTATGTATAATCTAAGAGAGCAACAGCTGAGGAACAAAAATGAGTCCAAGGTGAGATTTTTCAGGCTTTCCTTTAAGAAACACAATGAGGGCATGAACCTTCAGAGGAGATTGATTTTAGGCTCTCAAGAAATCACTTTCTGGGCCTCTAGCATGGCTCCTTTTTGTTGGCAGACCTTTCTCATGCTCCCACCTACAGACGTGGTGTTTGGCTCTCAACTGGTCGATCAGATACAGATGGACATGCTCAGATCAGCTCAGGGCAGCTGCAGAAAGGGCAGAACCATGCAACGAAAGGATGAATCCATTCGCTGCCAGTTTTTACCACTGTTACTATAACCCTTACTAACTGCACGTTTAGAGCTAGGGTGGCCTTTCCATTTAGCTCTAGTAAGTAGGGTGCTATCCTTGCTCAATGCCCAAGCATGGTTTGTAATTCAGTTATATCTCCTTTCTGTCCCTCACCTTGACCAGAATTTAAGCTGCAAGTATCCCTTTGCAAGGTGCAGTAGGTTTTTAATTCCTCTTCCTTCCTTCCATGCAATACATTTCAGCCTTGATCATTTGGCTTCAAAGGACTCAAGGGCAGAATGTGTGGGATGTGACATTTACTGGGATCCCTCTTTTATTCTTGTTTCAATGTGCAGGGCCAGGTGAGAATTTTGCTTTCCAATTTTTATAAACTCTGTCCATCACACACCCACACAGAAAGCAGGGAAAAGAAAAGCTACCTACATTCAGCATGAGAGAAAAGTAATGACGTATGGGCTGGGTGCAAGACTAAGAACAAGGCTTTGACTTTCAAAACCTTATCCTGACATGGGTTCATCCTGAAGTCCAGGTAAACCATTTAACTTCTGCTCTCCTCCTATATACAGATGATAATAATTACTGGGTTTATATTTATCTGTTTCCGTAATACCTGTATGTTCCATCCAGGAAAAAATACAGTGCAGTTTTGTCACAACAATATTTTCCTATATAAAGGAAGTAGAGTACCTCTGTTACTAGGTTTTTCCTGCTTGCTTCTCCATCTCCACTAAAAGCTGAACATATTCTCCGTGCTCAGGAGGCAAGTCTGCACAAACAGATGAGACACCTCTTTTCTCTGAGGGACAGCAAATGTAGATCAGCAGAGCCGAGGGTCTTGCCACAGAGAACAGCCAGTGCTTGTTCACCAATGCTGAAATCTAAAGGAAAACAGAAGTTCAGTGCTTCCACAGGTGCAATGGCATACAAGGACAGACGAGTTTGCAAAGCTCTGATAGAGGAAGGCACTCTGAGTGTCTAAGCATGTGTCTGATTGCCTTCCTTAATCCATGCCTAGGGACAGGCTCTGGTACTTACTTTCTCACATGAGTAGCTCTGCAGTACATAAATTCACGTGCACGGTGACACTTTCCATCCATCCACACCCTCCCTTGCATACACACTCATGCTGTTTTTACATATTCCATCTCTGTGTACGAACTGTCAGATTGCAGGAGGGGCTGGTAGCAAGGTTTCCCAATGCTTGTTATGCTAAGCACCCTGCTATCAATCGCCTGTAACTTTGCCAAACTTCTCCTGTCTCGCTCCAGTTGAAATTTTCTGTGCCAACTACATACCACAAGCTGCATGCTTTTTGGAAAAACCTCTGCATTGAAGCAGTTCAGACAGTTCAGTAATCTGGATCAGGGGAAAATGCACTGTTGTGTCTACGCTGGAAAAAGAAAAAGTCTGGGTAACCTGCTAGTAGAGATGCTCTTACTAACCTCATGCTTTGCAGCAGGAATTTAAGCTTGTCTGGAGGACTTGGGCCTTTATTCCAAGAGTGCTTTTTGCCATCCAGACGAAAAATTGTCCACTTTGGCCTAGTAACCAGACTTTGAAGCTTCCTGCCCTGCATTTGTAAGTCTGGAAAATCTTCAGAGCTAAAAGTTGCAAAGGGAGGAGGGGAAATCCTGCCCAGCCTCCACATTGTTCAGTGCAGCTGCTACAGCAGGGGATGAAACAGCCCCTTCACTGTGCCCTGAAGAGGAGGCCACGTCCCCATCCAGCAGGAAGGCACCTGGCTGGCCACAGCTCAAGAAGACCCACTGCTCAGCTATTTTCAGATATTCAGATATTCTATATTTCAGATAAGAAAATGCCAACATGTTTAAATCTACTTTTGAGAAAAAGACTTTTTATGAATTTTCTTACGTGTAGCAACTCAATTGTCATTCCTCCACTCTGGTTTTTGACTAATAGCAGCCTACTCATAATTTCACTTTTCCAGCATATAAACAGCAGCCTTAGTGCTTCCCTGAGTCAGAACTTCATAGACACAGGGTAAAACTTCTTTCAGATTCAGTGCAGCATATGTAATTCAGACTTGCTGTGACAGTCTTACCCCAGGCAGGAAATACTGGACACCTCTGTGGAGGCTGCTGAGCACTGGAGCCACATGGCCATCCAACATCCCTCTACTTGCAGCTTTGGCCCCAACACATCCCAGTGCGCGCCTCTGAGAAAACTACTAATGGTCATGGATGATGGTCAAGGATGATGTCCCCAGCTGGTGGTAGTGAAAGATCGACAATAAGTGGCCTTTTATTATTCTGTTTGCACATCCACCCTTCTAGGCACACCTGCAGACGGAGGCTTGTGGAGTGGCTCTTTCCCAGTCACCAGATCCTGCTGCGGGTTTCCCAAGGATACCCACTCCAGCGCCGCGATAGGCACAGCCCAGTACATGCGTGCCCTCACCCACATAGCTGCAGGGATGAGCCTGCATCTGCATAACCAATTACAAACCATGAGGATGCTTTCAGCATGGTCACAAAGGCCAACTCCTGCTGCCTGTTTCAATGGCCCCAGGTGCATCTACACAGGCATTTCAGTCCAGAATAGGAGGGTGCTTTGGAAGTGCATGCCTTCATCACCTCCACTTCTTGCCTCTGGTTCACACTGTCGGGCGGTCACAGAGCACACGAAATAGATTCTTTCAGGTTGAAAATAGACTTGAAAATAAACCTTAGGAGTAGTCATGATGTGCTGCTGTCACTATGGGTGTTTGGCTCATGAGATCTGACCAGAGCATCTGAAAGATGTCCTCCACATGCATACAGCATGAATATCGGGTCCTCCCACGCTAAATGTTTCACTCTGCAGATCTATTTGAATTGCAATGCACTATCTGGTATATCTGCCAAAGTTTTTAAGCAGTAGGAAAACAATGAAAACCAGACTAATCTGGTGCCTTTCCAAGCAAAGGTGCCTTTTTGCCAAAATTTTCAAGATTTGCATCTTTCGGAGTTCTTTTCACCAGGACACATAGGATGATCCCCTAAATAACTATTTGATTCGTGTATTTGTTTTAAAAGGGATTTTCTCTTTTTCAGTATTCATCTGGCTTTAATCGAGTGGTTTGAAAAATCTTCCAAATTCAAAACTTTCAAGATGCATGCATCCATACTTACCATAAAATCTAGCCAGCGTCGAGATTTTTCAGCTAATCTTCTAATAATCCTAACACAGCAATTTCATGCTCTAGCAAATCTGCTTCCAAAAGATATTTTGCAGTTTTTTCTGATTGTGTTTCTGCATCTAAAGAAAGCTGAAATGAATGTTACAATTTACATTGAACACTCTTGAGTTCCTAGTGGAGAAGCCAAATGATTGCTATGATTGGGAACACCGTGATATACAATAAACATTTAGCAAACCATAAGGCATAAACTCACTTGTATTCTTCCTTTTCTTATGGTAAAAAATTTGAAAGGATATCAATTATTGACATTTTTCCCCAGAAGTTTACAGCCTTCTCTTACGGGAAATATTTTCATTCAACATTCTTTGGTTTTGGGTTTTTTTCACCTAAGCACTTTTGTCTATGACTACATGGATTCAAGATAATTCTGTTTTACATCCCCATGATGTTAGTGTTAGTGCTAGTGCTTAAAGCACATAGTGCTTTAAATGAAGCTTTACTGCTTCCCACATTGTTTTCCTGACTAGTTCACAGTAAACAGTATCCCCGACAAACAGCTGACCACAGATAATCTGCATCTTGCTAAGACAAGAAGCAAAGATTTTTCTTTCATTTATGTTACAGCCATGAGAAAGTACAATTTATGTGCACAAATACAGAATCCAGCATGTGACTTGTTTGATTATTTCCTAGTCAATAAATCCATAACCTCCTGGGCTGCTGAGTATCACTATCTTTAATGCTTGAGGAAGTAAAGCCCAGTTGAATAAAGAGATAAAATACCTCCAGAATTTTGCTAAGGGGCAACATGAAAATACTGTTGTATGTCCTACAGGTAAAACCCAGCGTAGTCTGAATTACAAACCCTGCTGCAGTGTCTGACAGATTCATGGCTGCTTCTCCCTTTTGCTTGCCTACTGTACTTGCCACTTCCTGGAAAATAGTTGTCTCTGTCACTTTTTGTATCCAAACAATATCCCCCTTGAGTTTTAACTGCTACACAAATAGAAATATGACATAAAGGACAAAGGATAATTTTGGCCTGCTGACATTTTTTGTGTCTGTGGGTTAAAGAAAGTTAATAAGAGAGTTTACTGTGTGTACCACTTGCACACTAAAAACGTTCCTCCAGAGGTTAAAAGTTCAAAGTTGAGTCAAAGTCTGCACTGCCTCCACTCTTCCCTTTTAATTATCTGAGGTCAGGAAGTTAATAATACCAGAAATCCCCAGTAGAGACCTCTTGCTCAGTGTATGAACTTTAAACTTGTTCAGCTTTTTTCAAAGGGTAAAAAGTTCAGTGAAAACACAGTGGATTTTCCCTCTGGTCTCCACCAATTCAACCTCAAGGGTTAAAAGTTTAACTGTAAAAAAGGAACCTTTGTTCTCTGAGCTAGATTTACAGAGTTCACTTATTAAAAGGTAAAAATTTCAAACAGCAGCTAAAGTCCAAAGTGATTCTTTTCCACAATGATGAAAATATCGCAATAAAAGAAAGTCCTTTGATCTGTTATCACTTCCCTCAGAAGTGACTGTCAAAACTTATTTTTCGCTTTATTTTGAACTTTGGACGAGTAATGGAGCCACATGGGTCCCTAAGGCCACGTATATCTGTTAAACAGCAACATGCTGCATTTGTGAATTTGTCCTACATTTTTCAGCCAGACAATATCTTTTCCCTACTGAAACATTTAAGGCAGATGTTTCTCCACCAGGACTTTTTGCACAGTTTATTTCACTCAACTTCAGGTTCACTGGTTCTGTCAATGGTGAATGTGTCAAGTATAGGTGTTTTCATTATCTTTATTCTCTAAAGAGTAAGATCCCCTTACTGATCTTTTTGCAACTATGCTGCTAGAAAATATACAAAACAATTAGTCTAAAATGTATCTGGTTTTATATAACACAGTAGAGATTTGTGCTATGGGAGTTTCCTGAGGCGTATTCAATAGGTGCGAAGAGACTGATACTAATTGGCATGGGTCAAAAGGTTTCCAAAAAAAGGAAAAGCCAACAAAAATGTTACTTTTGGTTTTAGTATAGGTCCCATGTCTAACGGCCAGGATAAGCTTCTACAAAACTGAAATAGGAAATGCCCTTGGCTTGGAAGATAGATTGCTATGCATGAATTTGGGATAACTGCAGTCTTGAAAAACAACAAATTCTAATTTGGGCTGTCCTTAGGGAATTTCTCATAATGTGTGGTTTGGATTGCCATGGTGTGAGTGGCCTTTTTATTAAAGATCAGCTTTTTAAAGTTCAAATAGAGCAGTTCAGTCCTGCTTCATTTATTAAGGAAGTTGAAGCTCAGCATTTCAGTCTTGCTGTGTCCGCAAGCAAAAATCTCTCGCAATGTGCCTGAAAGTGTTGCTCTGACCGATACCTGTGACTCTGTTCTCTGGCACAAACCTCAGCAAAAATCAATACGAGCTCTCACCTCAGCATGCTTTAGATCTGACCATCTCACTCTCAGAACATAACTGAGGACTTTTTTTCCTCATTCTGCTCCACCCAACCCATGCTTTGGAGGACGATTCGGTTTTGAGAAATTAAATTTTAAATCTGACTGAGCTCTAGAATTTCTTTCACTGGGATGCAACCCACACGTTGCATTTCCAGGCCTTTCTCATAGAATAACATTCAGTACTGCGTCTATAAAATAATATGCATTTCACAATGGACCTGCAAATCTTCACTATTAGGAAGCTTGTCCTAAGTTAAACTTTTGATTTTTAGTTCTCCTGCAGACTTTGCATGACCTGATATTCCATTTAACCTACCATTCATCAAGCGTTTCTGCAAGCATCTCTCCTTTATCATTTTGATCACTTGCTTACACTGTCAGATGAAGACTAAAGCAAAGATAAGTTTTCCTCAAATATCCTGAGAAACATTTTCTCTCTCCTTTATGTGATCAGCAATGGAATTCAACACACGAGCTGTGTCAAGTTCAGTTAAGTAAGAAAGGTTTATTATTTTGGCAGAACTAGTCTACTATGTCCAACGGTACCAAAGTTCAGCTAATGATGGTGACCTTATGAGAGGGTCTAGTTGGGCCAGCCTAGATATATTTACATCAGTGTCTCCGAGGAGGGTGTTTGGCACTAACTCTGCATGACCTTCTCAGAAAGCTCCATGCAAACCGCAAACTCACAAATTAACAACAGATTCTGTAGGTTACAGGGCATTCAGATAGAGGAAAGGATGACTGAATCTGATTATGAAATCATTTATGAGACTTGCAATAGGTAGCATAGCATAATTTTTTATAGGAAGAGGTCGCTTTTGGACATAATTGTCATTTCACTCAAGTAATTATAATTATGCCTAATACCAAAAAAAAAAAAAAAAAGCAGACTCTTCAATACAGCTGACACTGACAATATTTGTGCAAAGCATGACTGTTTCACAAGTATAATCTGAGTTAAGTGATTCCAGGACCAAATTGAATACCTGGCAATCAGACCTCCATAAATTATCATTTTAAGTGGAGCACATTTTTTCAGCTTCAGTGAGACACGAACTATTCTAGTTCACTTTTACTTCTCTACCGGTCCCCACATATGCCCTTTTGCCTTTAACCATAACTGTTCCATGTCTCAGCTCTGTCTTCCTACAGGCTAACTCAAACAGATTTTTGCTGTGTCTTAATTTTCAGGCTAGAAAAATCAAGTCTTTATTGTTCTTTGCAGTAGAATAAACCTCATGGGCAAAATTGTTAATACATACTTTAGTCTCTTGAAGCTGGGTTGTTGGGGGTTTTTTTTGATACTGCCATTATAGCCACAGAGTTCAAAACTTCAGAGAGATTCCTGACTCATCTCTGCCATCCTCCCACCCCCTTCACACACATGTATCTATACAAAAGCACTTCTGAGTGCAAAATTCAGCCTCTGACAGCCAGGGTAGGAGAAGTACTTTCTACAAGAGCTCTGACTCATGAGCACCATCAAGTTGCACTGGGTAGAGGATTACACTTCCCACCTGCCCTCCTGGCTGGCGGATCAGTCAAGTGTTTCTCCTCTCCTGTTGTCTTATTCAACTGCTCTGTGTATTACTATACTATGCAGCAGTTTAAATTAAAACAAATCAGCCATGAACTGCGGTAGCTTATATGCAATCACACATTCAGATCTGTTGCCTCTGCATCAAGGGTGATGACCCCCCACTGAGTAATGGGGAAGGATGCTAACCTTTGAAATTTCACCAAAATGAGTCACTGGCACTTGAGAGAAGAGATCTGAATGACACACCATACTGCAAGGGAGCGGGGAGGCAAGGGGAGGGGCAGTTATTGGATGTTTTCATCATCTCTGCATTTTGTCACGACTCTACGGTTTGTTTCATTTGCAATTCCTCCTTTTAATTCTCTGCTAAGTCATTCTGCACCACTTGTGCCCTTTTACTGTAAACCTAACTGACAAAGCTCTGTCCCTTGCCCTGCAGGAACATACTGCCATGATAGATACCAGGAAAAATCAAAGTAATTTGAATTTCTTTCCTATAGAGAAAGCTCTTCTGGAGGAGCCACTCCTCATGACATATTCTGTATGCGAAGAAAAGGAGAGAACATAGATTCAATCACCATATGCTACAAAAAGCCACCCACAGAGAGCACATAATCTGATGCTATAGCCCCTAAGTTACACCTAATGGGTCCCTTTGAACAAATGGATCTTTTTTCATGATGTTACCCCTGCTCTTCTAAAATGGAAACAGCCAAGAAAAATAGTTTGATGCCAGCTGCCCACAGTACATTTCACAAGAAACTTGTAAAAAAGTCAGTCACAAGGCAGTGACTATCTATCTACAGACAGCTCTAACAAGCACTTTGCGTTCTTATTATTATTTTATTGTAGCATTTTCATGGCTATTATTTTACTGGACTGAACCCACCTAATATAAGGATAACATATCTTGTGAGGGGATGATCAGATTTTCTATCTGACAGCTGCAGACAAAGTTGATGCAAAAAGGGAAAGAGCCTCCCTCTGCACCCAAATCCTTCTAGAGGTGATTCATTTACAATCTCTGCAGCCACAAACACAGATCTTATAGGAAGGGTAGGACTAATATTAATGTAATTCATTACAAATTCAGAGGAGAGAAAATCTCTTCTTCCCTTATGAGCACAAACTCTCTTGTGAACTCAGAGGCTGGTGTGCTGACCACCATTAGGCCCACGGTTACACTTGCCAAAATTACATCCCATGCAACCAAGAGAAATGAAAGGTCATAAAACCAGAGTTTTCAAATAATGCCTCAAGACCCAGAGCCCTGAGGTACTGAGCCTTTTGTCCTTTCAAGAACAGCAACAAACAGAAATTCTTCAGGGTGTGAAAAAAGTCTGAAGTAACCTTTGCAAATGAAAACACATGGCCCGTTCCTTTTCCCCCATGCAGGGAGCACACATGTAGGGAACAACTTGGTCCGGTTTGGAATGTACTGGCCATTGAAACTCAGCTTCTTCTAAAGGCATAGCTGAGTTAAAAGAGTAGACCTCAATTAAAACAGAAGGATGAGCACAGAACAATACTAAAATGGCTACATACTCTCATTGGAACCAACTGTGAGATGAGTAGTCCTAAAACAATGGAGTCTTTCAAAAAAACCCACAAATTAAGTTAAACACACAGCTTTTGCAAGCAACTTGTGTGTTAGCGCTCTTATTCCTTTTACAGACAAAGTATATTGAAAGTCATTACAGTAAAAAGCTCCAGGCAAATTTCTCAGAGAAGTTCGCAACCCCTCATTGAAGACAATTCACTTCCATAAATTATTGAGTGATAACTAGCATGAACATTGAAAAGATTTGGGCAGTACCCAGTGGGGGGAAAAAAAAAAGTCTGCTTTGAACTATCCAAAAATATGAGCAAGCCATGTAGAAATAATTAATCATATACAACCCATTACAATTAAAAGTGTATTCTTAAATAGCTTCTTGATTGAGAACAAATGCCTCATTAATCTGGAACATAACGACTTAGGAACACAAGAAATGTCAAACAGAGAATGATGACCAACATGACATGGAACTCCACATGCTGCATGTGCTCCATCTCAAAGGCTCACAGAGAACAGCTAATGCAAAGGTCACTGAATGTGGTGAGTTGGAAAAAAAATCCACATTTGATTTTTTCTAAGTCAAATTATTTCATTGTAGACTACTAAACATTATAGGAGTTCTAAAGGTGGTCACATTACCATCCTGTCTGCTATCGTTTTCATACATCCCTTCTACCACAGTTTTTCTCTGGGAATGTTTCTACTGGTATTATGTTTATGTTATGTATTATGTTACATTAAAAAAAATGTATTGTTGCAGCTGCATCTTACTATATGTCCACATACCACTTTCTAGGCAAATGTGAGTTTGCTCTGTCCGTGCTACAAGTGAATTAAGAGGGGTGCAACCACCCTGGAACAACTCCAAACCTGATCCAATACATCTTACCTCTCAGCAGGGTTTACCATCCTGGGCTTGGTACCATGTTATTCAGTTGGTAAATATGTTGCTCTCCACAAGGCACGCTCTTGGAAAGCTCCTTTCTGGATTGAAACATATGCTTTAAACAGGTTTCACCGTTCAATTTTATAAAACTCCGTTGCTGATTTTCAAAGGCCATAGTCCAACATAAAAACCTTTCTCTGTTATAACATTGTAGTTTAGAGAGGAAATTTTCATTTTGATTACATTTTGCAGTAGAATCTCTGGTGCAAATAACGTAAGGACATTTTTTCCTTAACAGTTTAACTTTGTTGGTAGATTTCACACAGGAAGTCAGAACTGGCTATGGTGGCAAAACCAATCTTTTTAGGTCTTAATGAAACTACCACCAGCAGGACTTGTTAGCAGAGCTGCATCAGCAGACCTTTTTCAGCTGTGAATTTGGCCTAAGACAATTAGCCCATTTGGTCTCAATGCCAGTTTGAAATGAAGAGGGTTTATATAGCTGCTTTTCACCTTTGAAAGCTCAGCTAGCAACTCTTCTTTCCTGTAGTCTGCATGAGGAAAGCCCTAAAGTGTCCATTTGTGGCTTGTCCTGCCACTGTGTATATGCAACCATTTTCCTTCCATTGCAAGACATCACCTTTGACAAAAAAATGCAGATGTTCGTCATACTTCCAGTTTCTCAAAAGAAAGTTCTTTTACAGAAAGTTCTGTAAAACCCAAAAGAATATATGAGGAAAATTTGGATTTTGCTGAAAAGATGTTTCCTGGTTCAGAAGTAACTCCACTGTACTAACACGTCCCTCTGGCTGAACTGCAGCAATAGAGCAAAGAAGTTATCTTGGTGAACTGTTTATGGGAGCTGGTGGTGATTCTTCTTATGGTTTTCTTCTCCTCCATGTCCCAGATTTTATTTCCTATTACACAGAATGAAGTTCAGGAGATTTGTTGGACAGGGGTTAAACCTGCTACTGTTTAAAAATGTTTCAAAATTTATTCCAATTCAATTTCCGTGCAGTGCAAACTGCACAGATACTTATGCAAACATGTTTAAATTGCCTGAAAAGGAGGAGGCTTATAGAAAAAAATTAAATAAAATTTTACAAATGTGGGGGAGTGTTTTGCCTGCATCAGTGGTCCAGTCAGGGAATAATACAATACAGCATAATTTATCTTTCACAAGTAACCAACAGGATTTCAGAAACAAGTACTAAAATCAAAATTTCACAGAAAGCTTGATTTAAATGAGAAACATTGAAGTAACGCTTTATCAAGTAACTCTGAACAGCAAACGCATTAAAGGACATCGCAGACTTCACAGAACTGTTCCATGAACAGACAACAGTTACATTCATCAAATAAAGTACTAATAGCATGTAAGTCATTCTAACCTCTCTGGTTATTGCGGCAGAAAGATTTTTCTTATCACTTTCATTTTTCAGTAACATAGTAAAAAATGTTTAAAAACATATTTCGAAAGTAGTACTGTAATTGGATCACGCTGTTCATTTTACTGTAGCTCATCTAGTTGTCCCTTATGCTTTCCCAGCCTGGCAAGCTCCCTTTCGGGAGAGGCTTAGCTCCCAGCACTCGCTCACCATCATAGAGGTTGCTGTGTTTTCACTGCTGATCGGAGAAATGGGAAACATTTGTCAAGAATACTGTATTCTGAGAGTGCTGGGGGTAGGCGAAAAGATCCTCAGAAACAGCTGTGCAGTTTGACGCTGTCAGGTGAAACGTGGGACCGCCACAGAGGCTGGTGAGTTATGAGTTCATTGATCATATCCTCACACTCCAATCCATGCGAGGCGACACAGTAACCGTGTGGAGGGTTACAGAGGAAAAGTGAACGACTGGGTCGGGTGTCCAGTCGGGGCTCGGTGCAGGGATGTCCCTGCCTCAACTTATATATTTTTTTCTTTTTAATAGCAGATTACATATATCATGCCCACATGGTTACACAACAAAGAATACACCGTTGCAAGAAATAGAGGCTAGGGTCACCGTGACCTGACAATCGTCAGCACTGGCAGGTTGTTCACTTCGTGAACTGGAATGAGATAGTGCATGCCAAGCCATGCCCTTGACTCCTTGCCAACCTTCTGAGCCTTCCCCTTGCAGCGGGTGCCATTGGAGGGGGTACGTTTTCAGATGCAGGGTAGGAACAGTGAGTGGAATTCTGTGATCTGTCCCATGTATCTTCATCTGTAACAATCCTGTCAGTGTATTGGATCAAACTCTCCTGTGTCCTTGCACTTCTCTCCTTGCAAACAACCTCCAAACATTGTCTTTCCTCTTACGGGAATGATACCCAATGGATACATCTGTTTTGGCTCCATTGGCTCATCAGCATGAGCTGATCTATTACCTGCCACACGACTCCCCCGAAATCTAATAACATTTGTCACTAATTAAAATACGTGGTCATATTTTAAAAACACACTTAATTTTCACACATGCAAACGTTACTAGTTTATAATAAGTTGTAGTTTAAAGTAAATCCTTAGATAATCTATTACTTCAATTAAACGTAATCCTTTAAATCAACTGCAGAAAATCAGAGGCAAAGGTGAGAAGGCTACTGAGGTAGAAGGAAGTCTACAGGGAGATGATAAGCAACAAAACTAATAAGCAAAACTTTCTCATATGCTACCCACACATGTCATCTGCCTGCCTATTGAATCAGGGTCTGGGTTTTTTTCTTCTGTTATTTGAGTTTCAAGGAATCCATATTTGGCGAACTTTAGAAATGCTTTCTTCTCTGTACATAACAATGCTGGCGGTGGTCCTTGGGTGGATCCAAATTTGGTCCTGCTGAATACACATCTGTTAAACTATGCTGAATGCCCCTCAAGCAGCAGAAACGCGTATGTCTGCCTCACCAGAAAGGATCAGGCTGCAGCATTTTTAAAAGAACAGTCTGGGCTTTTCAGTCTTAGTCAGATCCTTATCATTTTGCTACCATGAATTTTAGGGGGTGACACTGATTCTGTTCATATTGAACATAATTTTGCACTGAACTATCCTCTTTCGGTCTATGCTGTCTAATAATTGGTCTAATCTTTATTAATACCTTTGGAGTTCATCATGGTAACATTAATCATGAAGGCCTCATTTGGTATTAATCTAGATGTCATATATATGTTTGTAGGAACTCCATTGTAATCCAGCATCAATTAGTTTATTCTTCCTGCCAATTCTGATTGAAAATTCAAGCACTACAGCACAAAAGTAATTCTGAGAATTGTTAAAGTCTTTGGTACACTCTGCATACTTGGTAAGAAGTTTAATGACTATTGTTATTGCTTTTATTAAATTATTTTCTTAAAATATGTTTCAGCTGCCTCATAAACAAACATTAAAATGTTTACCATTACTTGCTTTACAGTAACATAAGTACAATAGTTGTCAATTAACTAGTGCTTAAACAGTTTTGAACAGCAGTTTAAGCTAATCCAGCTAACTTCGTACTGAGGCAGTTTAGCAGAATTCATACCCCTTCCAAGATACCTCTGCTCTTCTGACTCAGCTTGGGGACTGGCCACGCAGCGGGCAGCAGCATGAACGATTGCTTGCAGTCATTGGCTGACCACGGCTTTAGGCTCCTAAATACTCCATTTAATTTTAAAACTTAGACTTCAAGTAACATTCCAGATGTCTTTCAGCAAATCAAGGTCTTAAGTATTGACTGGCTGAAAATGGTATTTATAATTTCTTACCTTTTCTCCAATTCACAGCCTGCCCTTCCAAATCCTAAACCTGAACCACAGCTAACACTCTGCTTCAGCTGTCTCTGATTTGTTGCTTGCTGTCAGCTTCTTATTCCTTGCATAATGTGGTTTATCATCTGGTGCTCCGAATCTACTAATAACACTTCTAAATAAATCCAGGAATAAAATGTATTTTAAAACACAGTATTGGTGTTACGGTGTCTCTCATGGTCTTTCGTATGACTTTCTAACAGGGATGAAGGAGAAGATTTCCATTTTCTAATTAGGTTTCTTTCATAATGCCATTTTATCAGTAACAAAGCCTAGATGGCACATTATGACAGTAGAGTAAGGCAAGACATACCCGTGGAGTAGGAGTCAGGAAAAATAGATCTCAGTTACAGACTCCTTGTATGCTATGATTCATTCAACTGTACAGCCCTTTCCCGTGTCACAGATTTTGCCATCTAAAATGAAGAAGAAATTATGCTCAACTTGTGAGTTTCCATACATCTGCCAGAGTAGATGATCAAGCTTCTGCACCTAACAAAGTCCCTAAAATTCAAATGCAAGCTCACGTGGCACCCTGAAAGAAGCATGCTCCGCCTATGTTGTACTAGTGCCTCTAAGTCACGCAAGCTGAACTAAGTCACGGTATTTCACATATAGTCCCACTGAGGGTAATAAAATTCAGCACTGCAAAAAGGCCACAGTCCAGCTTCCACCTTATAACTTTAGAACTTAACTCTGAATTGTGCCATGTTCTAGTCTAGAGACATCAACAAACAGAACAGACCTCCCTTTTTGACGTTGTGCTGCCCAGTGCCCTTACAAATTAAGCATCTAACCCACTACAGGCTCAGACTTCAGAGGAAAAGTCAGGTAAAAAGCTTTATGTCCCAGAAAATACGTCTGAACCAAGCTGTGCTTAGTAATCTCTCCAGCTCTGTGGATAAACGCCACTGAAATTTCAGTTATTTATAGCTATGTAATGGGGCAGGAATAATTGTCTCCTGGATAGACAGATTCTTGGTAGCAACAAACTGAAATCTCAAGAAGAAAGAATTCTATGCTCTTGACCTCCCTTACACTACTACTTGCAATAAATTATTTCTACTACCTCCAAATACACTTATACTTGTCAAATACAGAAACTTGCACATCCAGGTTAAAAAAATCACAACTCTGGAACAGAAAGAAAACTCATTTCCAAAACATTGGACTGATGGAAGTGTCTCTACAGGAGACTCAAAAAGAATAACCAGACTATGAGGAAGACTGACAGCTGGCTTCGGTACTCACTAGAAAATATTTAGCTACACAATTAACCTCAACTGGATGGCAAACTTTTATACAGCCAAATAAAAAGAAAATTATTTCCACCTTAAAACCCTCCTATATAATTCCAGATTGTATCCATTTCATGCTGCCCAGAAAAGCGTGATGAAAGAGAAACCTATTCTTTTTCCTTCAGTTCAGCATTGGTTGAAAGTCCACTGCCAGAAAGACAGTTACAGCAGAAAAATCATGCTGTCTTGTAAAAAAAAGAAAAATCATACCTTAACAGGGAAAAGGCTAATGAATGCTTCAATGACATAGCAATAAGATTTTTAGGAAGTAATGCATGAAACCATATATTAAAAAGAACAGCGTTATCATAGTAATAATGTATAATTATCCCTTCACACTTATCTCACCTCAAATAGGCTTACTAAAGAAGGCAAGAACTAATATCCTCATTTTACAGCTAGCATGTCACAGAGCAAAATATCACTCTCAAAATTGTGTAGCAGAGCACATAATGACCTCAAGGATCCTGCACAACTTTGCCTTTACTACATTACTCACTTTCTGTAAAAAAAAAAAAAACATCGAGATTCTGTGCAGAAGAAAATAGTGTTTTACAAATCTCTGCATGATGCGTCAAAGCCTTACTACAGAATTCTGCAACCTAGAGTACCTGTTTGCCAGTCTTCAGAGTCCAGGGAAAAGAAACAGTTTAAAAATGGTAAGAGATGGGAAAAAACATTGCATCTGATTTCTGAAGTTATTTCAATACTAAAGTTTTATAGAACAGCACCTATGTACCCCCGTACTTGCACATGAACTTAGACTTTATGCAACAGAGCTATTGAGGGAGCCCATCTTAGCATATATTGGGATGTTCATATATACCAACCTGCTTGCTTTATTTCCAAAAATGTTGCGTAAAGATTTATACTTACCATATTTATTGAAAACTTAGTGAAAATCCCAGCTAGATAAATACAAACACACACCTACAACTTTACAGAAGGAAAGAAGGCGGCTAAGAATCGTCCACATTCGAAGCCAGCGGGATTGCAAAATGCAACCTGTTTTGCACAGGACTTTGCAGTTTTGGGGGTCTAAGTACCGCGGCAGGGCACAGCGTTCTTGTTGCAATGCCTGAGCTGAGGGTCATGGTAAAGAGCCATCCCTGGGAGCTAAAGGCACGTCAGGAGGCACGTGCCCCACCAGCGACCTGGAGGCTCATTAGAAGGCCAAATACGGAGCCAGGTCCTACCAGCCAACGGAGCACAGGGCTACAGGCCCGGGAGGGATCTGGGCAACATCACAACCTGCAAGGAAGGGCTTGAATTACTACAAGCAAGAAAACTCTAAGACTGAAATACATTTTAAGCATGTAATCTCCCATCATGTGGCATTATTCAGGAAGCTGCTTGAGCTTAGAGGTGACAGGGCTTATTCTCTTAGTCAGAGCTGGTGCGTTAGCAGGAGATTATTGCCGTGCATGTAACAGAAAAGGAAAAGGATTGCAGCGCTTGTGACGTAGGAGAGAAAGGAGGTTACGCAGCACGAGCCAGAGAAGGAAAAAGATCTACAGGCACAATGGAAGGAGCACATGATGGTCCCCGTGACTAATAATGAAAGGGCTGGCAGCCTCTCTGACAATAAACATCAGTTGTTTAAAGTTGAAAACACAGTAACTGTATCCCAAAGCAAAAAGTCACTGAACGTTCATTTTGAGAGAGGAAAAAAAAAAAAAGTGTTAATTGTGAAATATGTATTAGATGAGTAGCTTTGAGATTAAGCTAAGCATTCCTGTACGGTGCTGTACAGTTTGCTGTACCGGAATGATTCATTCAGATATGCAAAACCTGCCGTGTTCACTTGGTAGATGGCTGAAGTCACCAAAAGCAAGCTGGATAAGCTGACTCCATTGCTTTCACTAGGGCTGAACCTGTGCCATCTCTTTTTTCAGAATCAATATCTAGAGATGCTTCCAAGGCATCACAATAAAATTTTGGCATTGTTACAAATGAGAAAGCACCCTCGTCAGATCTGCATGTGTGCACTGCCTTTCGGGCGTATTTGAGCTTCTAAATCTTTCATCCCTCTTACAGCAACAAGAAGGAACTTCTGTGCACTTAAGGCAACCAGTGGGGACAAGGGAGGGTATTTAATAAGGTTTGCTGCAGTTTCAACACTCAATTTATACTCTTCCAAACGAGGTAAAAAGTAATAAAGTTGCAAATCCCTCTAGTTAAGACTATTACATCACTGTATGCACATACGAGTAAGCAGCTGGTAATTCAAATCACTGATTTACATTTACCAGACATACAAAAGGCTAGAAATTTTTTCTAAAAAGATCAATATACGAATTAGGAAGGGTTTGGGGCATATAGGCTCTTGTCATAGTCATTCCAAGTGTTCTTTTGTCATCTTGTCAGGTGGAAAACAACTAAAAAATTATTATTATTCTTTTTTTATTGGAAAATGCAGCAACAGCATGCCTGTTTCTTCTCTGGGGATTTTCCCACATATTTTCTAGCTTTGATTTTCAGCCTTTGGCTTTTGCACCAATCTTTCCTTGTAATTCTGTAAAATTCTCGCTTTACGTTCTTCTGGGTTCAGTAAGCATTATGACACCCAGTCTATCTTTCTTAAGGACCTGCAGAGTTTTTAATACTATAAGTGGGTTCCAAAACTTCATTATTTTTTCCCGACTGCACTACACTTAGAAACCCACATCATAAGCTGCATGTAAATCTGTTACCAAAAACTGCTTGACCTTTTGCCCTATATACTTCCATGCTCTGCTGGCTCTCTCTTGCAGAGATGCATTAACCCTACTGTGCTATGAGACTGCTCTCGGTGGTTTCTCTGTACACCTTAGCTTTTACAGTTCTAGAGCTGAAATACTACCATAATGCCACTTACTGCCTGACTGCTGAGCAGCTGGGTTCTCTTGGATGCCATGTCTAACCAGACAACCCTGGTGTTATTTTGGAGGCTGGAAAGAAAAAGGTAGAGGGGCAGGATAGCAGGGCACCCTAAGCATAAATAAGAGAAAGTATGGAGGAGATACCTAACAGAGGAACTTCAGCTACTGTAATTAGCAGAGCCTCAATTTAACTGTGTTACACTGATTCTTGCAAAATGAGCTTCTTATCTATTAAAGATGAAGCTGAGAGCTTCAGCATGTTGGCCTAGTTCCTTGCTAAGGTTATCTCCAGAGATGCAGCCTTCCTGGTGACTTTAACAGCATCATTCCATCAGAGTTTCTTTAAACCTTGGATATTTCACTTCGTATTACCTCCATTATCAAGTGGCTTTGTTCAGCAGCTTTGAAATATTATATAACACCAATCTCTCTTGTCCCCTTGAACACAGAATATTACTAATAATCTTTTTGCAACTGTGAATCTAGATTATATCATTTCTTCTGTAGACTTTTCTAAAGTTGATAGAAAATACAGCAAAGGTCTTCTCCTGATTTGAATGTCAGAACTTGTTCCAAATGTAAAACTACTCTATTGGCCTTTAGGCAGAGTGTCAACTGAGACAGATATTTAAGCAAAACAACGGATGCACTGAAACTGATAAGGTGCTGTTACAGTCTTCTAGGCATTTTCAAGTCTGTAGACTGAAATCATAGAATGTAGACACGTATCAAAAATATATGGCTGAACTTCTTTGTGATGAGAAGCGTGGGGGGTTTATGTCATGTTATTTTATGGATTCTAACTTCAGTGTTGTATCTCTTCTCACAAACTACTCAGAAGTTACTCCGGCAGGAAAAATATACATTCAGCCTAGTTGTCTCTAACACATGAAATATGTGCTAAGTTTTTGTGAAATATTGTGAAATATATTGAGAAAGTTTGTAACTACACTCTTTGCATTCGCACTAAGCAGCATCATAACCTAAGCAATTAAACCAGTGATGATAAAATAAATTATATTCTCACCGATGCAATGCATCTAAAAGCTGCTAAATGAGAAGCGACTTTGAGTCAGTGGGCAAAGCTGCTAGAGGAATTTCAAGTTCTGTGGTTAAAAAAAATGAAATCTTACCTTTCTTTGTACACTGAGTTTAATTCAGATCCCTGTTCAAGTCCGAATAAACTCAGTGGGCATTCTCCATTTATCTTCAGTGAGCTACAGATCAAGCCCAGGAGCCATGTTACAGCCAAAGATGACATAGTATTGTACTGTCACTGTCTGTACTGATGTAGCAGGGTCCTGCAACTGAACAAGCTTTATTTCTGAAGTTTCATAGACTGAGAGATAGATCCACTATAATATTTCTCATTTAATAACTGAGAAAAATGAAATTCAGAAAAGTCCATTCCGGAAATGGAAAACAAAGTGCTACCACCTTTTTTTATTTTTATTTATTTTTATTTTAGGGGACCTGTTATGTGAATACAAACTCAAACTTCCAAAGTTTAACAATACAAGGGCTGTAAACCTTAAGATGGTTTACATTAACTTTGGTTTTGTTTCTGTAATGGAGCTTAACCAGTATTTTATTAGTTGTCCAACAGAACTGACAGTCCCTGTTTGCTAGCAGCTCTAGCTGTTTTCACTTTCACCTTCTGCGCATACAAATAATGTCAAAACGAGCCCAGATGAACAGGTATGGTTACAGGGTGAATGTGCAGTTTTTAGATGACAGAACATTATTACGGTTTCTCTTTGGTTAGCCTGTCTTCTGTTCTGGACAAAGGCTTGGCTGGGTGCTTCATTAAAAAACTGAGGTTCCATTCAAAAGATTTGATGGAGATACTTGAATCCAAAGCCTTATCCTGACACTCAGTGGTATTAATCTTATCAATTTGGCTGAAGATTTTCAGGGTGCCCTTAAAAGATTCAAGTATCATCCTCAAGGTGATCCTCTTTACACTAACAAGCTGTTGAAAAAGGCAAGTCTGAGATGCTACAAGCCCAGAAGGGATCTTGCCATGGCAGTTTTGATACACGGAAAGTTGCTGCATGGGGTTTTTTTGCTCAGTGTTTGTTACAAAGCTATGCTGGTGGACATCCAAAATTTGGCATTAGCAACATTGATGGGTTTGTTTGACTGCTGGGCATTTACTGTACCCCATCCCAGAGCAGCACCTATGGAAAAGGGCAGAAAGTAAACATCAGAGCTTCAGCAGAGCATTAGATACATCCTTCATTCCAAATATGATTTTGCTGATGATCAAAATGACCTCTCTTCCCAAAAGCAAAGAGGTGTTGCATCCTCAGTTTTTGTTGACCTGGAGAGAGTGCTACCAAAGTAAACATGTCAATCACTTGATACCTTGTTTCATCAACTGTGGCTGTGAAAAAGCTGAGTAACTGCCTTGAATCAACTCGTACAAAGACCTCTGTCTCCTGTACACTAATGGTAATACAAATGTCTCTGCATGACAGCAAGGCAACTGAGGACAGCCTGATGACTTCCAGCGAATAGCCATGAAATCCTGCAATCATCAATGAACGAAGATTTCTGGATGGTTCCTCCCTGAGCTGGGGTCTCACTCTGCTTAGGTTAAGCTGGTGACCTTCAGTTCTCTAGCAAAAGTGTATTCCTTTGTCACGCTCTCGGAAGCATCGCCAAGGACAGAAAAAAATGAATATGCTAGGTGCAAGTACAGAGCCTTGTTTGACTCTACTGGGAGAAAAAAACTACTCTAAAATGGAGAATTAGGGGCTTCTATATCATCGTGAAAGGAGCAGATGAGGTTATGGTCTATCAGAACAGCTTGAATGGCTGAGGACTTGCAGACTGCTGAACAAGAAGATCAAATAGTTTAGTCCAATTACTAACACTTAAGAGTATGACTTCTGATTCCAAGAAATACTAAGATGCTGAGAGGACATACTGGGAGAACTAGTAATGTATGCTTTCCCTCTTATAGTAACCCTTAAATATGCACTAATAGCCACTCCAAGCCAAAATACTGGGTTAAGATGAATCTTTCATCCTATCTAGAACAATATTCTTCCTAATCCCTCTGCTTTTCCTAGGTTTGCCAGGGTTACCACATACAGTTCAGAAACTGCCAGGTCGTGAAGCATCACTATCAGGAGGATCAACCTTGAACTAATAATTTCAAGAGTATAAATTGGAGGAAGATGCCAGGTAGCTCTCACATAATGGACAATCACATCTCTCTTTTTCCATAGCAATGCAATTAAAGCATCCCTAAAGTCTTCCACCGCTTCTCTTTTTCCACATATTTGGGTGAATAGTGAACAGGCAACACAAAATAACCTTCTGCTTCCACATGTAAGTATGCTAGCAGCTATTCTACCACCTTTGGGGACATATCTTCTTGTAGCATTATTATATATAAGATTTCCATTTGATCACATTAGTCATTGCATGAAGGAGATGAGACATGGCTGACCAAAGACCTTACTCAATTGCCAAGATCAGCTTCTTTTTCAGATAAAAAAAATGCTACTCCAAGATCTGTCCAACTCCAAGGAGTTAAAGCTAGTAATGGCAGGACTCCATATAGAGATCTTTGCAAAAATGTATTTGGTGCTGTATGTATTAGTACAGGACTGCATGTCCTCAGCCTTGCCTTTCTACTATGCATCTTCTATTTCCCAAAGGTGTCATGTCACATAAGAATTTAGAATGTTCCTGCTTCTTGTGAAGTTCAACATGTGAGCAGTGCTGGACAGAGAGAGCCTATTTGATCTCTTTATAATTTTAATCAGTTCATCTTGATGTCTGCTTTTAATATAGCTGACTTATCTTTTCGATAAGGCAAGGAAGGCATCTTTGAGATGCCCTGGCTGTTTTTTTTCTACACTGCTGCCATTGCAGCTGTGCTACTTGAGATGGAGTAGGAACTGTGTTCAATGTCAGGCATGGGGGCTTCCCCCCAACAGCAAGGAGCCAAGATGACCATGTCCAGAAGATTTTTTAATATCTCCAAGGATGGAGATTCTACAACTTCTGTGGGCAGCCTGTGACAGTGCTATGTCACCCTCACAGCAAAAAAGCTTCTCCTTATGTTCAGGTGGAGTGTCCTGTGTTTCAGTTTGTGCCCATTGCCTCTTATGCCCCTGTTGGGCACTACTCACTGAAAAGAGCCTGTCTCTTCTTTACACACTCCCTTCAAATAATTAAATACATTGATAA
The DNA here is from genome assembly GCA_013398295.1 of Chionis minor. Classification (NCBI taxonomy): domain Eukaryota; kingdom Metazoa; phylum Chordata; class Aves; order Charadriiformes; family Chionidae; genus Chionis; species Chionis minor. The sequence continues at coordinate 473,223 of VZSF01010685.1, forward strand.
GATTCCTCTGAGCCTTCTCTTCTCTAAGATGAACTGTCCCAGCCCTCTCAGCCTTACCTCATAGGAGAGATGCTCCATTCCCTAAATCCTCTTAGCGGCTCTTTGCTGGACTCTGCAGTATATCCATCTTTCTCTAGCACTGGGGAGCTCAGAACTGGACCCAGCACTCCAGGTGTAGCCTCAGCATGGCTGGGCAGAGGGGAAGGATTGGCTACCTCAGCCTGCTGGCAACACTTCTCCTAATGCAGCCCAGGGTGCCATCAGCCCCCACTCTCCAGCCCCTGAATGCAGCAGGCAGAACCAGGGGCAGCAGCAGGACTGACTGGCAACTCCCGAGCCAAGCGAGGGGCTGGCCTGGGGCCAGGGCTCCTGCCAGGAGCAAACAGATACTGGACTGGGGACAAGACTTGGAACAGGTACAGGTGCCCAGAGGTGGAATGGGACCCATAGCAGGAGGGTGGGATTCCCACGTGAGTGTGCTTAAGGCCTCTTGGTGTCCTTGGGGTTTCTTTAAGGAAAGCTGGAATAGCAGGTTTGTACTAATTTTCATGAACGTGACTACAGTTTCGGATTCCCATATATATGAGGTAAAATATAAAATGTATGTTATGCATTTTTCTATTCCCCACCGTAGATAGCAGTGAGATCCCTATAGAAGGCTGCTCAGTCATGAAGAGGCTGCCAGAGTAAGTAGGTTTATCAGCCAGAGAAAAAAAATCAAAGTCTTCACTCACCATTGTGCAAATTTGTTGCTATGGCTCCGCGGCCTCTTCATCCTAACGTGCCATTGAGCACAGGTAACCCTGGGAAAAAGAATCACCTTTACAGGAAAAGTTTCATCATCTGTTTTCTCTCTTAGGCTGAATAGTCTTCAAAGTACACAGCAGTCATGAGACAGCATGAGAAAACATCAGCCACAGCTACACTGCATATTCTGCTGAATAGGAGACCTTAATTTGTAGGTTTAGCAGCACGTATCAGTGTGTTGACACTGCATAGCAAGTGGGAAATAAGTATTTGCCCCTGCCACCTGTACAGCATGGCTCACTACCCCACTGCCTGGGAAGCATGAAGCTACTTTTGGCCTTTTGCTGCTGCCTTATTATAATCCTCCATTTTCTAAGCTTTCACCTGTAATCCTGATAAATGAGATCTTACTGGGTGCCTCCAATGAGTCCAGTAAGATCTATGGCTAGTCAGGGCAAGAGTAACCTGTAAACACTAAAAATCTCTCTCTTTTTTTTTAAAAAAAAACCCCAACAAAACAAACAAACAAACAAACAAAAGCAAAAAACTCAAACAAAACCAAAAACAAACAAAAAATGAGACTGCATTTTCCCTTAGTATACAGGATGCTTGCTGGGCATTTTATGCTGTTACCATCAGGGTCGCTAGAGGTATTTTGCTATGACCTTGCTTCTGATAGAATCTTTCAAACAGTGGCAAATCCTTTTTTTTTTTATTTTCACCCATATTGGTAATGCCAGCGAACAAATGGCAGGCAGCTAGAAGAAGAACAGCCAATGCCAATGCTTGCAGAGATCTAGAAAAAGTACATTTGTGATTAAAGTAAGAATCAGGACTTTCCACACCAGGAAGGTGTGACTGGAAGTATCTTGGCTAAGGAAGACATTTCTCTCCTGAGAATTCAGTGTGAAACATATGGAAAGTGATTCCAGGCTGAATTTTGAAATACCTATGCTGAAGACATCTACAGAATACTGTGGGAGCCACCCAGCTGCTGTTTAATTTATATTGTGCAGAGGATAACCAGTATCACCCAGCTACAACAGGGAAATAAAATGTTAATAAAACTCACTACAGCCATGTATTACAAGAAGGAAGCTTTCCTACACCCCTACATCAATGTAATTTCAGCCCTTTTGCTTAATTAGGGATTTTACTACTGCTTTTATCAAAATATGTAGATTTGAACCAGTTCTAGAAATCAAAGTGTAACACAATGTGAACTGAAATAAACAGCAACCTGGCTCAATAGCAGTTACAGCAACTTTCCCACAATGATAATGAGTTCCAGGAGACTAGCTGAATACTAGCTGAATACATAAAAGAAACTTAATGACTTTCTCAGTTTTGTGACGACAACAATTTAGATGGAAAAGTGTGAACACATGTTCAAATTCCTCACTTATAGTTGAATCAGTGGGCTGCAATTAAAAGCACGGACCCTCGAAAATAGGTATGAAACATAGCTTGAAGTATTTGTTACATTTATTTGGTGAAAAAGTAATGTTTTTAAGAATCCCCATGGAAATTACTTTTCTGGCATCCACCACCATCAGAGGTCATATCTCTTTGCTTATGAGGTTATTTTCATACCAAGCTTTCACATTTGCTGTGGTTGATTGCATCCAATCCAGCAATTCTCATTGACTTCTAAGGGCTCTGGAGAAAGTGATCAGTGACCTAATGTTTTCTACCTCTTCTGTTTAAGCTTCTTTGAAGTCAGAAATACATTTTTTAGTAGAACATCTTTCCTCTTTATCATTTCATTATATTCAAGCCAATAATACTTTACATTGAAAACATATGTAGCTTTGATACTTTGAAAACCTTTGGCATTCTGCTAACATAAACCTTCAATTTCATTAAAGGCCTTATTAAAACTTACAGTGATTTCTCAATGTTGAATGCTAAGCTGTGGTTACAAGGCAGAGTTCTCAGGATTATTTTGGAAAATATGCTTCTGTAAATAGAAGATGACTGATTATTTCCCAGTTCTTCAGAAACTTCAAACAGCAGTACTAATTTCTGCATACCTTCAACAAACTCAACAAAATAGACCACTTTTCATTTCTGTCACCAAGGATCCTATCTTGTCAACAGCAGAATAACTGAGAAAAAGGTTTGATCATCTCTATTTTAGATATCTACTGACTGACAACAAAGATCACGGTCTTACACTTATAAATTACTGATAATCTGAACTAAAGCAGACCAGCATTAGGTAGCATTTGACCAGTGAATTCATATGACACATGCCATGACGCTCTCTACATAAACTGAACTGATATGCTCTGAGGATACAATTACGCTTATGATCCTAAAATACATAACCTTGGAGAGAGTTCCTACGAAGGAAAACAAAAAAAGTGAGTAATTAACAATTTTACTGGGAAAACTGTCTCACTTTAGGTTGCAGTCCCCACGGAATATTCCCACAACCGGCTTTAGCATACTTTGGAGATTCATATGTAAGTTTAAAAAGTTGGGGTTTTTTTTTGACAGATCACATATTTATTTTATAAAGACAAGCACAAGTACTACGTTGCTTTGGAATATCAGAATGTATTTATAAAACTGTGAAGCACAAGTTTCTTTGGTCCCGGGATTTGGGTTTCCTTTTTCACTGCTTATGGCTCAGTCTCAAGATTGTATTCAGACATATGGAATTGTAGAATTCATTTTTGTTTGGTCTCTAGTGTGTAAAGGTGTACTTTGAACCGCAAGAAAAGACAACACATGGGTGCGTAAAAGAACTAGTGTTGGGTTTGACCAAGAGTTTCTTTTGCTGGAAATAGGGAAGAAGAGATGGCACTGTTGCATCCAATTCTGCAGCAGGTGACAAACAATTATTTAAAAGAGGTCTGGTAATAACTCATATCCTTTGTGGAAAGCCTATGCACAGCAATTTTGGATGAAAACTGCATCAGAACTAAGCAGCAGAGGACTCACCTCATCCAGACTCACAGTCATAACTCAAAGGTCTTACTCAGCTACTTTCTGTCAGCTGTAGCTGAAGCCTACGACCTGAGGAGCCCTTTCTCTCCTGCTGCCCACCCCAGCAAGCAGCTGCCTCTAACTGGGTTCCGACAGGAGATGCATGATACAGCTCACGCATCTCTCAACAGCAGTAATTTTGGGAAAGAAGTTACTATCTCCATTTCCAACAGAAGCTGCAAGTCCACTGAAGTCAACCCAGGCGTGCCTGCCTAATAACAGCAGGAGTACATGGCATTTCTGTTGGGGGCTCTCAAATCACTCTATAACCATGAACAAAACTACTTCCCCAGTGCACCACCTATATGCTGAACTCTTATTACATTATCCTGAATTTACTGATCCACACAGAATTGTAATACAGATAAAAATCAATGGAAGATAACATTAAAATCCAGTTTATGCTACAGTGACTATCAGAGTTTGGAAAGCTTCCATCTCCATTTCCAGCAAACTTCTCTCTTAACATTTGCACAGCAATATTTTTTTCCATCTATGGACTGTCTTTCAGATTTTTTCTGCTTGTTCACTCTTTTCTATTGAGAAGTACATCTAAAATACCTAATCCAGACTTGATCCTTGTGAAATTTAAATCTTAGTTTTCAACTGATTTAAAAATGAATTTAAAAATACCGATTTATTTTTTCTCACACTAAGACCAAATAAATCGCTCCTTCAATATGGCTGTTCAGACCAAAAGTGTTTTTCAAAAACCTGAGACATTCTTTAGCAGGATTAAAAAACTATAATAGGATAACTCCTCAGAAATCAATAAACAAACATCTAATAATATAATGCACACCACTCAACTTTTCTATGAAACATTTCTCAGTAATTGAATTTACCTCAGATCCTTTAGGAATGTTGATGATCCACACAGCTGCCGGGAATTAAAAATTGGAGTATGATTCTAAGTAATTTTATTTAATACACAATAGAAATTTATCACCGAAAGACTTGTGTCAAGGGTTCTTCAACATCTTATCTAAAAGGATTGTGATGAATTTTCACTTGATTCAGCAGTTGCCTATGTTTTTATTACTAAAGCCTCCAAAATACCTGGTGAAAGCATCACTGACATGATGAAGTACCGCACAAAAAAAGTGGTGCTGCATACTAAAAGAATCCCAGACTGAGGTATGTCCCCAGTGGAAAAATCTCAGGCCAATTCTCTGCTAATCTACCGCTGCTTTCACTGCTCTTTAACATGAGAGCGAAAAGGAGAACCCTGCTCTTTAATTCCTGGCCTTACAACTGGCTTAGAGGTGGAAAGAAAGTAAAAAGTTATATTAACAGCATCTCTTATGAGGAAAGGCTGAGAGATCTGACTCTGTTTACCCTGGAGAAGAGAAGGCTGAGAGAGGATCTCATCAATGCCTACAAATATCTAAAGGGTGGGTGTCAAGAGAATGGGGCCAGACTTTTTTCAGTGGTGCCCAGTGACAGGACAAGGGGCAACGGGTGAAAACTAGAACACAGAAAAATACGTCTGAACATGAGGAAAAACTTCTTTACTTTGAGGGTGACAGAGAACTGGAACAGGCTGCCCAGAGAGGTTGTGGAATCTCCTTCTCTGGAGATATTCAAAACCCACCTGGATGCATTCCCATCCAACCTGCTCTAGGTGAACCTGCTTTGGCAGGGGGGTTGGACTACATGATCTCTAGAGGTCCATTCCAACCCATGCCATTAGGTGATTCTGCAATTCTGTGATTTTGTGTTTTCGTACTTCAAGGAATATTTATTTTTTTTCCTATGGAGTAACTACTCTGAGATAGGAAACCAAGGAATGAATGTGGTAGGATTGTACAATTAAGTGCTGTCCATTAAAATAAATCTTTGTTTCATTGAAAATGCAGTTTTACAAAAGCTCTCTTTTCACACAGCATCAGCTTCTGGCTGGCTGCAGTATACAATATATTTTCAGAAAACTCTATTTTAGCAAAAAGGTATATTATTGTAATTACCCTCTAACCGAAAAGAGAGTCACCAGAGGTATCAATCAGCTGATGTAAATCACCAGAGCTGCACCAAAGGAAAGACTGTGATGCCAGTCTATTAGCTACGACTTTTATCCCAGTAAGTATGTTTCGTGACTGTGTATACCTTTGGCATACATAGAGCAAGCTGTTTAAGAGAGCTGTTCTGTGAAATTTGAAAAGATTTTTGCTCGAGGCAGGAGGGGTAACAAACAACCACCCTTTCAGCAGCCAAAAAAGGAAGGGGTGGACACCGCACAGTGAGGAGCAGCAGCAAACCTGTGCCGTGGCTTCCTACTGAAGGTACAGTCCCAGGTTCAGCTACTTACATGGGACGCATGTGACGACTGTATTTCAACATGAGAGCTGACCAAAACTAACAAGGAACAAAACTGAATCTGATGTTTTTAAAAATGAAGTCATGGCCTACTTTTACTTCCTGACCCCAGGCAAATGATTGACATTGGAGCAGACTGTGACCTGTTTAGACTGGTTTAGTGTGTCAACTGCCACCTGGTTTTATGTCATTGAACATGTAATGAGGCTCACTAAATAAGGCAGACCTAACCTAGAAAACTGCAACAGTCTTCACTTATATTTTTAGGTTGATTTCTTCTCAAATAAATTTAAATACCAACCTGAGTCATTCACTGTGAAAGTCTGTACAAGCTTTCCTGTGCTATCAAGAGAGATTAAGGATTCTAGCCAGCTACATGGTGTCACTTTATCCTGGGTTGGGTTTTTTCTTTCTTTTTTTCTTTTTCTTTTTTTTTTTTTTCTTTTTTTAAACCAACTCTCTTGTTTTGGGCTGAAAACCAGCAGAGAAACAGCAGAAGAGAAACCAGAAGTTTCTGTGTTTTCAGGAGAGAAGAACTACCAACACAAAAAGGGGGAAGTCGCCCACCAGTCCCAGTAACCGGCCAATGCCACTGCTCTTCCCCAGTAACAAGTTAACATTAACTCTGTTTTTATTACCAGCACAGGATCCATTTGAGGAAACAGCGGTCCTGCTGCATGCTTTCCTAACAGTGACCAGTAGAGGCGTTTCTGAGAGGACCTCCCCAGCCTGATGCATTTCTGGGTGCCCTGCTGGGATCTCAGAGGGGCGTTACCTCCATAGTACTGACCTGCATCACCCAGGGGAAGCTGAACACTTGCTACGTTCCCTTCTCCACAGTCTTAACACTGGAGCAACCTTGCCACGTGCAGAGAGGTTTTTGGTAGCCCTGGCTGTAGGTAGGCTCTGCCCATGCACAAAGCAGCCAGTGGTGGGCAGGACTGAGCTGGAGGGAAGGATTGTGGCACCAGACAACCGCCAAGGTGGGGCACAACAGTGTGACTCAAAAGTCCAAAACCAAGCTTCATGCTTGGCTTGCTCTCACAGAGATGTATTCCTACTGTTGATCCTAGTAAGCTCGTACAAGAAGTAGGGCGTGTGTCAGCTGAGGCTTAACGCTTTTAAATTTTTTTCCCTGACTGAACACTTCTTTAAAAAGGATGATGATTTAGTCTCATTTTCTATGTTATTGCGGCATTGGAAGGTCTTGGATCAGACTTTTGGGTGTTCAGTCGGCTTTGGTGTCTGCTGCAAAGCAATGGCTTTAGGCAGTGCCGATGTTTTGAAAAATATGCAGATACTTTCTGTGAGTTATTCAAACTGCAGTGCTGGGTCTAAACTCACTGACCTACTTTAACTTGCTTTTTGAATGGCTGAGTTTCAGACTTATCTTCATGTTATCTGGATGTTAAATATTGCTTGGCTTTCAGAATTATTCAGCATGGCTCCGTCTGTAGTCAATCTCTTCTCTAGGTAGGTGGTTTCCTGTCCTAAATTTCCATGACTAATTGTAGTCATTCCTAAAGCACACAAAAAGCACTGTCCCAGGCTACAATATCACCAGTGCACACTCTCATCCCCAAGAGGCCTTCAGACATCTGGGGCATTATGTAGTTAAGTACTTACACATGTGAACATATTAAAACATGCAAAAAAGAATAATTGCAAATTGTTTGTTTCCTTAAAATTCTAACAGTTGGCAGGCTATCAGAGCACCCAGTCAGTTTGCAGCAATGGAAACCAACTGTATGGGGCAAGATTAGCCACCAGCAGTATTACACACAATTGTGCTGTCAAACTGCAGTGGAGAGATGCAAATCTTTGAAGCCTCCACATTCAACGGCAGCTGCCCAAACTCTGTCAGCTCGTTTCAGTTGCTGGAAAATGTGGCCCCAGTGCTCCATTCCTGGTGGGCAGATGTTAATATTCTCGTGCCGTGTTCCCATTCACTTCCCGAGAGCCGTCTGTCGGCGCCTCTGGTCTGCGAAGCACGCCAACTGTTATCACAAGTATTTCTTGCGAGGAATTTCCATGCTTCTCTGCAAACGTCGTCATGCAGACTTGAGTTTCACCAATGTGAAAAAAGAACAGCAGTTTCAGACACAGAAACTTCCCCTCCCTTCACTGGGCACTTTTCAGTCTCTGTCACTCGCTTGGTTTGTATCATGGCTGAGATTCCTCCCTGTCTGGTGACACCAATGGCTGGCTGTATTACCATCTCTCTACACCCAGCACATCATCCCTCAACCCTTGGGGAAAAAAGGCGCGGTGAAACCCTTGGTCAGGAAAACCAGTAACAGCTTGTGTACCGTCGCCTGTATTTTAACAGTGTCTTACTCCATCCTACCTGAGCTGGTCAGAGCGGCAGCCCGACCCAGCCGGAGCAGCACGTCGGTATGCTCGGTGCCAGAAGAGGAGGGTGTGAACAGGTTTGACACGATCCGGACAAGCCCAAAATACTCCCAGCTCTTGGCAGAGCTGGCAGAATTTGTATCAGGAGACTTCAGGCTAGTCAGCGCTTGCCATAAGACTCAACAGAGCTGATGCGTTTTTTAAAAGTGCATTTGAACAAAAGGTTTGAAAAGTTCCTCTTCTTCATCTTGGGGTTGGTTGGGGGTTTATTTCCCCCTTTTGTGATTTACAAAGAGATGTCAGCAGATGGTGCACATCTTGCAAGCAAATTCCATGCATCTTCCAGTGCTCTCAGATACTACCACCGGGACGCACTGCTGGGGTCCCTGCCCTCTCCTCCTCCTGAATGAGGAAAAGTGCCTCAGCTGAGAGCTCGACAGATGCTATTTTTCCCCTGCTCCTGCCATGGCACAGAGCTGCCAGGGGCATGGCCTGGCCCACCCACTCTGGCAGACCATGGAAGGTCCCACCACCTCCACAGGGAGCGAGGCTGGCCCAGAGGCAGCCCCAGCCCCCATGGCCACCGTGGGGTGGGATGGGTCCTGCAGTGGGGGAGGCAGGGACAGGGAGAGGTCCACCATGGGGCCAGCATCTGTGGCCCAGCCTGAGCCGGCAGGGATGGTGCCTTGGGGCACTGTGCCTGCCTCATGGAAAGCGGTCACCTACACCAGAAACAGTTTGTCACAACGGCCTCAATTACATGGACTTTCAAGCAAACAACTTCACAGAGGAAAATACTGGGAACTTACCGTCAGCAAGAACTCAACCAGGTGTATAACCTGTCAGTCAAGACAGATGCCGTACAGCAACAGAGCCAGCCCCCGTGCTTCAAGCTACACCCACCCCCTTGCAGATGTAGGATTTAATAATAAGTTTTCTTCACTTAAAATCCCTCTCCTGGTAAAACCCTTGTCAGCTCCAGCGTGTCAGCCACTAAAAAGCTCCTTACAGCGTAGCTGTTGCATCGTGCTGGATGCAAACCCTTCCTGCACAGCAGCCTCATTTTTTCTAAAAAAAAAAAAAAGAGCTTAAACAGAAGCTTCTTCAGCAAACCACAAAGTTTTCAAAATGCGCGCATTAGGAATGCTTGCCCACCGCTCCCGCAGGGAGCCGGTTTCCCAAAAGGGCCACACGGGGCAGGGGGCTGGCTGGCTGCGGACGCTCCCCCACAAGGAGACAGACCTCGGTGCTGTGCCTTCCTCCAGTGACTGGCCCCAGAGTCTTTGCCTTCTGCACTGGAACCAGTTGCTTGCCTATAAAAACAGATGACGGTCTGATTAAAACACTGGTGGTGTTCAAATTCAGGGGAAAGACTGGTGTATGTCCTGTGTGTTAGTTAAGTACCCCTAGAGGGTGAGTGTCTCTCCCATAGCAGATACCCAAGGGACAGGATAAGAGTATTTGTACTGAAATTACCTTACACCTCGTCTGGGTGAAAAAAAAAACCAAAAACACCTTTCAAAAAACCTATGCTAGCATCTCTAAATCACAGTGACAAGAACTGTACAAACATGAAAAGAAATATTACCCTTGCTTTGCAATGCTTGCACGCTCTCTACGTTCCCCAGTGCAGGCGCTCTAAACATTGCTTTAAAATAATCTTCTCCCAAATGCTATGTGACGCAGATGCATTGGAAATGTCCTGGATTTAGATACGCAGTTTCTTTTGGAAGAGCCCTCTGTGTCTCCCTAGAATGGAGACGTGGGCTCAGGCAGCTGCCCAGGCAAAGCCACCTGCAAACGCCAGGAGCGACTCCCGAGCATGTCGGAGATCTAAATTTCATAGACTTCATACTGGCAGCACAGTTGCATGCCTGATTTCTTTTAAGTCGATAAGAATCAATCACAATAGAGTTTATCAAAGCATTTCTTGTTTACAGAGCCATGGTTTACTTAGGTATAAAGCTGTAACACCAAGAGGCATTTGCAAGTTTAATGCTAAATGTGCTTTTCTCTGTTTCAGCTGGGGCAGTAACAACTTGCATTAAAATCTGTAGAAGCGATTCAGAGTGACACTGTACCATTTAAAAAAAAAAAAAAAAAAAAAAAAAGAGAGACAAAAAAAAAAGAAAACCAAAGAACAAACCATGGGAATTACAAAAGATGGGGCTGGCACTGGGAGCTGGGATTGAAATTCACAAGCATGGCTGAGTTTGGAGTTGTCATGGCACCAGTGCTACTATGTGTAAATCACAGCACCATCAGATCACACTCTGAAAAGCAGCAGTTTCGCCTGCATACAGAGCAAGCAAAACCTTGGAACGAACTGTTCTGTACCTTCAAGGAACTCAACGTTCACTCCAATCTAGCGGTCTGGATTCCAAAGTTTAAAAAGCAGTGAGATTTTGGTTAAATTAGTGATTTTCTGCAGGCTAGGCCTGGTTCCATGCCGCCATGGTTATTATGAAGTTGCAACTCTCCAACCTGTGGATTAAGTCAGAAGTGCCAGAACCACCACAGTTCTCACAGTGCTGGCCCTCACACAATGTTAAGAAACATGCAGCTTTCTCAGGCAACTGCACCTTGTCCATGGCAATAACAAAAAATCAGCAAAATCCCTGTCTGTAATGAATGCTTTTATTACTATTAGCCCTTTTGTGGTCTGCAGAGAACCACGTACATTGTAGCACAGATCACTAGCACATCCATCACTATCTTGTTAAACTTATTTGGCAAAATTTTCTTGAATATGTAGGCTAAGGTTTGCTCCCTTTATTGCTCTGCTCCTAATAATAGTGTGCAGTCAAGTGTAAAAGATCTTCTGTCTTCTCAATTAACAGACTATTAAGCTTTCCCCTAAGAGTAATAAACTCTTGTAATCTGGCAGGGGCAGCAGTCCACGGATGCATTTTTTTTCCCCAAAGTGCAAGTTTGTGTTTCCAGATCTGTGTGGGTTGTTCTAAACAGATTTTGCTGAGGAGACACACAGAAGGTATAAGGCATATTCACACTAACTAACATGCAAAACAGGTGAAAAGTAATCTGGCGTATAGTTAAATCTAAATTGTTTCAAAATATTTCTTTTCATTTTCGTCCCTGCATCTTTTACTCATCGTACATAAATAATCTTTATAGAATGTCTCTCAACAGCAGACATTTTTCTACTAGGGCCGCAGGGACTCTGAGAAACCCTGGAAAGTGCGTGAGAAGCAGCCTATGAACGGCAGCTGGAAAAAGCAATTTTTTTTGTCAGGATGGTTGAATTCACTGACTTAAAAATGTCTGCACTGCTATGAAGTAAATGCAGGAGCTCATAAATTCCAGAATGCCTGCTCCAAATCGAGGAGCTGAGGAATGCAGAAACAGAAGATAATGGCAAATCCCTCTAAATGCATAGTCAGATATCTGGGGAACAACATGAAGTTTACCTACATTTATATCTAAATGCAGTGTTGTTTAGTCTAAGTCTCAGTGTTCTCCATGAAAAAGGTAAGTGAGGTCAGTCTGCAGAGGTGAGGTGTTACCAACACCCATGAAGTTACATCAAAGCAGAGCCAAAGATCACACCCGGAAGAAACAAGCCTGCTTTGTTTTCACAGTGGAAAAGCAAAAGCTGGGCATTCATAGCTTGACTCATCCAAGGCCAGAAGAGGTTCTTGGGTACTTTATAAAAAGGACAAAGAATTCCTTCCTGGATTTTATGATCTGAAGACTTGAAGAAAGTCCATCTGACCCTTCCCTGAACAGTTTGTGGTAGAGAACAACCAGGCTCATCTGCTACCTGTAGTGGCTTGGCTCTGCTGTATGTGCGCAGCCCCAAAGAGCGCACAGTGATATTATGGAACAAGAGAAGGTGTGAGTAAGTTCTTTTGCAAATTATAGAGCAGGTAAGGTCATCTGCTTCATCAAAACGTATAAAACCATGGCTGGTTTGAAACCTTCCCAATAGCTATGCTATATCAGCTGTAATTTGTTACTTTCTTGTCCCTTGAAACCAGAAATGAGGAAAATTCCCTACAACTGCCTGCTAGGAAGTCCCATTACATTTTTTTCAGCTTGCAGTGATAAGATGGTATTGTCAGCACTAACCTTTAACTAAGCAAAGACTAGCCTTGGGTTGCAGTGTGGAGACCACCCACTCACCAGACTATGCTTCCGTGCTAGTTAAAAGCAACCAAGTATAAACAAAGGGAGCACCCAGGGACTTGGAGTCAGCTCCCTCCACACAGCCTTTCCTGTTTTTACCTCGCTACTGCTCATTTTTCAGATCCAGATGACACTTCACTGCTAAATTCTCAAGGCCAGTCTCATGCAAAGCCCCGAGAGCACGTCTGCATAGCCCGGCACCGCTCTGCCGCTGCGGCTGTGCAGACACCCCCACCCTGGCTGCAAATGACTCCATGTGGGCACCAGCAGCATTTCCAAGAACATCAGAGCTTTTAGTCAAACACCTCAATGCATATTTCATATTTCTTAATGTATTTAATAAGGTTCTTTTCGCCTTTTTTTTTTTTTCCCCCTCTCTGGGTGATTTAATAAGTAATTTCTTTCTCACCCCACTTTTGATCTTCATGGCTTTTCCTCATACTTGTTTCTGGGTTGACAGAATGATTTTTAAGAGGTCGCTGGGAAACCCCTAGTGACAGGCCCCTCTACTAATCACCTCCATGACACAATTCATCGATAATAATTTGTGTTTCAAGTTAAGAAACAACATATTCCCTCCCAAAATAAGGAATACCGCTGCTGAGGTAGCAAATCTATCAATTAAATAAATCTTTCTGCTCCTCTACTCTTGTTTTCTTTACCATCTTTCTAAATTTCATAGGATATTGAATGCTCTGGCTTGACTCAGCTTCTGAAAATCAGCTCAGTACCATCTGTAGCCACTGTTTCTCGACTAGGTGCAAACCAAGCTCAGTTGTTATTTTGCAGTTGCATGCATCCAAATTCTTCTCTCCCTTCCTGCTCTCACCTTCCCCTCATTGCCTTCGAAAGCTTTCTTCAAGTCCCACTGTAAAACCTCTCCCTCCAGTTCAACCTGCTTCCCTTTTCTCTTCCTCTCCCCGACAGCCTCTTCAAAGGGGAAGTCATCTTTCCCCAGCGTCAAGGATAAAATCCACCCCATGCAGAGGAGTCGGTGCCAGGTCCACTTAAGTCTTCCAAAGAATTTCACCTCAGATGACTTTCCCTCTCCTCCTCCTCCTCCAGTCTTACTCTTTTCACAATACTTTTCAACAATGACCTCAGCCAGATTCCTTCACTACTGCTAACTTGTACCAGCACTTAATGTACTTTATGTGCCTGCAGTGTTTTTTCTGAGTTTGTAATAGGCTGCAAATTCCTTGAAGCATGTCTCATTATATTTTGTATAGCTCCACTCACTCTGTCTCTACTTCATAAATAATGGCTACTCTACAAGAATGCTCACTACATACCCCTACTGTTTTAAATATCAGCCCTTGCATTGTCAGCTTTCTTAATTTTCCCTCTGTCTGCATGAGTCATTGTACCTATCTTCTGCACATGTGGATGCACACATGCTCGTTCAGATTTCTCTGCACAGAAAGAAATGCTAAAATAATCCCCCGCACCAAAATTCCTTATTTTGCACATAAACCCAAACATTTTGGATTAGCTTTAAAGATTTTCCACTTTTTTATTCTTCCTAGAAAACCTTCCCTTCCCTCCCAAAAACCTAATCAGAAAGTGTAAAAGCAGTTTGTGTTCGTGTTCTTCAAGAAAAGTTATTTTAGACGTGAGACCCCATGTTTAACTTGCCTTGTTGTTGATATAAGAAATATATGACAGATGATACACAACCAACCTGCTAAATATACACTGAAATCTTGAACATTGGAACTAAGCCTACGTGAAGGAGCTTTATGTTGAGGAAAACACAGTGAGGTGTAGCCCAGCTGAGAAAAAACACCATCATCAGGCTGCTACAAGCATAGTCTCAATAAGGCACTTTCACTGCTTCACGGTCTTATTTACTTGTCGAAGCCTATTAGGGGTTAGACCTGCTACAAAATCGCAAGCCTGGGGTCAGCTTTCACAGGTTTCAGGTACATATCAGAGCTGGTGCCCTACTTCCACTTAGGTTACTCTCTGGCTTCAGAAACCTTTCTTCCATTTTCTTCATCCTTACTGGCTTTTAAACTTGCTTATTTAATGCATTGTAACTGAGTTATAGTTCCAAAATATTTCTCTTGCAAGTACATTTTAACCTGGTTTTACTCAAAGGTCCCAGGCTGAGATGACCAAAGCAGGGGCAGGGTTAGCAAGTGTGATTTAAATAACGGATGCAGATAGGAAGGAAAAGAGACCACAGTTGTGGAGTTTACCTTTTACTTCGTCCTCTGCCACCTGCAAAGACATTTCTGACAAACAAGTCACCAGGTCATAGCAGTTACATCATCTTGAGGGGTTTTCCCATCTGCTGGGAATCTTCACATTTTGGTAAACAGGAAGGCCAAACCACAAGTTATGCCTTTTAACACACCAAAACTTGATGCAAGACAAATGATACTCTTTTTCTATCTCAGGTACATGTACAGTTGATGTTGTACTAGCATTAAAGTCTCTCTAAAACAAGAAAGAGTCTTTTTTGGTCTACTTAACACAGGAATGTTAGCATTCCTGTGTTAACACATACATATGGCATGCAGTATGGCCATATTTCCCACACAAAATCTCATGAAACCCCACAGCCAACCACAATGCAAACCTGGGGTTCCTCAGTCATAATTTGAGGACCACCCCACTTCTCCTGGTGAGGATGGTGGTAGGAAATACAACCAGTCACGATAGGCTGCAGGTACTGCCTGATAGTAATAGAGATCTATGCCATGTATTTCCAATACTGTGGGCAAGAGCAACCCTTGCTCGTGGCAGGAAGACTGCAGTGATTGCTGCTGAATTTGAGTAAACAGTGATGATGTAGCAGCTGTAACTTCTGCTGTGGAGAAAAAACATATCAAACAGGGATTTCTGCTTTCACAGGACCCTTATCGTTTTGGCTCTTTAACCTGACCTTACTAGCTCAGATGCTAAAGCAAGGCATCCTGGTACCACAGTACAACCCCTGAGGTGCTTTTCTGCATCTCCCTCTTATCCTGGACTCTTTCAGCAAGCCCAACCCAGTCATCATTCCGTCCAGGCTTGGGATGCTACCTACCATCCACCCAGCTGGCCACTGTGTGTCCCTCACCCCACTGAGCAGCGGTAGCAGCTGCGGCCAGAAGACCCCTTTTTTGGTACCTCCTTTAATCCTTGCCAGGTCCCAAGTAACACCAGGAATTTGTATACTAGATAGAAAAAACACAGAGCATCTTTCCAAACAGCCCTTTGACCAATCTACTGCTCTAACTGTCTATTGGCCTTGATGCCTTTCTGGACAGAGATCTCTGTGCTTCACCACTTTCTGATCTGGTTCCTCACTCCACGGGCTCGATTTAGCCCTGTGAATGCTTTGTCATTCATCAAAATCTTGCCCTTCTTTTTCCCAGTCCAGAAAAAAACGCCGGCAACAGTGCATCAAGCAGAGAAGGAGAGCAAGGTCCAAGCATCCAGCATGGCTCCTTCTCCAAAAAAAAAAAGGAGTATTACCCTGCCTACAGATGTTTCTACAGTTGTCAAGAGTTTCATACCATATGCTGACTCCTCTACTTTCCTGCAAAGCACAGGGCCCCACACCACAGGCAGCCATGTTCCACATCAAAATGGACAGCACCATCTCAGCTCCAGTATAATCATGTTTGCTTTGGGTCAACTGGGCGCACGCTCAAAAGGCGACACTGGCGCAGCTGCACTATTAATGCAGGGTAACATGAATATAGTAGGGGCCAGGAAAACTGGCAGCTATTTCTGCAGCCCATGCTCTATGTACTGCCAAAAATTTCCGTATCCCCTTGATCCAAAGTGGGAGATACAAAAACTGAACTAGGCAGAAATTTACACAGTGCTCAGTATCTCCCATCACTAATGTTACCGCTTTCTGCTCCAGGCATCCAACCAGTGAGGAACAACAGTTGGCCTGGGTCAGAGGAGACTTCTCTTCCGTGCAGGAGGTTCCTGGTACTGTCAGGAGATGTTTTTCAGGCAGAATCGTACTGTGTTACAGACAGTTTGAAATCAAACAAGCGATAGCAAGCCATATTTTTCTAGTCTAAGCACAACATAAATGTTTATGTAAAAAGAGAGACAAAGATGACAAGAAAACGGGAATAGCACCTTTCTTACTCAAGTGAACCAAGTTTTTCAAGTGCTAAGCAGATATGGCAAGACAATGAAAAAAATCTGTTGAAGCCACTGGATATAAAATAAAAGTAATCTTTTTATGTAACTAGCTTTATCCTTAGACCTTCTATGTAAATTTTAAAGAGTGAGATGTATTCAATACAATAACTGCTGTCTGTTTCTAGACAATTATTCCATCCACTTCTAAATTAGTAACTCCAAATCTGTGCCATGCAAAAATACGGGATGATTCTTTGGGCTGTTAACATTTTTCAGCAGGGGATTTCAGTGCCTTCTCTTACTCTATCAGCAGCTGCCCCTGTTTTGTCAGTTGTGAGAGCTCTCTGCATCAGATCTCATGCAAACAGCAGCATTTGGCCCCCTGGGAAGCAACCACTGCCTGCACCGCCAGTGTACATTCCCTCTGGGAAACAGGTGGTGGGACAGAATGGGAGCAGGCAACAGGCTGCCAGCTGGACCACGCTGAGGATGCTTTAAAAAAAAAAAAAAAAATTTCTTCTCTCATATTGCTTCTCTTACTCTGTCCTTGGACTTGCACCTTCCATTCTGTGTCATTTTTAAACAGCATTTTTGGGGGGAGGCAAGGCTTTGTGACATACACTTTGCTTCTTTCTGCCATAGTAAGCAGCATTCTAAAATAAAGAGATACTGGGGGTAGGTGCTGTTAGAGGTCATCACCACTCTGCTCAGCATACAGGTACTCTGCAATGCCTTGGGTGAATACTCACAGTAGGAGAGACCGAGATGGAACATTCAATATGTTCATAGCATCATAGTATCTTAGACAAATACTTTAAAGAAGTTTTTTGTCTGAAAACATATACATTTTTTTTAACCTCCTGTGCCCTTCATGGGTGATGACTGGGCTCCCATACAGTTCAAAAATGAGATTAATCATAGCATCGTTTAGGTTGGAAGGCACTTTAAAGATCAACTAGTTCAAAGCCCCTTGCCATGGCCAGGGACACCTCCCACACCAGCTTGCTTAAAGCCCCAGCCAACCTGGCCTTGAACACTTCCAGAGATGGGGCCTCCACAACTTCCCTGGGCAACTTATTCCAGTGTCTCACCACCTTCATAGTGAAAAACTTCTTCCTGAGATCTAATCTAAATCTAGCCTCTTCCAGTTTGAAGCCATCACCCCTTGCCTTATGCCCTTGTAAAAAGTCCCTCTCCAGCCTTCTTGAAGGCCCCTTTCAGATACTGGAAGGCTGCTATAAGGTTTCCCTGGAGCCTTCTCTTCTCCAGGCTGAACAAGCCCAACTCTCTCAGCCTGTCCTCATAGCAGAGGTGCTCTAACCCTCTGATCATCTTCGTGGCCCTCCTCTGGACCCTCTGCAAGAGGTCCATGTCCTTCTTATGCTTGGGGCTCTGCAGCTGGACACAATATTCCAGGTGGGGTCTCACAAGAGTGGAGTAGAGGGGCAGAATCACCTCCCTCAACCTGCTGGTCACACTACTTTTGATGCAGCCCACGATTTGGTTGGCCGTCTGGACTGCAAGTACAGCTGTTGAGCTTTTCATCAACCAACACCCCCAAGTTCCTCTCCTCAGGGCTGCTCTCAATCCATTCTCTGCCCAGCTGTATTTGTGCATGGAATTGGCCCCACCCACGTGCAGAACCTTGCACTTGGCCTTGTTGAAGTTCCTGAGGTGGGCGTGGGCACAATTCTTAAGCCTGTCATCCCTCTGGATGACATGCCTCCCCTCCAGTGTGTCGACCGCTCCACACAGCTTGGTGCCGTCGGCAAACTTGCTGAGGGTGCACTCAGTCCCAACATCCACGTCACCAACAAAGATGTTAAACAGTACCAGCCCCCAGTACTGACTGTTACTATTTAAAGGACTCAAGAGGGAAAAGGAAAGGGAAAAACGCCATGAGAGTTAGCGGCTGTTTGTACAAGAGATGGACACAACGCTACGTGCAAGGATTAGCTACACTAATTCCTTTCAGATTTTCAAGTATATTTACAGGCTGACCAACCAGCTATTGGTACTTCTGTGTAACAAAATGGAAAGTTTCTTTTGCTTTTAGACTACAAAGTAAGGAAACTTGCAACAGTAATACTCTGAGATTTAAGCAGTGATACTGAATTATAGTTAGTTAGTATATTATCTATGACATGAATAGCTGCATGAGATTTTTGTTTCCTGACTGTATTCAGTTCTTGCTGCAGGTGCTAATGTAGACTTTCTCCCTCTGACCATGCTGAATAGAGGAAAATGAGGTGGGATTAGAAAGTAAAAGTCACTTGAGAGTAACGTCTTTGTAGCTTGCTACCCTAAGATTTTGAGAATAACATTGTTGTAGCTTGCTATCCTAAGATTCTCCTTCCCTCTCTTCCTCCTCCCCTTAAATTAATTGTGGGTCAAGAGGTAACACCCCCAAGCTGCTGGTTCACCACAGCAAAGGAGGACACAGACACGAACAAGCACAGGGGTAGCGTGTAGCAACTGAAGGAACACAGCTTTCCGGCATGACCGAAGGCGAGTCACACGCTGAGCCATTTGGAAGGCATGAGAAAGTCACTTTGGTTTCTTTAAAAAAACCCAACAACCCAACAAAACCCAAGAACTTCTTTCAGAGCCAAATGTGAATAACACATTTGGAAAAAAATGGCACAATTCTAACACTCAACAGAGGTATTAGAGGAAATTCCTTCCATCTTCCACAGAACCCCTAGAAAAGCTTTTCCCAAGTCACGGCACACAAGAAAGTGAGCATCAGGATACCCAACTCCAAAGCAGGCTTGAATTTCATCTCTTACTCTCTCTCGGTACCAGTGATGAGATTTGGGCATGGGTTCTAGTCAGGCAGAACTTGGAAAATGATGACATTCAGCTGGAGTTACAAAGGTGCCGACAGGCAAATAGTAAGAGATAACAGCAACAGATTGGATGTATCTATGTCCTAATGGTGACTCACAACTCATTTGCAGAAGTCACCTTTGAGGTCTGTACTGAATTTTTCAAAAGAATTTCCGAGCATGCAAAAGGGCGCAACTTTAGAAGTCAACACCAGCTTCAGTGAAGACTGAGGCCAGAGAGCCCACACTAACTTACAGAATAGCTGCATTTGACTCCCATTTAGTGAGAAGCTATCCACAGCTCACCAAACTAGACTGGGCAAAGAGAGTCAAGATCATCTAACACTGTGGAGGAGGACACATCTCTCCCCAGCATACCAAGATGCACTGAAGGCACATGCTGAGTTTAACTTCAGAGGCAGGCATCAAGCTTACTGAACTGGCACAGTCACAAGTCAATAATGTTTGGTTTGCATTCAGTTAAAATCTGAGTAGTTTAATCAGAAAAGTAATCTGGAAATAGTGACAAATCTCTTTATTCATTAAGAGCAAGCAGTCCTTAAAAAGGCAAACCAAAGTGGGCTGCTGCGAGCGAGGATCAGCATATACTCTTTCATTAGTTGTATTGATATTTACCAGCAGAGAGAGTTTTCATGCCCTGAGTTTGCGCTGTGTTCCCTTTGAGTCACTCTGACAATCAAAAGGAAACAAAAACATTATCAACAATTATTACCTGCATGTGGTAGCCACTGCTCGAGGCTCATACCAAGTCCCTAGAGGCATTCCCATGGGTGCACTACACGTCTAATGCGCCACGCTGTGTCAGACAGAAAAACGTCGTCATTGTATTCTTCAGTTTCAAAAATCACATTTTTCTCTGACAAAGTTTACAGTCAATGAAGAATAATTTCCTTTACTTTTCTTATCTGTAGACATGTTTGTATTATTGCAACAAGTTTTCCTACCCTGATAAAGGCTTCCACAATACACAAACCTGCAAACGATCTATCAGAGTCCACATCTGTCCTTGGTGCCCACAATGCTAGAAGTTAGTTTCATTGAGGAGCACAAGATTGGGCTGCCAAGTCCCATGAACACAATTGCTCCCCCCTGCCTTTTCAAGTCTCTGAAGCAGAAACTTTCATTTCTTTATCCAGCAGCTCTTTTGTGAAACACCATTGACATCGCATGCAGCTTTCATTTTCTGAGGAACAAACTGAAGATCAAGAAGATTTCGCATGACCACAGGTCTGTCTGTAAAGAGTTCACCGGCAGTTAAGGCATTTTTGGGTAAGTTTATTATGAATCACTAAGCAAATGTGGTTAATGTTCCCTTGGAGTGAAATGGAAATTTCCCAGAACATTTACACACATTCAACATCCTCATCACTCCAGAGGCTGTTTAGCGTACCATACGCCTGTTTGTTCTGGTAGACACAAAGAAAGTTTTACTTGGTGTTGCAGCACAATAAATTGAATAAATATAGTGAAGTTACCAGAGCCTAAACTCCCCCTGAGTGATAAAACAAAAATCAGTGACATTCAGACGCTCCAAGGAGTTGTCTTAGGGCAACAGAAATAAAGGCATACTGTTGGTTTTGTTTGGTGGGTAGAACCACAACCAAAGAAACCAAGTGAGCGAGGAAACGTGTATTTCAGCAATTATTTCCAAGCTGCACTGCCATTAGAAAACTAGATTGGCTCCTCAGGTATATTGCTTGTTCATGTGGCTGTATTTTGGCTTAGCTATTCATCCCTCAAATCAGGGGTAAGCCCTCTCACAGAGAGAACAGTCCATGCAGAAGCTGGGACAAAGGCCTTTTCCCTCTGAAGCACAGCTGAGAATCACTGGTGGCATTAAAAATGTACTTTAACATGGCATATCCAAAGACAGCCAGTATCCCGATCCTGCTCCGTTTAGGATACCAATCAATCAAAACGCTCAGCTATATACTTCATGAAGCCCTAACTGAGATCTATGGAGTTGGAATCGTTTTGAAATTAACTTTGTGGATTATAATTTACGCTTTCCAGAAAGCTTCCAAAGAACCTCATGCATGCATATTTATTGCTAAGAGATCAGAAAACATAGATCGACTCATGAAAATAGCTGTTATTGTTACCCACAACAGTCATGACCCAAGTGCTCTCTTGCAACTGTTCGGCTCCAGACACAGTGTGCCTACACACCTTGGAACAAAAAGTCTCCGGAGAAACGGCGCTTGCACTGATGTTGCAATCCACTGTTGGGATTCTTATCATAAGCTAACTTAAAAGCTGCAAAATATGACACAAGCGCACTGTTAAATCTTTGTAGTCTTCTTGGGCAAATCACGTTCACTTTTCTACATGTCTGCTTAAGAATTTACATTGACTACAACTAAAAAGTGTTCTTTGTGGTATGGACCAAAGTAGATTTTAGTTGGAAAACACGCCTTTCCTGTCCTGCATAGGGGACCTGAAAAATGTTTCAACATCTGTTTAATGCGATTTTCACATGAAAACTCCCATTTAAAGGCTTCTGGTTATGGTCACCGATTTCAAGTTAATAAGCAGGAGGGTATTTGAATAAAATGTAACACAGTGCTTTGTAAAGCAAAGCTGCTAATCTGATTTAGACTGTTTCATTTCCAGCCCCATGACTCCATTTCCAGACAGTAGCCTTGTCGATGCTTACGTGTCCCTAAGTTCCTTGAGATATTTTTGTTGTGAGAAATTTGTATTAATAGCACTGATGCAAAGAGCCCGCTAACACTCCAATAATGGAAAGTACACATGAAATAAAGCAGATTTAAAAACCATCAAGACAATGCATTTTTCTCATTTATTCAAATCTTCTGCAGGAAGTAAACACTGAAAGATTTAAAAAAACTTCACACTGCAGTATGTACAGTTTTGTGACATCACATGAGGAAATTAATTTCTAATAAAAAAATGAGACCAGTTAGATAAATTACTGAAGACACATCACAATAAAATTGGTGTTGGTAAAATCCCAAATTCTTATGTATAATGAAAATCAATATTCCTTTGTTTTACAGGGATGGAATAGTCCTGGTACAATATTTCAGTTACGCAAAATGGAATCCTGAACTTACATGACTGATAATCGATATACGAGTACTTCATGTTTTAAAAGTAGTTTTGCGGTTTTGTTTTCTTTTTTTTTTTCCCCCCAGACCCTTTTGATTTGAAGCACATTCTTTCACAAAGCTAAAATATCACAGCAGAAGTCATGTCCAGAAGAGGAATACTGTTGTGTTTTGAACTGATCTGACTTATTAAGACTTTTTTTTTTTTTTGCCAACGCACAGATGCACAGGGTCCCCCATGCACTTTTCATGCAGCAGGTAATCACAACTTTAAATAAAAGTAATTTTCTATACATTCTTCCAGACTTGCAACTGTATACATACATGCAAAATTTTTAAACCTATGTGATCATATTTACACTTATACATGGAATATACATAACAAAAAAGATTAAAAGGTTTTTTTTGTTTTTCCTTTGCATTAGAACAATACAAAATATGTATTTTTCATTAAGGAAACCACTATTTACATCACCTTTTAAAAACCAATTTCAACATATTATAGGTGTAACAAGTCAATATATTTACATTATATATAAATATATATAATATATACTTACCAGTTTACTCCTCTGTAAGATGTGGCAGAGAACAAACTGGTAATATCATGTCACTGACGTCAATGAGAGCTGTAATACTTTCACCAACATTTAACAGGGAAAATTGAAACCATTCATTTCTTTCTTTTAAAAACGTTTGTAAATTAAAAATTTAAAAACATTACTAAGAGTAAATGGCTAAGAAAAGTGAAAGTTATGGCTGAATTCCCTTTTGATCTCGTAACGTTTATAAACTTCTCAAACTGAGCCGCCCAGTTGCGTGGGACCAGTAGAGAAGCCCTCCGGCAAAACGCCTTTGATCCTGTGGTCACGCGTTACCCCCCCCCCCCCCCCCCCCCCTTTCTTTATATTTNTAATTTCTAATAAAAAAATGAGACCAGTTAGATAAATTACTGAAGACACATCACAATAAAATTGGTGTTGGTAAAATCCCAAATTCTTATGTATAATGAAAATCAATATTCCTTTGTTTTACAGGGATGGAATAGTCCTGGTACAATATTTCAGTTACGCAAAATGGAATCCTGAACTTACATGACTGATAATCGATATACGAGTACTTCATGTTTTAAAAGTAGTTTTGCGGTTTTGTTTTCTTTTTTTTTTTCCCCCCAGACCCTTTTGATTTGAAGCACATTCTTTCACAAAGCTAAAATATCACAGCAGAAGTCATGTCCAGAAGAGGAATACTGTTGTGTTTTGAACTGATCTGACTTATTAAGACTTTTTTTTTTTTTGCCAACGCACAGATGCACAGGGTCCCCCATGCACTTTTCATGCAGCAGGTAATCACAACTTTAAATAAAAGTAATTTTCTATACATTCTTCCAGACTTGCAACTGTATACATACATGCAAAATTTTTAAACCTATGTGATCATATTTACACTTATACATGGAATATACATAACAAAAAAGATTAAAAGGTTTTTTTTGTTTTTCCTTTGCATTAGAACAATACAAAATATGTATTTTTCATTAAGGAAACCACTATTTACATCACCTTTTAAAAACCAATTTCAACATATTATAGGTGTAACAAGTCAATATATTTACATTATATATAAATATATATAATATATACTTACCAGTTTACTCCTCTGTAAGATGTGGCAGAGAACAAACTGGTAATATCATGTCACTGACGTCAATGAGAGCTGTAATACTTTCACCAACATTTAACAGGGAAAATTGAAACCATTCATTTCTTTCTTTTAAAAACGTTTGTAAATTAAAAATTTAAAAACATTACTAAGAGTAAATGGCTAAGAAAAGTGAAAGTTATGGCTGAATTCCCTTTTGNCCCCCCCACGCACCATTTTCTCGAACTTTGGCAGAGGAAATGCTAGAAATCTGGTTATCTCCATGCCGTACACTTCCCTCTGGGAAGAAAAGGCATACCTGTGTGGCAATTACAAGCTGACCCCCAAATCTAGCTAGGCTGAGCGCTGGCTGCACCACCGCGGTGGGTGAAGTGGCAGGAGCCTGTAGATGCCTCCTGGAGCGAGGCACCAGGCACTTAGCGACCCGACTGCTGCTGCTGCAACCGCTCCACATTAAGCGAGGTTGGAGTCAGCTCAGGTACAAGCCCCCCCAAGGGACTGCAATTACAACTTGAAGTGTAATCTCACATCCCTAACTCTCTTCTTCCATGCTCCACAGGGTGGAGGCAGCTTTCCCCCAGCAGCCTCACCAGCTAGGACTGGGATGCGATCTCCTCCCCTCCCTCCCTGCTCCTGTGATGGCACCCATCCATCTTCCACCTCTTTGCCTACACAGCTACTGCTGCCAGTATCTGACTAGGCCCCATTTTCCCCCAAAGTTTATAGTCTAAAGGCCAAGCTGAAACTTCGGCCACCTCATTGTGCAGAGCTATCTCTGAAGCTTCCACTCCCACAGACTGAGGAACCATCTTGGGGACAGCTGAAATGCTCATCCTAGTAGCCAATGTCCACTGAACCGAGGAGACGGGAGTTGCTGAGAACACCAAGCATTCCTCAGATGACCGTGGTTTATCGTTCATCTGTAGGGACTTGTGGAAACCAAGGATCTTTGAGCTGCTTGGGAAAACACAGCCAGGCCAGCCCAGCCCTACTGCTCCTTCTGCTGCGGCAGCAAACCCAGCTCCAGCACCCCTTTTTCTGACAGAAAAGTCCCCAAGGAAAACAATGGTGACTCCTTTTTTACTCACCCATGCTACAACATTAAAAATAAAAAATGAAAGAGCCTTTGCTCCTCAGGTGGATGGGGCAGATTTTAAAGAAGACCTCTCTTCCCTAGGGAGGGGTAACATCAGTGATACTGGAGAACTTCACACAGGAGACCACTTGTGCCCCCTCAGCAGCTGACCGAAGAGCTTTCAGCTGGCATGCCCTACCCTCTCTCAAGGGCCTCATTGTCACCTTACGTGCTGCTTGAGATCTCGATGTCTACAAGAGGTAAGATTCTTCCATGAACAGCATGTCCTAAACTTAAAATTTTTTGCGTATTATAGTTTACTGACGTCTGTGAGAATGGTAATACCCTATTAACATCACCTAAAAAGAAAGCTAAATCATTAACTGGTCAAGCTGTTAATGTTTTTAACTTAAATGTTTTATAAAACTTTAAGAACTAAATGTTCAAAAGTATATATTATAACAATAGACTACCATAGAATAAATACATAGGTAAGCACACTCCTAGACTCCTGCATTACTTGTTGTTAGGATGACTCTCCTCCCTGTTTTTCATCTCAGCTTTGTTCTGATGAAGTCTTTCCAACCACATTATTTCACATCCATTCAAGCCACATTTTTCTGTGGAGCCCTGCAAGTAAATTATAGCCCTGTATTTACTCTGGGGACCATCTATTATTCTATACTGTATATATTTCCTAGCTATATACATGTTGTTTCAAGAAAAATAATCAATTAAGACTTTAAGAGACATTTAATGGATGGAACAAATACCATCTTTTTAATATTTCTGCTGGGTTGACTCATATAAAAAGAATTCAGTTCCACTGTCAATCCAAAATATACTTCATCTCGTTAATGATTATTCTATGAGACATCTGACTTGTCATCGGGCCACTTATAAATGCAATATTAAAGACAAACAAAATTTTATTTTTATATTATACTTCAGACAATGACATTTAAAATGATATTAGATTTGTGTGAAGGTTTTAAAATATAAATCTTCTTTGTACAGCCCATTAATATATTACGCTTCACCCAAATAACATGAAAATATATCTTTAAATCGCTCTGTAATTTCTCATATAAACCAGGGGGAATGTTTTACATCGGATACTGCCAAATATTTGTGTTCCCTAAAAGAAGGTATCCCCCAGGGGGGGTAAAACAGAATAGTGGTGCATTTTCCAGCTGGCAGGCAGGCAGAAGTCCCTTTCGGTAGGGGCTGCACTGGAAAGAGAGGAAACTGATCCCAGGCAGGGGGTGGAGGACAAGACGGGGACAACAGCTCGCTCTGTCTCAGCAAGCCAGCGGTCTGGGAAAGGGATCTCTGAAACCAAACCAGAAAGGAAAAGAGCAAAATGCCCCACTGCTTGTCTCCGCTACGCAAACGTTGACAGGGACAGAAACAGCAGTTTTGTCATGTCATCGGCTCTCAATGGTGAAAACAGTCAAAATTAAAGCAGTCAGTAGCTTTCATTACCTGTGGAAGCCAACTACTGAGCTGCTTGCTGATAGCATAGGGGATTATCAGGGAAATGAGAAGCATCATTTTTCAGGGGAGTAAAGAGTTCAGGAAAAACTTATGGTTGCCAATAATGCATATAATTTAGAAGACCTGGATTTTGTCCTCCTCCTCCCCCAGGAGAAATAAGGGCTGCAAATGGAGTTAACGCTGCCAGTGTTAACAGGAAAGCAGAGCCGCATGGCTCTTCCCCAGCCAGCAATTTTTTTAAGGCATCTCAGCTTTGACCACAATTTTCAGTTACTCTCATCTCAGGCTGATATTGCCAGATGTTACAAATCACAGCACAGGTGGGGATTGAGGAAAAGGGCAGAGGAGGATTTCTCAGACATGGCCCACTATCCATTACAGAACGTGACAAAACCCACAATTTTATCCTCAGTGCAACCTGAAAAATTATTCTAAAACCAGGTTTTCTGCAGTGAAAGGGTAGTGCATTAAACCACGCATCAGCTGTTCAGAGAGTAATAAATATTGGCAGGATATGGATTCTTTTCCCTGGTTGTAGGAAGAGGCCAACGCATTTTTCATTAAAATCCTATCCCATCTTTGAGTGGAAGTCTGATGTGCTGCTTTAGCATAGCTGATGTTCTTCTGCAGGGGAAGCAGGATGGAACTAAAGAGACAATTCGCTCATCCGCTTCACAAACTGTCCACCATTTTCTTCACCAAACAGATGTACCAGGCTTTCTTAATGGCACTACTCCAAGAGGCATTTTGGCTTTCCCCTTTTAAGCAGGGAAGTGACAGGAATGCGCCAACAAGAAAACTCATGCAGTACTTACACGGCCTATGAAAATCAGCCTTTTGTATAAAAACCTAGAAAAAACCCTTAATCATTAACTAGTAACTCACAAGTATGGCTAAGGATTCGGAGGAAGGCATTTGTCAAGAGCAGGGCAAGGAAGAAAAAAATAGATTTTATACCACTATTCTGGCAGGACCACAAACAAGATTTAAAAATAACAATAAAAACTTTGGAAGCACTAAAAATACATTTCAGTGCATTTCAGTCGTTAACACTGACACAGGTTTTCCAATATGATGAGCTAATACCTTGGACGGACTGCTCCATTTCTTAAAAGTTATTCTTAAAATTTCACAAAACATATTAAACATTCAAAAAAAAGTACACTGTCTCTATGCTCAGGCTTCCCAAAAATAAGGATTATTTTACAGGGAGGGAGGAAACGCAGCATTACCACCACCTAGGCTGTACGCTTACACTTTATGTTATACCAAAAAACTTGCAGATCCAAATAAGACTCTGATCAAAGAGTACTCATAACTTAATCTGATGCATACAGAAATGTCTTGTACAAATTACAACCTTTCTAGTTTCCTTGTGACAATCTATTGTAAAGCAAATTTTATCTACATGTATTTTAAATAACATCACCAGAAAAATAAAAAGTTTATCAAATGAAAACATGTTTCAATTAGACCATGCTTTTCTAAAATCATGCTCAATTTATACAGTAGTCAAGTTCGTACTCATTTTTATTTTTTTCTCTTTCCTTTTTTTTTTTTTTTTTTAAACAAAGATTCAAAACCACTGATTGTAAACTCATTGAGGAGGCTGTAGTTTATTCTGGCTCTTTTTTGATTGTTAGCACTTTTTCCAGAAGTCCATGCACTTCTCCATTCACACCATGTTGATGAGAGGTCTTACTCCCCATATGGCTGTTGTAAGGGCTTCTTAAGTTACCAAAAGGAGTTTTAAGCTCTGCATCGGATGTCAACTCCTCTTTGATTGTAACATGAGTTGAACTATCAGTAAATGAAGGTTCATTCCAGATTTCTTTGTCATGTGCTTCTTGGCTACTAAGAGAGTTGCCACCTTTCTGTAACATGTAGTACAATATTGGATTGGTTTTGGTCAATCTCGGAGAGTCTTTTTCATAATCATTCTTGTCCATACCTGTGATCACCCATCTGATGGGCCCTTTTTCACTGGGCATGGGACACACGCTAAACTGGTCGGACTCGAGTCTAGATACGGTACTCCCCAAATGTTCAGGGAAGGGGGAACCGGCAGGACTTTTTACTGCTACAGGATACTGAAATGTTCTATGATCTACACAATTGTTCTGTTGCACAGGGCTTCCCATTAGCGCACCTACTGAAGAAATGCTGAATTCAGGTTTATTAATTGTCGCACTGCTTTTGTTTCCTTTTTTCTTGCCCTCCGTTAGTATGTTATTCCTATGTTGTGACAGATCTCTCTCACAGTTTTCTGAGAGAAGCAGCTGTTTCAACACGTTAAAGCCTTTACTATCTCTAGACCAACTCCTGTTTTCACTTTCGTTATTTGAACCATGACTTACACCATATTTAAATTCAGCATCACTTCTGCTGAATTTCAGTTCTTGCGGGTTAAGCAAAGGCCCGTACAGCGCCTCGGTAGGGGAAGCGTGATTGTTTGCAGCATCAGACGCATTACTTTTCATCTTTTTTAATGGACTTTCCAAAGGCTCAGCATGAAGCTTCCTCTTCTTCGGTACTGTGCAAAGACTCTTTGACTCAAGGTGTGTCAGGTCATTGTTTCGGTGACTTCTGTCCAGCTCATCTGCAGGGTAACTATCTTGACTCTGTCTCAGTAACCTACTTAGCAGGCCGTTTTTGGAAAAAGAGAAATCTTGAGGTGAAAGAGGCTCAGATTTCAACTCCTCAGATGCTGGAGAAGCAGCTGTGTTTCTCTGCAGTGAATGGACAAATCCTTGAAATTTGTTACCCTTGCACTCTCTTACTTGTTGTGCATTTGCATTATAAGGAACATTTGATTCTTCAGATGGTTCAGTTTTTATTTTCACCGTCAATATTTGCTCGTTCAAAGCCTTATCTGTCTGTTCTGGAGAACCTTCATCTCTTAAAAGCATCCTCTCTTTCTTTTCACTTTTACCTTTATTGGGAGTTCCCAGAAGCAGCTGAAGGACAGTGCGCCTTTCAAGGAGATTTTCTATTTCCGAACCTGGAAGTCCTTGTTCCGCGGGCGCAGGCTGACAACTGAATATTTTGCTATTTTCTTCATGCGTACCCAATTTATTTGTAAGCAGAGGGCTGTTCAATCTATCAATCAAGCCCACGGGTTTATCTGTGCTCCCTGCTAGCAGCTGTTTGCCAGCTCTTTGTTCTTCACTTGACATGGAAGTCTGCATGCCACACTGAGCAAGGTTCTGCAACAGTTTGCTGGCACTGAAAGCCGAAGAGTTCTGGGGACTATCGTTCCTGCTCAGCTTGGCTCCTTGAATTTCTTTGCTTTTAGAAAGGTCTATCAAATGTTTAGATGCGGGATTCACCAGCCTGTCTGGCTGGATGCTGCAGGCATACGGTGGCGAGCTATGCTTGATGGCTAATGATTGGTGCGAGAGATTTATGGGAGAGTCCGCTTTTGTAGAAGCCAACAAAGGTGGAGTGCTTAATGGAGTCATTCGATTTGCACTGGGACTATCAGTAACAGGAGTCCTTTTACCAGTATGTACAGTGAATTTTGCCACATCAGCCGCACTGTGTGGTCCCTGAGGGTCATTACTCTTGTCTACCTTTTCTTCACTCTTATGCCCAAGTAACAGCTGAAGTAGCGTTACCTTCTGGTGAGGATTCAGCTTAGAAGCCTTCGGAGTGTCTTTGTCTTCCTTGTTCTCTGGACAGGAAACTTTTGGATCCCAGTTATGAAGCAAGGACTGAGTCAGGTTATCCAGTGATGCAGGTGGACCTGCATCTGGTTTATCTGTCCTCTGTTTAAAGGAGAGGTCTATAGGAAGACAGTTAGAATGGGAGCTTTCATCATCACTGCTGTCATCTTCCGTAAAACTAGGATTGTTGTCTGAATAGTCATCAATAGTTGTTGGTGTGCTGCTGTCTTCAAAAATGCTGGCTCTCTCACTCTGCTCGTGCCCTTTTACATGCTTGGTGGTATCCTGACTTTTCAGGAGATGCAAGAGCAAACTGTTGCTGGGACAGGTTTTCAGGTTACTCCTTTCCAAAGTACTTTTGTATCCCACGTTTTTGGGAGACGAATGCATGATTCCCACCGAACTCTGAAATGGTGCCATATTGCTTTTGCTCGGTACAGTTTTGGTTGATGATCCTGTCTGACCGTTGAGATGGCTTGTCATTCCTTTTGCTAAACCAAATTGGCCAATATCCTTCTGAGCGCTTTCTTGTAACCTGGCCATAGCTGCAAGTCTCTCACTTGCTATTTGATTTGCATTTTGTGCTTTTAAAGCATGTTCCCTGGAGTACTGCTGCAGGTGAGCTTCACTTGAAAGGAGCAAAGCTAGCTGGCTGCATGCTACGCTGGGCTTCGGTGAGGCAGCAGGACTAGACCGTTTTTCTACCATGCTTGCAACAGCTTGTAATCTCGCAGCACACGACAGTGGCTCATTTATCACTTTAGGTCCGCTCTGCACGGCATGAGGAGATTCTATAAACCTCTCCTTGGGCAAGTTCTTTGTTATATCAGGCAGGCTGTTGTCCAGCTTCTGATCTTTCGCTTTGCTCTTCTTCAGTAGAGTCTTCAGGTGACTGGACGCAACACCGTAGCACCTTAAATCTTTCTCCACTTGTAAAGAATCATGGCTAAGGGAATACCCTTGCTCCTTAAGGCTCTGCCTAATCTGCTGTGACAGAGCAACGCTCTGCAGCCTAGAGCTGAATGACTGAAGCAAAGAGGCAAGTAATGTGCTATCCTGTTTGCCTTTAGGCACATTTTCAACCATGCCAGCTAACAAAGCT
This sequence comes from Chionis minor, assembly GCA_013398295.1. Classification (NCBI taxonomy): domain Eukaryota; kingdom Metazoa; phylum Chordata; class Aves; order Charadriiformes; family Chionidae; genus Chionis; species Chionis minor. The sequence continues at coordinate 504,794 of VZSF01010685.1, forward strand.
TCCTTTTTTCCATCTAAATCCACAATGGAATCAGACAACCGCCTTCTCTTTGCTGCATTCCAGTCTTCGGAAGACTGCAACAGTCTTGCTTTTTTGAGGTGCAGCATGCCAGATCCCTGATACGTATTTGTGTTAAGAACTGGACCATTACTTTGACAGCTGGGAAATATATTTCCAGAAATCTTAAAGTTTTGATCCTCTCCACTATGCCCAGTAGACTTTTTGTCAACTGCAGTACCTGAGCCTCCTGCTGCTTGATGCATTAGTAATCCCTCTAGATAAGTTAGAACAACAGAATCCTGGTGCATCTCAGAGCCAAGCTCTTCTCCATGAGTCATGTTCAATAAAAGTTTCCAAAAGGGCTCTGGTTCTATTTACTTCAAGGACTAGTTTTGCTGTAGCTAAATTGAGATGCAGACTTAAGAAATAATGGGTAGATGTCTATAGTGTTTTCTCACAGACTTTCAGAAACAATACAAAAACGTCATATTCCAAGCAGGCTTCTTCCAGTGTTTACTGTTTGATGAGCCTGGTTTCCAATCATATCATTCTGCCGATATCTAGAATATTTATGAAAGATGTCCAGGAGGAGCATTTAAAACATGGTTCCACAGCAATAAAGTTCCATTAAGTATCTGCTGCCTTCTTTCTCCAGGAAGTCAGCTTGGTTTTCATCTTTTTCCATCTCCACCAAGCACATAAAATTCCTAAGTGGAAAAAAAAGCAAAACAAAAAAACAAGTGGTCAAAAAAGAAAATATTTAGAATAAGATCTAATTGCATAAGACTTTCCCCCCCCTTTTTTTTAAAAAAAAAGCACATTGTCTTATAGACATTCAGTAGATATAAGCAATAACCACATTCCAGAAGAAATTAAAAGTCAAAGTAATGGACAAAGTACATGGTAACTAATTTAAAGAACTTTGTGAAAACAATTCTTAGAAAATTTTATACAAAAATTAAGCTTAACTATTAGAAGCATAGCTACTACAAGCGTTCATTGAATTTCTCTGTCCTACAGCTCAAAAAAAGGAATAGCAACCATGAAAGGAAAATCTTAAAGCACTCTAGAAATTTAGTTTTTAGAAAGTTACATTTGATTTTACTTCACAATTGCATCAACCTTTCTTCTTATTATATAAATACTCAGGACATGCAGACTACCACTCTAAAAGAGAATTAATGGGAAAAGGCATGCCTAAAGTCAATGTTTAGGTTCACGTTGAATCTGTTTTCAAATAAGAAAAGAGGTAGCATCATATATAAGTACATCTTTGTTTGGCAGGTAGATGATATCACCTAAAGTAGAAACCAAGTTGGCAGTGCTGCCCAGGAACTACATAGTAAGGCAAAATCTATTACGATAGCACAACAGGGAGGAAATCAGTTGTTCTTACAACTCCCAACTACCACAAGTCATTAGAAGAGTCATGTGAGAGGACTGGTGAAAAGGGCGCTTGTGTTCCTGATAGAATATAAATCCTGATACGAAAATCCTCCCTTTGCTGAAGGATTTTTACCTTTACATTCTTTCCATGTATTAAACATACAAAGGTAAAAAAACCCCAAAACACGACAGCTCTTCCTTGAAGTCTTATTATTTTCAAAGAGCATAGAATATCTCTACCCAAGACTTCCTTGGATGAGACAGTATGCTATAAAAAGCTGTTTTTAAAAGCATAATAATGACGCTTATGCTAAATGCATCTCTTTAGTTTTAGTTATATTACTGGTCAATGATAGCATAAACAGTTCAGACAGCCAACACAGTTCAATATTGAGAACATTACACCACATATGCCTACTCCTTCACTCATTCAGTTCTAAACTGGCATAAATATTCTACGCAACCAAAGCTAAGTGTCTTTCCATATATCTAACTGTACAATTTGCTTTCACAGATTTAAAGCCCATTGAAAACTTGTATCTACAGGTTCAAAAAGGACATACATAGATGAAATCCTTGCCTTCTTAAAGTGAGTGTGTATTTTATAATTGTTTTCCCAGAGGCTATTTTTTAATTCAAAAGCTACAGGCAACCAGGAGTCAGAAAAATATCATATCTGAAAAAAGGTAAAGAACTAGAAGAACAACTAAGTAGCCACAATTTTAACAGCCCATGTATGCCTCTGTGTAAATACTCCCTCATTAGATTTTAAGTCATTTAGAGAAACTCAAAAACTGAGCTATCTCAAAAAAAATTTAAATACCAGCAATGCACTGTAGTGTAAATGAGTACGCCCATGTACCTAAATAGCAAATGAAAAGTTTTTAGCTATTGCTGGGGTCTCAGTACTTGTCTCAGAAATACACATCTACATTAACTAGCATTTACATAATTACCTGCAGAAGGCACAGTGTTTGTTCAAATATATAACTACAACTTAAGTGTGGATTCATCTAAGTAAAAATTACCAATCATCTTATTGTTCCTTCAAGAACTTGTGCACCTCTGGGTGGGCTTCTGCACAGTTTCAAGCCAAGATAGACTAAAATCAGAAATAACAAAGCCTTGAAAAATCAAGGTTTCCAATGAATGCATCAAGTATTCCGTAACTGCAACATCAATACAGATAGACTTATTTCAATACAGGAAATTGGAAAATACAGTTTTCCAGTTTCTAAAAATAAATTGTTTATCTGCAGCCATATTTTTATATTTCAAAAGGGAATTAAGCTGACGGCATGCTGTTCTTAAAAAGGAGCAAGTAGAATTTGGTGCCCTGTGTTTTGCATTTAAGAGAATAAAATTGAATTTTTCAAGACGTCTTACTATCTGATAGAAGCAAACCTTGCTGGTCACCTTTAACATAAAGTCCCAAACAAATGCACCATTAAGCCAATATTCAGTAAAACTGCACTCATTATAGCTCTGGGTAATTAAAAGAAGACAATGCATTTACGAAAGTCCTTCAGGTATTCAAATAGCCTGTTGCTACACTTGTAGCCAGTACAGTTTACATACAATAACTACTCGAAGAAGTGTTTTGCCACCTTTATTTGTTTTTTAAAAAAAAACCTACTCAGTGCTTAGGAAATATTACTAATTTTACAGAAATTGGTTTGATGCAAAGGAGCCTTCATTACTGAGAATGAAATCTCAAAAGCACTTAACACATAAGGCATGGGACATCAGCAATCCTTCTCAAGAGCCTGTTCTGATCTAGTGCTGCAACAGGTATTACAGTGTTGCACGACCTCATGTACAAAGCACAAGCGTGATGAAGTCATCTGCCAAGAACTGAAATTACATTTTAAAAACCCGTCTCTAAACCTACACCTTATTTGTGATGGAAAGACAGGTAGCAAACTTCAGGGTTTGAAGGCAATGTCATAACGAAGCATTTCCTGTGAGTTCTGAACAGAGTACACTTTTCTTCCACTATCTGAAGTGTGGTCATGTGGAAGCTGAACCAGCTTTGCAAATTACTGTTTAGCTGTACGCTAAGGTAACTATTCAGCAACCTTTTAAAAACATATAGACCATAGCAGAGAATTTCCCTGGACCCACTGAAGTATTAATACCTTTTCTCACTATTAAATATTATTCCAGAAATTACCAGAGCTGAGGAAAGATAAAAAGAACATAAAGAAAAAAGGCAGGAGAAAGGAGAAGCCCTACAGCAATACATATTTACCAGTAAGGGCTGAAGTAACCTTATTGCAATGTGCCTCTAACATTAACCTCTAATGTCTATGAATCCTGAGACCTAAAAATTATTTTTAACTATTGTGACAAAATAAATTGTGAAATTAAAGTTGACATGGCTTTACTGACCATGTAATGACTGTACATGCACTGTTTTGGGTTACTTCAACTCTCTTCTCCCAGACCTCTGTATCCGAACAAAGAAATAAAACACTTGTTTTGCAGAGACTATTTTCAGAACCCCTATGAATGGGCATCAGCCACAGCTCATTAAGCCACGTTTACCTAGACAGGACTAAAGCAGCAGCAGGATTTGCAGCACAAACGTGGTAACCTGGGGAGACCCTCCTCAAGTGGAGCATACCATGGGAAATCAGTCCTATAGCCTTTTAAAACGTGCCTAGGGATAAACTGTGGGCAGAACAGGGAAGATAAGAGAATATTAAAATGTACCCTGAACTACAGAAACCATGTATTGTCCAGAATATTAATTCTACTTTTGCGGTTGTTGGGAGTTTTTTTTTGTTTGCAAACTACAGGTATACGTAGCCATCACAAAGATCTTAAAAGAATAATTAAGATGCTTTGCTTACCATAAAGTATTACTGCTGCAAAAAATAATGAAATTTAAGAACACATCTTCTAATAGGTTAAACAACAACAACGTCCGAGACAATGGCTTTTTACTCCTGAACATCTATTTATTTATTTTTAAATAATTCTTTGAATTAAAAAATGCCTCAACTCTAAAACCTAACTGGAGACTCTAAACAAATAGCAGCCTCCTAGTTAACCCAACAGATAATCAGCTGCTGCCATTTAAGAAATTAAGAACAGTCCACAATTTAAGTTAGCAAAATGACATCCACAGACATTTTTCCAATATCCTAGATTAGTATTTCTATAGTTAAATCCTTTTGCTAAATGGAACAGAGAACTACAGTAAATTAACAACACTAGACTAGTATTATTTGAGTAGGAGGGCTACACAATCTAAGGGAGATAACTCATAAAACTTGATATTATCATGGTGTCTTCTTCTGTAGTCTTAATTCAAGATCTTATGAAAAAATCTTATAGAAACTATTAAGGTATTAGTAAATCAGCAACGGCTAGCAGATCGCCCACATGAACACTTATTAAAAGACAGATTATCCAAACTCATGAACATTGTTAGAATAATGTGATTAATAGAGGTTGAGATGCATATATGCAGATAAAATATTTTTATTAACTGCATTTCAGAGTTCTTTAATAACTATTAAATTCCTGTAGTAATTTTATGTTCCATTTTTAAGCTGAGTCAAAACACAAATTCACAGAGCTGAAATCAAACTGGTCTGTGAAATTAAAATCTTTAGTTATTTAATAAATTCAGTGTTCTAATGGTTAGAAACTACTCAGAGAGCCAGAAAAAAAGTCTCTCACTAGCTCACTGCCTTCCTGTTCTCATATTCCCAAATGTAAAGGCTACATACAGCCCACCACATCAACCAGTGGCTCAGACAGTCATTTTAATTATTACAGATTTGAGGAATGCAGTACAGTGATTACAGTGGCAGCTCGGGATCCAGGGGTCCAATTACTCGCTGCGCTGCAGACAGGCTGTCTGACTTCTGGTTTTACTTTTCTGTACCCTGTTTTCCCAGATGGAGTAATAACAGATGCAAACTTCAGACAGATAATTGAGGATAAATATATTAAAGGCTATGCATTTCTCAACAGCTCCAGGAATAGTACCGAGCAAGTACCTAAAACATAGGACTTTAAACGGTTCCCCATCCTTATAGCTGTCCGCAGTGAAATGCTTCAGAGCCCAATGAAATTAAGGTCTCCAAAAAAAATTCCTAGATACACTGAAAACTGCAGCAGAATCTTGCAGGGAACTAAAACGAGCGTGGAAAATGAGACTAGCTGTCCCAGAATTACTTTGTTGTTAAGCTCAATTTGTACTCCTGCGATTTTAGTGGGCAGGAAGGATGTATTCAGAGCGGTGGTATAAGCATTTCAGTTGACTCTCTTTGCTAAGGTTAGAAGCAGCGAAAATAGGCCTGATTCAACCACCCACGGTACCAAATCCACAGGGCTGCACAAATGTGCAGGTACTTCAGCGGCACTTAAGCATGTGCTTTAAGAGAATCGAGTATTGAAGTGCTTTGCTAAATCCCTGCTTTATGTCAGAAATCCATCGAGATGAATGGAGCAGCTGAGACCTCTTCACAGTTTTGATTCAGGCTGTCAAGACATTTTGAAGGTTCCCTTTGCAAATGTAATTTAGAAAGAGACAGAAAAACAAAAAAAAAGGCAAAAGTGATCAGATGGTGGAGCAAAATGCTGCAATGAATGGGTGAATTCTTCCATGGCTGCACTGAAAAGAACTTGGGAATCAACAAGCCCTTTTTACAATAAATTCATTTAAAAAAATAAATCAGGCTCCCCTCCTACAGTCGTAGGATAACACTTTGAGAAAGCAAAAATAGGCTTCTTCCCAGGAGCTTGGCATGTTATTCACTCCTTCATTAGGCCTACTGACTGACTCCAAAAGACATTTTAAACATGGAAAAGATAGCCTATCACTTTTAAACAGCTGGGTCAGGAGAGGGCACGCGGGGAATCATATTGCAGCAGCAGCAGGATTTCTGGAGGGGCTCCCGAGGCCCCGACCCTGCCCGGCAGCTGGTGTCCCCCATCCCGGGCAAGGGTGTTCCCTCCTGGCTGGTGCAGTCCTGCAGCACACCAGCATCCCTCCTCACTCCATAAAATACTCAAATACTCCCCGCCCCCCCTTTTTTTGTTGTTTTGGTTTTTTGTTGGTTTTTTGTTTTGTTGGTTTGTTTTTGGGGGGGGAGGGGTTGGGGGGATGGGGAGTATTTGATAGTGGCAGGGTTAGCAACAGCCACAGCTTCACGGCTAAATCCCGCACAAGTTTACAAAATGGAAAAGCCTTTTCCCTAGTGCTTCGTTAAGCCGCATACTGCCAAACACCATGCTGACCTTACTGTCTTTACTTAAGTTTTAGGCAACAGAAAGGGGTGTTGATTTTTTCAGTGCTGGGGAAGGGAAGGTGGTGAGTGGAAGGGAACAGACCCAAACCAGGCCAGTCAAAACCTTCTGATGATTTTAGCTGCTTAAGTGGTAAAATTTAGAACCACAGAATCAATTTGCGTGGAAGAGACCTTTCAGACCATCCAGTCCGCCCATTAACCTGGCACTGCCAAGTTACCACTAAACCATGTCCCTCAGCACTACATCTACATAAGCGTTAAATACCTCCAGAGATTTATTCTTTTTTTTTATTTGAAAAAAATACTGCAGAAAACCGAGTCCGTTAACAGCTGACACAACAGCTCAGAGAGGTGCAGAACCTACCATTTTATGGAAGCACGCAAACACCGAGTAACTGAGAAGCCCCAAGTCACATAAAATTGCTAGGAAGAGAAAACCAACAGCACAGCAGGCCTAGGAAACAGTTTTTCCTGTAAGAGTAAGATTTGACAGACCACTGGACTGAAATGTCAGTGAGCCAGCAACCGAGAGGCGAAGAAAAAAAAATCCCAACCGTTCTGGTGGTAGAGACTGCCCTTAGGTTTACTTTGGCTTTTACTGGACTGCTAAAACGTAAACATTAATTGCTAGCTTTGTTAATTGTGGCCCCTGAGGCACGTAAGGAAGGGGAGGGTGTTCCTACATATCCCCTCTGGGGTGTGGAATGGGGGGGGTGATTCGGACACCTCATCTCTCCTCGGATTTCCCCCGGGATTCTCCACCACCCTGGGAACCTCTGACTCACCCCAGCCCATGGCAACACCACCTCGCGGCAACCAGGAGCTCTGGGATGATACGTAATATATCAAGGGGGAATCTAATGTTTCCACTGTCTGCTTAAATGAGGTGTGGAAATGTCAGAGAGCTTTTCCTGTTTATGCAGAGGGCCTTTCGGGGGGGGAGGGGTAGGGAGGGATGGCGGCGGCCAGGCAGGCCTGTGCGAGGAGAGCCGCAGGAGTCCGAAGGCCTCAAAGCTGGCGGCCATGCGCTCCCACGTTGAAAGAGGAGGGGAAAAAAGCCTGAGCAGTGCTGGCCACCATCCCGCAGCTTCTACCCCAGCCCAGGGGAAAGAATGCTGCAAAGAAGGCGCCCACCTAGCCCTGACAGGCGGGCTCTCCCCCCAGGAGGGGAAGGCGCGAGCATGAAGGGCGGCCATCCCGCAGCAGCGGCGCCATGTCCCTGCTGCCAGCCCACGGGTGCCAGAGCACACCCAGCCCAGCGGCGAGGCGGGAGGAATGGGGCACGGACACAAGCGCCGTAAAAGGCAAGTTTGTGAGGGCCTTAGTAGCAGCTCTCAAGGTTTAACACGAGTATGCTCAAGCACAGCACGCAGCTTAATCCAAATCTGGCCTGCACGTCAAAACCTCCTGCTAAGAAGTTCCGCCAAGTTCAGAGACGAATCGTACGTGTGGCCGCTCTCCGTGCCTTTTGAGCTCTTCAAACAATAGCTGACGCCAGCCTACCTTAAATTAGTATTTCTTATTCTAACAAGTAGAAGAATTGAACATCACAGAAATAATCATGCTTAGATATAGAAAACCCCACCCTGTTCGTATCCCTTATGATTTACCCCTGTAACTGAGTATTTCACAGAAATTTCAGCCAATTCCTCGGCACAGACCCATGCATATATATTTGTTCTTACAAACACTACTGGAGGAACATATCTAGTTTGTTCTGTAACGGTAGTGTAAAGGGCATCTTTGAGTTCGATTCTTGACCAGGATCCGCTAACACTCAGACACGAACTTAGAAACACGCTCTCCGCCAAATCTTTGCTAGTTGTAGTATGAAGAGCAACAGACTTTCAACCCACAAATGCCACCCGTGAAGGAATCGAGTATTTGACATCTCACGCTGCCCCATGAGTTGCTGCTCAATGATCTTCCGTGACTGAAGACACGAAGAGCAGAAACTAAATGATGAGGCAGAAAAGTTACACTCCACCCACAATAAGGACAGGAATCCAGAAGCAGCACGTTATCACTAAATCTCAGCTAACTTGGGTCAGTGTGTTGATCAAAGCTCAGAACTACAGTGAGCAGTAAGTCTTCTGGTTAACTGAGGCTTCTTATTGAGAGACCAAGAGGAAGCAGGCACAAAAATATATATTAAAATCTGTTTTCAGGATAGAGGGGTGGATAATATACTGGTAGGTACAACAGAATGGACAGAAGATGCATCTTTCCAGTATTTATAAACCACTTGCCTATAAATGAGCAATTAAAAGGAAACTAACAACCAGATTCGTATTCCCTCCAACACCTACAAAAACAGATTACTGATTATGCATTTAACTCTATGTCAACTCCCCAAGAATGAAACTTGATTAATATACAGTGAAGAAATCAATGTCCTGTTCTGGACAATCATGCTTTTGAGTTCCGATCAATGCATGCAGATAATGCGTTTCAACACAGCTCTGACCTTCTGCTTGTCAGAGGGATCTAAAGATACAGCCATTTATCCACAGTACTACAATAAAATTGTGTATTTCTTGGAGTAACCGTACATGTTAGGTGATTTGTCATATGGTAAGTCACTTTATGTTATTTTAACCAAGACCTGGCTTCACAGATGCTGAACTGCAACAAAGCACTAAGAAGTAATGCACAGCTTTTACTGACAGTAGTAGTCGAGTTCCACTTGGGATCAAGCATCTCATGGTTAGTTATGAACCAGAGCCAATTTCTAGACTTTTCAGCAAAATAGGTTTCAGCTAACCGAACACAAATACACAGTAATTCCATAGTAAGGTGAAGTATAGGTTCACAGTCGCATAGTATTCAATTATATGGGAAACCCCATAAATCCATGTTAAAAACCCAGGTGATTTGGGGGTTTCATTTAAGTGAGTGGAAGGACAATACCGTTTCTATTGTAATGAGAGATTTCAGCTTATTGTAGATGATGTTTCTAAAGGGTACAGACACAGAAAAGGCTCATAGAATTTCACTTCAGTGGAAAAAGAAAAATCTGCATTAGCTAGAAGGTCTCTACAAGTTCAATTACAATAAAAAAAATGATTTCCCCCCCCCCTCCAAAGCAACAATAAAACCAAGTAGAATTAAAGATACAAGATAAGAACCAACTTTAGTGAAACCTGGGGAGAAGGGGCTAACAACGTCCTGTACAGAATGCCACAGAAAGTCCTCATCTTACCACTGTGCCAGAATTAATCTGGAAACATTCATAACATAAAACCCTACGTAAAATACTGAAAGCCTGTTAAGTCATATAGCTATATACAGAGATGATCAGTTAGTTAATAATATCCTCAAACATTAGGAATTGGGCTGCAACTCAACCTTAGCCATGAGTCAAATCAGACCAATTACAATATTGACTTAGCTCAAAACTGATGAAAATCGTATCCATTGCCACAAAGCCACGGTAGGGACAGTGGACGGCTGGCAAGGGAAAGTGTTTAACTACCCCTCAATACAAGGGCATACACTTTGAAGTAATTTCTCAAATTTTATGCTGATAAAAGTGATGAGTATTTTAAGTAGAAAGATAATATGCTGTCACCAGCTTGTGGAATAGAGTTCTTACTATTACCCTTTATATCTGTCTTTCATGAGCATTGCATGAAGGAAATAATTGCAAATTAGCAAGAAAAGATTATTTATTGTTATTGCTTATTCCACTAATGTCAAGGAAGTTCAAACAGGTGCTCATACCCATTTAAAAACTGTGTAAAACAAAACACGGATGTGTGATTGATTTCTGAAGAAAGTGTGTGATTTTCTACCTATAACAGCATTACCCCAAAAATAAACAACCCATTAAAAATAAATCTATTACTTCATACTTGCACATAAGTATTAGCTAATTTGGGACCATCTTTCATAGTGCCTATCAAACCAACCACCTCACTAAGCCTTTATAAAGCCATATGCCCAAAGTGTCAGTTACACCAAACAACTTTGCTGCCACGTTAGCAGGTCTCTAAAATTAAGCCCATGCTCAAGAGCCCAGCTGAACGCAGGCGCCACCAGCGCACCAGAGTCTAACTGGCCGCCAGTGAGCTCCACCTCGATCTCTAGAAAAAACCAGACCAGTCTCAGTGGCCATGAAGAACAACGCTAATGATAAATAAACTAGTTCAGAAGCTGCACATTTAAATGTATACAAAAATGTGGTTCCACAAGAATTTTTGACTGATCTAAGTGTGAAGCTGCTGCCAAATTGTGCAGCCTTGTCTTGGTCTACAGATCTTCAGCTGCTCATTCCTGCCACCTTCCCCCTGCAGTGACAACCTTTCCTATAGAAAGCTCCTCCTAAGGACCTCATCGTCACTAAAAGAAATCCCAAAGATACTGCTGAGTGGTTGTTTCACAGTTCTCCGTGTGGGAATGCGTGACTACCAGAACACTGTGTGGAAGAACAAAGATCAGGGCCTCCTCCTTTCAATGCCGAACCACACTTATGCCAAATGAAAGCAAGAGGAGCATTGCTACCGCTGAGCTTCTCCAAGCGGAAACCCCACCTCCAGGCAGAAGGTCTGCACTGAATTTGGAGGAGTTCACGGGTGAGATAAAGATTGTTTTTTAAGAAGCATCTCCTAAACAGAATTTTTTTAAAAAGTCATCTATGAGTTCTTTTCAAGCCCTCTGAAATCTGAAAATACCACTAGAAATAGAATAATTAAATCAAATATTTTAATTTTTATATTTTACTGAGGCATCCTGTGAAGCTGGAGTATAAATCCTATTAAACTGAACTTAGTTTGTCCATCCCTAAAATAGATTTGACATACAAACACAAACACAAGGTCAAGGTCACAGATCAGCACGAAAGATTACAAAGAGGACTGATGTAAGAGCTGGCATTTGATCAAAGCTCCAGGATTTTTTTATTTTTTTTTTTAGTATACTTACCAGAAATATCACTACATTTTCTTCACGTTGGTACATTACATGTTTTAAGTATTCCCTACCTTTAAGGGCAGCTGCCCTCTGCTTATTTATTTTAACAGATGTTAGGCAGCATATCAAGTAAACTAAGGAAGAACTCTTACATCACATGAAAAGGAAGCAGAAGAATCTTTTTACCATCCTTTTCACTCCATTCAGCTATGTGCTGATAGGTATTAAATCACAAATCCAAAAGGAAAACCCACTCACAAATACAGGACACAACAGTAAGACCACCACTAGAGAATCAAGACCTCGGTTTATAACTTCATGCAGTCCAAGTTACTTATCTTAATATAGCAATTGTATATTTGGATTTGCACTTCCAAACACAACACTCGCTCATCTATCCTAATTATCTGTGTGCACAGCATATATTTCTCAATTAAAAAAAAAAAAAAGAACTCTTAACACAAGGTCTGTGCAGAACACAATCAAACTAACCTCTTCTGTAATCAGTACAACATTTACCTCCTAGAAAGCTGCTTTAATGCTGAACGCTGAGTAAGTGAGCAGATTAAACACAGTAGCAACAGTTGAAAGACTCATTAAAAACCCAGCTGCTGAAAATAGTTAGCAATGAAAGTCATTTACTGATCTATCCATCCATCCACCCACCGATACATTCTCAAAGCTTTAAACACACGCTGAAGAGTATTTTGTTTGCAGGTCGCGTCCAGCAGACGTATCCTTCTGACACTTAAAAACAAGAGGACAAAAAGGTGACCTGGGCAACACAACATCCCATGACATTCAAAGGTGTATCGCTGACACAAAGTTTAGATGCTCATTATAACAAGTAGTAATTTACAGAATTGTGTGGCTTGTACCCTTACTTCTGAATCCCTACTTTCAACACCAGCACAGCTCTGATGTTAGTCTAGACGTGACTGGGAGCGGTTTATATTTAGACAGAGAGCTATATCTATAAATAGGACCATTCGTGTGGGTATAAAGCTTTTATTGGAACCCATTTGGGGTGACCTGCGTAACTCACTTGTATGTGGGCATCTCAGACATTGCCAGTAAAACCTTCATGCCATCACACACCCTCCTGCATCTTGTTTCAGCTGTGTTTCACTTACTGATTTTTCTACATTTTATTTTTGCGTAGGTTATTAAATTTACAGCACTCCACCTGTGCGACTGGGTTGGTCCAACTAGCGATGAAGAAGTCTCAAATGAAAAAGATAAAAAAAAAAAAAGGCAAGTTTAAAAAGATGCCTCCTTCTTGAAAACATCCTTCAAAAGAATTAGATTGTCACCATTTTATGCTATAGTATCGCCGGAGCTACTAGAGCCAGATAAAAATCACTCCTGCAGCCTGGGATGTGAGCTACTCAGTGCAACGCTATAGGTGGTTTTAGCCCTGATAGTGATTCACTAGATCTTAAAACAGTCATTGGTTTAAGATCAAATTGAGTTAAGTTGTAGACCTTGGGGCAATACAATTTTGCTCTTCCTTAGTCCCTTCTTTTTCTAAATCCTTTCAGCAAAACAGGAGAAAAGAGGAGGGTTGGGTTTTGGGTTTTTTTAAGTGGAATTTCTATTATTCCTAGTTTGCAAAAAGCTGACAAAGCTTCTCACTGTACTGAAGTGTTAGGAAGAATTAAAAAAAAAAATAAAAATCATCAGGCAATTATTATAATTTAAGATTTAAAAAAACCCCAAACAAAAAGAGGTTCGTTCAACATCCACAAACAAATCATCAACTTATTCTGAGAACCAAGCACACATGAAAATATGCATAGAAGACATTTCACAACCAAAAACATTTTAAGAAACACATTAGTTTATTAGCAGTATAGCTACCCAACACTTCAGACTCTAAACCAAGTCTATTTGGAGTCATATAGCTTATTTAAGTTTACTGACTAATGCATGGAAAAGCTTTCACTTTAACTGAGCTATATTACAGTGAATATCTCTTCATTCAGTATCATGTTAGGTCTTCTCTCATGCTTACACTATAAAAACCTTCCTTAATCATCACAACCAAACCTTTAATAAAAACAAGTCAGCAGCAGTTGTTTGGGGTGGGTTTTTTTTCTTCTGTTAAATACAAGTTCACACTCTTTACATATACAACCTGCAGGAGCAGGGGGGTTCTGCTAGTTCTGCATTTTGGATCAAATTCCCCACTTTTCAAGCGGCGGGGATGTGCCAGGCTGCTATCAATGGGTAGTGGTGGTTTTGGTCTCTTTCTTACTGTGATGACAAACTGCAATAAATGACCAGCCAACATAACACCAAAAATGAATATGACAGCTAGCACAAAGAAGAGAGTACTTCTGATCAATTCAGTAGTCAAGCAGTCCACAACAATGGATTACCTTGAAGCACTAGGGGGCTGCTGATACCCAGTAAAGGTACTATTTTATTTATTTAAAAAAAAATAATTAAAAGTATTGCCTGTAGTTATATTTACTTGTGTGAAATGTCAAATCAAGAAGTTTAAAAATGGTAAAATATTGTTTTGCTAAATAGTTTAACAGTAACTCCTTTAACTTTGTATTTTCTTTTTATTTAGTATTTGTTTTTACTAACATAAGTAGATCTATGGGTTTTAATAGGATTAACAAAATAACAGCAAGATTATGCATACACACAGATTTGTATGAGAGGCATCTAATTGATGCAACACACATTAAGGTTGCAGAATTAGTCACATGATAGACATCTACCATACCGAAAAACAGTAATACATCACCAATTTAGGCATCATGACTGTTAAAAGCAAGCCGGTCAGATTCAAAATTTGAATAATCATCTGTTAGTCAGGACACAGCATAGGATTTCCTTTTCCAAACCTGATGTGCAAGATCAGTTATTCCAGTTTTCCCGTTCCTCAAGTTGTTCAACACACAGCAACCATAGCAGGTGATGTGGTTTCCCACGTGCTGGAAGTCTGATGCCCATTCATCATCTAACAAAAGTGGCTAGTGGTAACAATGAAAGGCAGCAGGAGGGAGGTGGTGAATTTCCCTCTGTAAATCTTGTCTCAGCTTTGGGGGGAGAGGCAGGGGGACCCACAGAAATATCTCAAAGTTGTAATTACAATTTTAACCTGTTCCCTTGATGTCTACTGATAAAGTATGAAGAGAGAGAGAAACTGTCATAGAACGAAAGACCTAAAAATCATGAATCTGGCAAATAAATACTTGAAACTCCACCACAGTAGCTTAAACTATGTATCACATAGTATAGTAATTATCTAATAGTTATTATCCATAACCACAACTCCATTGATTCAGCTGGTCAGGCTAGGTATTATTTCCAGCTTAATCTGCCATGGTAGAGATCTAAGCGTGGCTGACAGGTCACAACCTGTGTCTTTTGTGTTATATAAAGCCATCTTTCCCTTGATGCATCTGGAAGAGTCATTTCCCAGTTCAATATACCATCAGTAACTCACTCCAGCGTTTTCTGAATCAATATATAGTAAGGCATTGTCAATGACCTGAAGAGAAGTTTCATTGACCACCTGTATTCTTACTAAACTGTACTTTTTTTGCTGCTTCTCTTTTTCAGAGCCTTTATTAGAATTCTGTCATAAAGCTGAAGAAGAAGGTTTTCATTCAACCCCGTTGCTACATTTCACCAGTGAACGATACCAAAAGAACGTCACTGAAGACTACGTTAATGTGAATTAATTCACCAGCAGTTCAGGCTCATATGCACCTACACAACCTTACAGAACCACAAGATGACTCGAAATACCAAATCGATGAAGCAGCAATTCACACTGGACAGAGAGGTGCAAGCCAAAGAAGGCAAAGGATGACCAGAGGGAGGGAAAAAACAAAACACACACAAAAACCCCACACCCCAACGACCAAACCCCACTGTCTTCTCAAAGAGACTTTAAGCTCTAAAAACATACAATTTAAACTCCATTTGCCGAGAAAAGGCCAGAAGTTCTAGCGGGCAGGTGAGCGTGTCTCCAGCTTCGCAGGAAACTTTTAGCAGATTGTTAGCTTGGCACCCTAGTTAGCCATCTCAGGAGAGAGAGATTAAAGACTATCTGGGGATGTGATATCAACCACCCTCTGACTCAGAATTCTTAAGAGGGATAAGGACCAAACCTAGTGTGAATTAGACAGAGTTACCACGCCATGCCTGGGGTGAGAAAAAAAATACAGGTTAATAAACTTCTTCCCAAGTTCAGGGGCAGAAACTCATACCTTTCAAGCGTCAATGCTGGATCTTTGTGAATTTGCTTTTCACTCCACCCTGCCAAAAATAAATACATTATAATCAGGATGTACAAACTTGTAGTGGAAAACAACTTTATTTCTACCGTAAGAGGAAAGTCATTCCGTTAATTCAGTACTAGCTCATGAATGGAAGCCTGTCTCACTTCTCAACAAGGTATCAACAGACTAAAACAGAGTTTTCCACTGAAGCTGTTATACTCTTGGTCAGTTTCTGACAGTAACAGAGCCTGACCAGTGAAACTGAGCTGAGCAAGCTGGTAAAGGTAACATGCCAGGAGAGGGGATAGGTCTCCTTGCCCAGTTAATACTATCCACTTTGTCAAAAAAAGTTGTCATCAGGAGATTATCTTTATTCTGACGCTCCTGCTAACCATTTACCTGTGATGACTTAAACAAAAACACCCTCCACACAAGGCACCTTTGCCATTGCATTCTGCTTTTCTAAAACCTTACTTCTGCCACTATTATCCTTAAGTTACTCCCACATTTAGTCTTTTCTCAGCTCCCTACTTCTACAATCCACACTTCTGTAACATTACTGACATTCAACGACCCTTCCATACTACACAAAACGCAGCTGTTATTGTAATCCTTCCCCTCAAGACACTCTGACCATATAACCCTTTACTTCAAGTTTTCAATTGTTTTTCCCTTGCTCTAGATTAAGTTTAAAATTACTCATCTGAGTTCTACAGACATTAATAACTCTTTCATTTCTACTCACACAGCCTAACCACTTATTGTGTCCTCCTTCCTTACCCTTTTGTTTCCACAAACACTCATTTTTACTGTAATACTCAGGCACCTCTCACACAGGAAATTCCATTATGCTTCTGCACTGCTCCCCAGGCGAAGATCATCTACACTCTGGAGGCTGTTTCTTCCTCTCCTCCAACAGTAAATCACCATAGCAAAAATTAATCCAAATCCACCAAAATACCCCCTGCTAAACCACAAGCCAAAACACAAATGATGTATGTTGCTTGCCTTTCCTCATACTGTTTGTTCCCTTTCCCTCATCATAGTCTATATGCAGTTTAAAATAAATATATCGGCACCTGTGAAATCCTGAGTACATACATAACACAAGTTCAGCTGGAAAACAACTAAATGAAGCCCTAGAGCAACACTGGCCTCCAGAATAAGTACGTCTTCCCTTCCTCTTACAAACAAAAAAATGCATTTATTGTTACTGCAGTACAATAATGCACGTTGCTGTTACAGTTTTCACCTGATACCTTTCTTTAACTACATGTGATTGGAGGGGAAGGAAAGAGTGGTACACACTAGAAGATCAACAGAACATAAAGATTAATGACAGGGAGAAAAGGGTACAGAAGGGCTAAAATATAGCATGAAAGGGCTCCCCTTCTCTTGATCTGCTGCTATTAAAAATCGAGTGAAAGCTCTTTTCCTTCCCTGGCTGGTGCAATGACAACATCCCTATGTCGATGCAATCGGTTTTCACTTCAGAGGACAAATATGGAAGGAAGACCAGAGAAGGAAAGGAAATACTCCTCCTAGGAAAATTTCTTTATGGAGCAACGATGTTTATTTATTCATTTTTAATCATGACAACAAACGGTGCCAAAGATGACACAAACAAGGAAAATTCTGAGGAGGAAGGCGAAGGCAGAGAAAGTACCTGTCCCAGGGACTGGTTAAACATAAACCCAGACTTCTTTCAATGAAACAAAGGACGCTTTCTGAGTCGCAGCTGCCTTAACGAAATAACCTCCTGAGCCCAAACAACAGACTTAAATCTGCAAGTTCGCCACTTTTTTGAACATAATTACTCCTCCTGCTCCGCAGATCGGAGGAATTGGATTTACTGGGTGTTGCATTAATGCAACACTGGGTCTACCCTCTGATTTCAGTTTTATTGCAAATAAAACTTAACTCTTCCTTCCAAAGTCCCTCTGGTATCTGTCTACTAAATCATGTAACCCAGAGCTTGCTTGTAGCACTTCTGAAGGTGAACAGTTTGGCTTACCAAGAATAACCTACTGGGATGCAAATTCCACTTGCCTTCTTTATATGCCACCAGGTTTATGAGAGCAAGTCTGTCTGAACTTGACATTTGCTGGGAAACACCGCATGGCATAATTAGTATTATAAAACATTTTGTATTCCTGTAAATTCAGGCTATAACTCCAAGGAGCTTACGTCCTAAGACAAGATACAGGGATAACTAAGCAGAAAGGAAGGGTTATAGGGAAAAAGGAGGTATACGGAAGAAAAGCATGAACAGCAGGTGAAGGCAGTGAGGCTATCCAAGCTGCCTGCAACACTGTTGCACAAGCATGAAGTCCCAAAGAGTCAGAAAAAGGAGAGCAGAAACAAGATGAGGTAGGGAACTGACCACTGTTACAGGATACAAGCAGCCTGCTTCATTGAAATACAAAGCCAGAGGTGAAATTCTAGGTAGCGTGGTTCCTAAAATATCAGCTGCATTTCTCCATGATTGTACAAAGTATTTCCACTGAACTGCAATAAACATTATGTTACAATGTACATGGATGGGAAGTCAAAATCATCAAGGGTTACAATATTTTTATTGTGATCTTGACCAATGGAACAAGTGGGAAGACTGGAAGGTCTAAAATGTCTTGACTCTGTAGTCTGTTGTTGAGAAAGGGGTAGGAGGGAGGGAAGGAGAAAAATCAGTAAGATACTCCCTTACCCATCCCCACTCAGAACAAAAGGTCCACTTATATTGGGGGGTGAGGGAGAAGATCACAAAAATGAGAATCAGTAGACTAAACTATTCTGGTAATTAATTTCTACATATAGAAAGCAAAGTGTGCACTGAATGTAAATTATTTTTGTCAGCTGCGTGTTAAGACATGAATGACTGTAAAGAACACGGAATAACAACAGCCTCCTTCTTGCTAATACATCTGAACATATTACTGAAAGCACCTTTCTTGAGTTTTCCATGAATTCTTATATTCACCTTTAATTATCTTACTTCAGAGCAAATAGATATTTTTCCAAGAGCGAGCGTGATCCGTGTTCCTCGTGGATATCAATCACAAGAAAGGTAGTAGTATTCATGACAGCTTTCCTAGTGCACATCTGAAAACCCCAGACTATTTGATAGGGATATGTAAGCAAAAATCTTTGCCATTCTAGGTACTGCCATTAAAATCTGTCATCTTAAACATTTTTCTTTGTTTGACTGGCAAATTTGATTACAAATTTAATTTTTGCATACTAAAGTTCATCCAGCCATTTTTAATTTCAAATTGGTTTGCACTCTGTGACTAGCTAGATGATACAAAAAACTTTGATGTAGCAAACTCATAAATTGTGGAGAACAGAAGAAATGCTCTTAAGAGCAGGGAGCTGTTGAGAAGACACTTTTTCCGCTGCTGACTCGACTCTGTCAGCTGTAACTATGTGCAAGAGTCCACACTTGCAAATTACACAAAACATGCACCTGAACTACCCTTCCATGAAATTATTTTCTTTGTTAAAATGATAGTCACAGGTAGAAAAGCTCAGAATAAGAGTGTCTGAAGTTGACCAAGCATCGTGTTTTTCTTTAATGCAACATACAACCACCATTTAAAAACTTCATAATTAAAAAAAAACCTTGATGTACTCCACCACCAAGCTGCAGACAGGAGGCAACATTCCTAACTATACAGGGACTTTCATAGATTATCCATCCACTACATGATTCTGGGAAAGAAAATACCAAACTATTTCAGACTTGAGTGAACTACAGAATTCAATTCCTATTACTTATACATAACACAAGGTCATAAAAACCCCCCACCCACAAGCAAACTAATGACAAGTAAGAGACATTTCAGTTACCAAAGACCTATTTTGATCTGACATCTAAATATCTGATGTTAGAGGGCTGCTGCTCTTTACAGACTGATCATAGTAATTTTACTCCTCTGTTGTTCACCAGGACCTCTCATTACATGCACTGCACAGGTCTAAACCACGTTGGAGGCTACTGGGCACTGTCAAAACTGCAAGAAAAAAGTTATTCTGTCTTTGAACAAAACAGAAGAACACTTTACAAACATCAATGAACATATAACAGCAGTTCTTCGGAGTAATCCCACTTTACGTGTGAAGAACCGCGAGCAGAGGGGAAGATTAAGCAGCTTGCCCACAGTCCCATGAAGTCCATATCTATAGCACAGGAAGAAAGACCTTCCAAATTTCAGTTTGGCCCTTTACAAGATATTCTGTCTCCGCAGTTTGTGAGCATGTTATGTTTCGGTTCTTTTTCTACTGGTGAAACAAAACAACAATTGAGTACACTAAACTTGAGGAAACAACGGGGATTGCTAAAGGAAAGGACTTGCGCACCACAGTAAATGCCTTTATCTTCCAAAATAAGAAAAATTACTAGGACTGCCATCACCCTTAGGGGGAGATTTGTGTCGGTCAAGTACAGTCAATACAGGTTTTCCACTATACCTGCTGAAACGACATTCTCTCAAAGAAAACAACTCTGTCAGTACTGAACTTAAAAGATGAACGATGGCATTAGGATCAAAACCATAATTCCACCAGCTTTTCCAATTTCTCAGCGATCTGACGAGCTGAAACAGTCCTAATGAGCTGGCCAAGCACTACTTAGTTGATTGGAGCTGGAAGGACCACTGCACAGCAGCAGCAGGTAAGGGTTTTGCACCAGAGCCTGTGGCTCTTCTGATCTCCTGTCCACTTTCAGTCTCTTTCCTAACCAAGAACAATAAAGTCCTTTTTATCCTGAAGCAAGGATCTTTCATAATGAAGGATGTATAAACATACACATATTTAAGCACTTCCTTTCCAAAGGGGTCCCTTTTTACTTCCTTGCTTTAGAAAGTTGTCCAAAACCTGCTTTTTATCAGCCTAATTCAGCTGCAGGAGATTCACAGCACTGGATTATTCAGAGGGACTAGAAAACAGGGTGTGCGTTCATCCATACCTCCACCAGCGTACAAACCAAAGTCCAGCAGTCCAAGCTAGAAGCAGAGCTAGGAGGGAAAGCTGACTGAAGCTGCAGTAGCAAGTGAATCCAGACAAGTGGCATTTTTGCGTGTGCTGAACTGCTCCATGGTGCCCAGGCTCCAGAACCCTCAATTACACCCAGCCTGATTAGGCAGCCTCTGCAAGTCCCACCACTAACTAGAACTAAGCCTGCAGAAACGAATTTCCCTCCCATTTAAACATAGACAACGAGCATAGGAAGAATATTCATCGCCTAATAATTGATACCAACATTGTTCCTGATGAGTTCTCACAAACCCCAACTCCAGCTTCAGAAGCTGGAAGTTTCCAAATTGACCAAACTCACTAGGTAACTGAGTTCCTATACTTACTCATTCATAGAACCTGCAGATACCTGCCACACTACTCTTTGCCAGAGTGAGAGAAAAGAGATTAAGTGGCTGCCATTGGCTTTAGAACCCATGTAAATTTGGGAGGAGGGGAAGCATCCCAAACCTTGTAACTGCTAATAGTCAGTGCCACCTACGGTTGATGTTACAGAAACAGACTCAAACAAAGAAAAAAAGGTGTTGGCAACTTTTAACAAGTTTTTCAAACGGCTTCAGGAAAATAAAGAAGATTATTAATCTTGTCTACTGTAGACCATGTACCATGATTGCAATAGGCAATCGTGCTAGTACCAAAACCAGGTCCCAATTCTTTCTGAAATTTTAAAACGAGAACATCTTAAAAACACACAAAAACTTGGAAGCGCAGCTTTCCACTTTCTTAACTTACCACACTCGCCCCCTCAAGTAAGACTGATCACATTTTTAGTAGCAGCTCTGCTTCAATCATTCAATTCCATTCTGCAGCTGTGGATGCTTTGTCCAGCGGTCAGGAAAAAGATGCCAGAGCTTATTTCAGCAGGCCTTGTAAAATCCTCCCCCATCACCCCAACGGAGTACCAGCGACACTTTTAATTTTCAGGGAAAGTTAACCAACACAATAGACAAAATAATTCCCTCCAGAGATTTCGCAGTAGTCTCAGTTCAATACACAAGGCCATTAATTACACAGCTGCCTTTAGCACTAGCAGGAATCTGGTTGAGTTAATGCTGCCTTCAGTATCTGCACAGAAAATCTATTTACTTCGAGAAGTTATGCAACGCCTCAACTTCCTCTCTTCTTTACTATGGTAAAGCATAATAACAGAAGGAAAGGGGGTGGAGATTGTGAAATGCCTGTTCCCCATCTCAAGCAGGCCACAGCTACCTTTCAAAAACGTACCTAAACTGAAACTGACCTCTAAATAGTTTGCCCAAATTGATGATATGCTCAAGCACAAACTCTTACTTAAAACTTAATTATTTTCAGAGGAAAGGCAGCATTACAAGGTTAACCAATACTGGAATCACTGCATGTCTCCAATGAAGAGTAAGAATGTTTCTTAATATCTAATTAATTTTATTTGGTTGGGATTTGGGGGTTGTGTTTGGGATGTCTTGTGCCACGCTCCCCCCTACTCCCCAATATAGCAGTTCACTCCAGGCCAAGTTGTATTCCAAAATTCTCACCAAGATTTTAGTGTTACCAGGCATGCTCATTCAGTAAAGCTGGCAGTAAAAGTTTTAATTCTGCAAACATCTTTCTACTTTCCATTTAAAAAAAAAGAAAACGATGAAAAAATCACACACTACTCAAACTGATATATTCCATAGCACTAAGAAAGCTGAGATCAAAACCACATACTCATCAGTCCTCTTAACTAATCTAAAGAATCTACCTCATATTTCTATTGATACACTAATAACTGACAAAAAAAACCAAAACCAAAAACCCAAACCAAACCCCCCAACAACTCCCAGAACTGGCCCTACTCAAAAGAAGAATTTTAAGAAGTTTCAGAGCAGTCACAGCAATCTTGACTGGTAAAATGTTTTCAAGGACTTGGATTTAATCACATGTCATTCTCTTTTCCTCTAATCATTTATTTAAAGTCATAGGTTGAATTATTTATGAACAAAAGTTAATTGCATTGAAATGCAGTATTGCCCTGTATTTATCTAACACCTCCTTCAGAACTCAACCACCTGCCACTAACCGGTTAAAATCTATAAAAAGTCAATACAAAATTTAAGATAAGATTTAACCATTTCCGCAGTGTTAACTAGAATTAACTTCCAAAATCCTGTTAGATTGGTCAAGTCCCTTGATCTTGCGATCTGCTGTGTAGATTGTGCAACCGTTTTTTCCAACTTTTGTTATCATTACAACATAAGTTCATATTTCCAAAGAAAAACCAAAGGGAAGAAAAGCTCACTCAGAAAATACTTGCTTTGAATAAGTAAGTTTTGACTAACTGGTTGTAATTGAAGTCGTCATTCTTTGCGTACAAGCAATCACATCACTGAGTCTCTGTATTTGGGATTCTTCAGAATTTTCTTAGCTGTCAGGGGATCTCGAAGATCGACTTGCATGCATAAGGCTGTATTCACACCCGCTGCAAGGTGTAAAGTGTAAGCTCAAGGGTACTCTCATATAAATATACTGCACACCTATAAAGTGTTAATCTTAAATCAGCAAGGCCATATGACAGAAGTAACTATTATAGTGCATGACTGCTCCTCAGCATACAGCCTTCTCCAAGTCCCTCATTTCCTTAAAGCAACTCATTTACTTGTCACCTGCCAGGACAAAGAGTAGCAAGAGGATTTCACAAATACTTCTGTGGCTTGTGCGTGGTGATAACGCACCAGGAAAGATGGATTTTCATTTTCTCATCAAGTTATTAGATTAGGTTTACATGCAGATTTAAATGCCCAGGACTAGTCTGCCACCTGTCCTAAACCTAATTAGTCAGGAATGTCTGCATGACAAGAGCAGATACTTCAGATGTTTCGGAGTGACCAGAAGCAAACATCCAAATAATCACCAACACAACTTCAGTGATGCCAAGAACGAAGCCCAGCTCTCTGTGAAAGTGCCTGAATTTTATTAATGGAGTGCTTCACGCTTCCCATCAAACACACAACTGACAGCAGCCGAGAGCATCTATAAAACCAGAGAATCAACTGTGTAAAGTCTGCAACTGAGTTAGGAAAGGAAGAGCAGTAGCTTTCTCATTAAAATATGGGTGTATGTTTACACATTATTGGGATGAGGGGGTGGGGGGTGGAGCGGGAAGGGAGAGATGAAGGTTCAAATTCTGCAAGACTTTTCCTCAGCTTTGTTCTTGTTCTGTTTATCATCGCAGCACATCTAAGATTTTCCTATTTTTTTATACCTCCCCTCACGTACTCTCCCCCTCCCATGTAGGACCAGTGCAGCAGATTAAAAACTAGGAAAAAACCCCACACGTTCATTTAAAGAGGCAAACACATCCATGTTCAAGTATACTTCACATTTAAAAGCTGAATCGAAATCCCCGTAAAAGGTTAATTAGAATTTTATCTGTGTAGGTACGCAGCAACTACTGACACAGATGTGAGTAACTGAATATAATACAGAGAATTCAGTTATCCATCTCCTTACGTTGCCATTGGCACATACAATAAATTTGCCTCATTAGCAAGGGCTACTTAGTTCGTCGTAGTAAACAAAGCTGCCGATAACAACAGCCTTGCATACTTTTCATTCATTCACGTATTTTTCTTTACTGAGACTTCTAGCATGTGCCGTAGAAGAGCTTAATGTTAAACATTCCTGGAGTGTCACAATATGTAATACAATAAAACAGATTACAACCATACCTTTCTTTCACAGCAGTGGTGCCAAGCACAGGTACACTGTAGCAATCAATTTGTTCTGCAGACAGTAAGGCTTTCATAGAATACTAATGCAAAATCTCTTTTCTTTCGCCTTCGACTTGACTCCCCAACGCCCGGGTCCCGACCAATACACGGAGGAGGGCGGAATGTCTTCTGCTGAGATAACCACAACTACTAATCAAGTATACGTGTACAAGGGCACAGGATTAAACCTCCACCAGGGCTTGACTCGGGCACCGAGAGCAGCTAAACACATGCACAGCAAGGTCAGAATTAAACACACACACACACACACGCACGCGCATCTACTTGAGTGAACTAATTTATCACACTTTACCGCTGACGGCTTTTTACCTCGGGGGAGTAAAATTACATCCTGGTGAACTGACGAGGTTCAGACACAACTGCTTCCAACAACAAATCAGAGCGCTCAGAAAGGGGAACCGTGCTCCGGGGTGAACGCTCCTCTCCCGGCTTAACAGGCTGTTTCAGAAACTCGGTGCACGCCGCGCGCGCGCGTGTGTGTGTGTGTGTGTCCCTGTGCACACACGCGTGTGCACGAGATGCACCATTAGGCATCGGCTAAAGCAGAGCGGCGGCATCCAAAGTTCAAAATCAGGCAATAGCTCCCTTCGAGAGAGTTTTCTTTCTGATTGTATTTATCTTTACCTCTTAACGTAATCCATCTATCAAGTCTAATTACTCCAGAAGAAAGCATTTTATTATTGTCTAACACAGCAAATGTCAAACAAGCTGTTCATTTACCTTGAAGTTTATTAGCATAGAAATGCAACGTGAAGATGCTCTCAAAATATTGTCACTTGTATTCACAACATTTTCAAAAACCCACTTAGCAGGTTTTTATTGCCTGGCATAGCTGGATACTGTACTAGCTTCTTAAGACAGGCAAGGCATTATCTTAACTGTATCACCCTTGAGCTAACTAAGACTTTTTCTTTAAACGTTCAATTTATATTTAACTTTTCTCTTTGGTTCTTTTTATTCAAACACTTCTCCCACGTTCCCGCCAGCTGAACATATGTGGATACATGTGTTTTCATAAAGGCTCGTACACGTGCATTGCAAGTAGGAGTGAAAAGTGAAATGCTGAAATTTAAAAGCAGGGATTCCCACCCCCCCACCCCCCCTTAAGTTCTGCCCCATCATGCACCCTTCCTGGCATTTTCCTTACAGTACATGGAGATGTACATTTTACCAAAAAACATCGAGATGAACCCTGTAAGTTATCATCGGCGGGGTTTTAACAACACTGCTTTTGCATGTGATCTGTACTGAGAAGAAAACACTGCACAGATACTCCCCAAAATAACCCTGAAAATAACATTTGGCACTTTCCCTAGAATAAATTAGCAAAATATTTTTGAAATATCAGTGGCTTCGCAGAGACACAGGGGGAGGGGGGGGGGCCCACGTTAATCAATACTGATGAGTTCGTCCTTGACATACTGACCATGTCATTGGGCTATTGTCATGTGATATCATGTCATTTCCCCACCTGGCTCGTGACCTTGTCCTTTAAATGACCCAAAGCTTCCCTCAAGTCGCAGGAGGCCCCTCCCCGCTGTCTCAGCAAGGTCGAACAGGTCAGCGTGTCCTCATCTATAATCCACCACCATTTGTCAGCAGGGAGGCTGGAGGAGGCAGGCTTGCTACAAGGGGAGAATGCCCAATTAGGCAGCTGTCACACAAAGCATAGGCTGCAAAATTATCCCCTGTCAAAAGAAAGAGCAGCTGCGGGTGCCAATTACAGCAACCTTTCAACCCTTTAGGTACTGGAAACTACACAGAAGTAAATGAAGTACAATTAGTGATAACAAATCGATGAATTAGGACAAGTAAATTAGAAATTACTAGCAGGTGAGCTTAGGTCTCCCATAATATTAAGGGCACGGCGCACCCCAGGCAAGGGCAGGAAGGTACAGATTTCACAGAGCACATCAGTTTCGTCCTATCCATCTTTCTTGCGTGGAGCCTGTTTTCCTCCATCGTCTTCTTCCCACAAGCCTCATCCAAGCCGGATAGCGCAGGGAAAGGGAAAAAAAAAAAACCCAACGCAAAGAGGAAAGAAGTCGTAGCACCTGATCTTCCCTCTTTACACTGGCAAACACGGTTTTCTCCTTTCTCACAAGGAGGTCCTCAGAGCCAGCACAGTCTCTCTCCCAAGTAAGCATACTCCATTTCAGCCCGACATTTGACATTTGCTGCCCCTCATGTTCCAGCTGAACACAACTTACCCCCTCAAAAAACCAAAACAAACACCAAAACAACCAGTGATAAACTCTCAGTAAATTCTCTGTCATTTACACTTAAAGTGCTTAAATCTGAGTTAAGTGCTGGACTTCTGACTACATGTGAAGACTTTTTTCTCCACGTTTGAGTTCTCTGATGCATCACACAGTGGCATTTCTGAGCACACATATAGCCCTATGTCTGCCAGAAAAGTTCCTATTCAATGCTTCCCCCACTTTTTTTTTCCCTTTGGTGAACAATTTCTAAACTTCTAAACATTCCTCCCCTCCCACTATTTTCTTAAGCAGCCTCCTGGGAATTTCCTGTGTGCTGGCACCAAAAGCCAGGTCCTACAGCCCACAGTAAATCCGGCTTCTCCTTGGGTGCAGGAGCACTGGGGTTGGCCCCTCCAGCAGCAGGAGGCGAGCTCCAAGGGCGAGCACTCGGGCTCCCAAGGCACCCACCCAAGGGTGGTCACCTCACTAGCCCCCAGGCACTGACAGAACAACAAGTCTAGAAAACAGAACAAGAAAAGTAAAAATTAAAAAATAGGGGGTAAGACTGAAAGGATGGGTAACTAGCATACAAGCGCCTCAAACCATGGATAAGACAGCTGTACCCATGCCTTTACATTGAGCTGCTTTGAGTCAAAGAAACAAACAAACGTGAGGAACAAAATTCAAATTCCAAGATGCCTCCTGTACTTAAGTCTTCCCAGCCAGCTCACTGTAATTTCAAACTAATTGAAGTTGCCATTTATCTTGTCATTTCTCTCCTTTCATTCCACATTCCCTAACCTCAAATCCACATTCTTCATGTAGCCCAATTTCTCCCAGGAGCAGTTCTGAAATAATACCTATATACCTTCAATGCTTACGCGCGTGTGTGCACACACACATTTATGCTAAGACATTCACTAAAACATGAGATGTGGTAGAAATTAAGCCACTGATCTTCAAGAAGCAATTTTCTATGGCTATCTCTTGATCTCTACTCAGCACGGAATATTTAAAAAAATACTTTAAAAAAAAAAAATCTTGTTTTCATAACTCTGATAAGAGAAAGCATTATACAACCTTAACTATAAATAGATGTAGAAATGCTCATTTAACAGCAGTTGCAATAATGCTCATCAAGTTTGACATTTTCTTTTGAGTAGCATACGGAAACCATACAGTAGTGAAAGAGTTAATGTGTTTAGAATTCAGTTTCCATCATACTTGGGTGACTATCTCTTTAAATAATTTAAATCCTCTCCATCAACTACAAAGCTGTTTTGAAGCCATTTAGCTTTGTTCTTTACATGTGTTCTAATTAAGAAATGACCTTGTCATCACACACACCAGAAATCCTGGATTATTTCCTGCAGCAAAAATCTACGAAGCCAAA
>VZSF01010685.1:536514-563912 GCA_013398295.1 Chionis minor
GGGGGGGGGGGAGGAGAGAAACTTTGGTCACTTTGCCTATCTTTGCCTATTACACAATTACTGCAGTGCTGGGTCCTACACTCTGTTTCCTAGAAAACTTCCCAGTTCACCACGGAGTTACCAGGAAAGGGGATTAGGAGAGCCCAGTTTAAGTAGTTCACATGTTACATGTTAGCCTAGCAGAAAATACCAAGCAGTATTTTCACACTATGCACAGCTGGCCACGAAACATCTGCAGCTTCTTAAGTTTCTCCATCATTTAACAGGGCAAAAATATTATGGGTTTTCCAAACAGAAAGTGTTGTGAAAGCCCCCAAAACAAAAACAAAGAACTTGTGTTGCAATGTTCCAGCTGAGCAGGGTGATTTAAAGACGCAACAAAAGCTTTCAAGCCAGGTAGTCACTGCTGCCAAGTATGGGACACATTGTGTGGCCCTGCCAGAAGTAGAAGCCAAAACCCAAAAATACAGATTATCAGCTTTCTTCCAGGGCCACAACAGCCCAGCGAAAACTTTCCAAATCAGGCTGTCCTAAGAACATCAGACGGAAGCAGCGAGTGTGGTTACTCAGCACTGAACCGCGACCCAAAAGCTACAGCTGCAACCGGCGCCCCCACACGCACCACCACCCTGACACTGTAACGTCTAGAAAGTCAGACAGTCATTTCTAACCATCTGATAAAAATGGTCTTTGTGGCTACAATTTCTCACAGCTGGCAAGCGCAGAGAGGCAGGTTATCCTCTACCTGCTTGGCCCCCTAGCTGGGTGTGCTCACACAAGCACGTACCAGCCCCATAATCGATGGGACAAGCATTTTACAACCCATGCAAGCACAGGTTGTCCACATAACCCTAATTCTGCCATTTTCTAACTGCTGATTCTGACTATACAGTGTAAGCATAAGGCAGTTATTTCATATGCAGTGAAATAACTTCATATACTGTGCTCTCTGCACAGAAGAAAAAAAAAAGTATAAAGATGGCGGAATTTAGTATCACATATTCTCTTCCCACCTGAGCCCCAGTATTAAATAAAACCGTATCTGCTAAAGCAAAAATGATATCGACGAAAACATTTTCTTGGGAGCAAATGCAGATATTCCCATCAGCATCGGTATTAACAAGGAACCACTGAAGAACTACCCTGAGACCATGTCATCCACTGTTGCTGCCCTGACCTCCCCGCAGCACCCAAAGCAGCCCTTGGTCTAGCACAGTACACAAGAATTTTGTTAGAGACAAGTGCTGCAAGTTTTGATTCTCATTATTATTCCATTAAAGCTGTTTATGAGCTAGCTACAGTGCAAAGCAGTGACAATTTTTTAAAGCACATATTAGGTAAGGGGACTACTCATTTTAAGTAACCTTACTAAATAGAAAATTTGATAAATTGCTCCTTATAGCACAAATATACTAATATATTAGTAGTACTAATTCAGTAAAAATAAGTGTGTTTTCATGAAAAAGGAAGCATCACCACATACAAACTAAGTACTGAAATAACAGCTAACAAACACATCAGCACAGATAAACATTAGAATGGCCATAAAGAAGAAGGAAAACATACCTGAAAAATGAAAATTAATACTATTATGAAATGTTAGGTACATCTACTTAATTGTCTATATGAATTCTACCCATCTAAAGTCACAGAAATTATATGTAAAGAAGCTAAGGTAGAGAAGCCTTATTTATTAGCTTACTACTTTCACGTATGCTTAATACAGCTATCATTCTTATCCTCATATGCAATATACTAGTTATACTTGTATATAAGAAATTAATATTATTACTATTGCTTAAGAGTAACATTTAAACTACTGAATAATGTAGATTGAAGTGATCAAATACAACGATTGTCTCCCTACCCGGAGGGGTATGTGTGTGTCTTAATAGATTTAATAGTAGATTATCACTATAAAGTTACAAAGGAAGGAACTTTATTCTACAAAGACCTCCGTTAATACCCAGGCATCTTCCACACCTTCCTAGTAAAAACAGATGCTTGATTTCAGTCTCCCAACAACTCTCAAATATTCACAGCAACCATCTTCTGCAGATGTGTGGCCAAAAGTAGCAACTTCCAAACCCGGGGACACCCCTCCACAGGGTGCCTCTCAGAGAAAGCGAGGTTGACTACTCGCACAGATAGCGCTACTCATTTTGGGGGGCTCAGTTCTTGCTGCAGACATCTCAGATACCCACCTAAGGACATTGTCAGCACTTCATATTACACACACTCATGAATACGGTCTATTCCAGTATTTAATTTGTGTCCTGATCAGGAATTACATGAACATTCTCAAAAGAATAAGGACCGTATCCATGTTTAAGATTAAGTGTGGTTTGCTGAATCAGGGCCCTGGACCTTAATGCTGGTTTTTCTCATTGCTGCGCCAGTTTATTTTATTCAGTACAAAGCCACCAACAACCTTTGAGTTCTTCTGTTCAAGGTCATTTTTAACATTCACAAGCACAGCTTTTTGGCTGTCTGCAGAGCAGAGAATTTCTCTAAAGTGCATTTCAGAGCAAAGTGATGTCTGGAAACATCTTTAAAAGGTGAAAAACATCCTTTAAAGTTGCCTTAATCAGTTGTCTGTTAATAATTCTACTTGGCTACCTTTATTACCGTAGGCTCTAATTTAGCCTTCAATCTCTGCAGCCACCCATATCTGGAAGGTAAAAACGTGACGTAAAAATCAGTTTCAACTCCTGAAATCTCAAAGTCTAAGCTACACCTCCCACTCTTAGCCTTTGAAGGCATCCAGTACAGAACCAGGTCCTTGAGCTCCTTCCCCTGCTCTGCCAGACACAACCTTTTCTATATTTGCACTTCAAGAGGTGGGTGGGGAGCTACATACCTTCAACAATAATTTGCAATATAAAAACAAATTCCACAAGTTTGTTTATATTATGCTTTCATAAAGTTAAGGAAGCTTCCCTATTCTCCAATCCTCTTCTTTTACCACCCCAACCCACCTTCTATGGCTTCTCTATCGCTTCTTCCTTCTTACAACTAAGGATGTGAGATTCAGGGTAGAAAAGTAAGCACGTATTTTACACTTTTCATTGTGCTGTATGAACTAGTATTTTGTGCACACTTGATTACTAAAAAAATATCATAAGCCAGGGAAGGAGGGGGATATGTGGTGTTTTGTTGTTTTGGGGTTTTTTTAAATTATTTTTTGACAATTACATGTGTCTCCCATCACAAAACATCGCATTGCCAACATTCACCTTGAAACAATCTTGTTTAAATACTCCTCTATTGTCTTTGAAAATCTCAGCTAGTTATGAAAAGTGAAAAACTGGAAGCGTCTGGCAGGCAGCTATCTTCTCTATACTTGAATTTTATTTCCACGTGTCTGTGTGTCTGCATTAGGCATGCATACTTTATCCTGGTACCCCAGGCCATTTTGAGAAGAGAGTAAGAAGCTGACAACCAGATGAGCCCAACAGAAGAATTAATTACACTTGTACAGTTCCAGCAAGGATCACACTGTAATACTGCTGCCATGTGTCCAACAAATAGCTGAAGCCAACAGTAGTCAGCAGTGACTTCTGGTTATCAAGTGTATTTGGGTATTCAATTGCATTTCCTTCTCCCAAACATGCTTCATTTTATCTTCAACAATACTAATTCCTAGGTCACCCAGTAACTCAAACCTCTCCTGTTCTCCAGCTAGCAAGAGTGTCAGAAATCCATATTCTCTTACCATTTTGTTATTTCACTTTAAAACTTTATTAATTTAGGATTGTGCGTGCTTTGCCTTATTCTCAAGGCAGGGATACCCACTTTACTGCATCCATCTAGATTTGCAACATAGTAGGCGCCCTTTTTTTTCAAAATTAGAAATTTGAATGCTTATGAATCTCTAATACCTTTGTAAGGTTTAGACCTCTTGACTATTTCCTACCATATAACTCAGAAATGGTGTTAAATCTCACATTAAAGTCAACAGAAACCTTAGTAGGAGCAAGTGAGATTTATGCTGTTCCTAGTCAAAGCCAGTGCCGTAAGCTTAAGTATGGGTCAAGTCACCATAACGAGTAATGTGATGGCTTTAAAAAAAAAAAAAAAACACAAAAAACCCCACAAAAATAGTAAAAAGTAATAAAAAGGGAAGAGAAAGAAAGTTCTTAGGTAATTATCCTGAACTATTCTCTTCCCTTTCTGAGAAACACTAGATAGACCCTTTCGGAAACAAAGCCTCTCATTTGCCTTGTAGTAAACATAAACCCTCAAACCAAACACATTACCTCAATAAAATACACGCACAACAGCTCCATACTCGTAAAAATTTTTTAAACTACAGCAGATCTTGCCAAACTACCAGCTTAGGAAGATATGGAGCACACTAAAACTGTTCTGCTTTTTCAAAAGACACATTACATTTCTATTTAGGGCATACCACAAAACATTAACTCCAGTTTCTCAAAGTGCAAAACTGATCTTTCAAGTCTGTCTAATTCTTAATATTTTGCCTGTAGGACAACTGTCCCCACCACCCCCCCCAGGCTAACTGATTTAAAGAATCAGAAATACAAAGCTTTCAAAATTTTTTTTAAATGCACACAGAGATTTCAAAACATTTACAAGACCTTTGTCACTTTTCAGTTATTTGTGGATGAATAACAAGCATGTCTGTGTGCCAAACACAGACATAAACCACATTCTTCAAGAGGCATGAATCTACATAAAAACACAGATTTGCTAAATTAAAATAATGTGAGAACAATTATTTTCTTCAAACAAAAAGAAAAAAACAACTTAAAATTAATTTTTCAACTTTCCAAATTTCCATTAACATCACAAAAATGGATTGAGCTATTAGAAATGTACATAACATCCATAATCATGAAAACCAACATTATTCCATTATTTTATCTTCTCTGCTCTACAAGTCAGCTACTATAGAGAAACCATGGATAAGCAGAATATGCAATACTGGAAAAAAGCAAACTGAGAACTAATTTCAAAAAGATAAAGGAGGTGGAATGTTTTAGTTACTACTCTATCTTATAACTTCCATCCTTTATAAAATAGTTGCATAAATAAACATCAGATGTCATCCTACAGGTTCGTTCAACTTTCAGCAGTTAATAGATCAGCTATATTAGGGAGCGTTTTAGTATTAACAAGCATCAAACATTGACTGACATTTAATTGACCATTAAAAAAAAAATGAGAGGACCAAATTTACTTGCTCACAAGGGCAAAATTAACATTATAGTACACTCCCTGCACCCCACTCTAACAACTGTACACAGAGCGCACCGACACAGATGGCTCTAAGTCGTGGATCCCAACGTTACCCAAAGGATCTCCCATGGTCATGAAAGAGCCTTCTCCTCTGATCTGTCGCATTCACCATTGGAATATAAAGAACAGATGAGAAATGTCTGTGGGAAGAACCTCATGGAAAATTTCCTTCCTTTAATTCTCCTCTTATGTATGAGGTTTTCCACAGCAGGAGCAATTTGGCTCTGGAATATTCATGCTCACTACCACCTGACATCAAGGTTCATTTCTCTGTGAAAGAGTCTCCAAAGGATAATAAACTAAAAGCCTGAACACTTGCAAGAGGCATGTAATAATGCAGAGAAGCACTAAAGATTACTCCCATCCTAAGCAAAGGGAATAAATAGATAATCACTGAAAAGAAACTACTAAGATCTTCCAAAAGCCTTCTACTTAAGAACACAAAAAGAACCTGGTCTTTAAACATAAACAACCATCAACCTCTAATGTACATGTCTTTCAACACAAGCCGGGTCAGAAATTCATATAAAACCCTCCCTCCACACTTTTTTTTTTTTTTTGTAATCCAAACCGGAATGCCCAAGCTGCAGCTTGCTGACCAGATCCAATCCACTGTAGCAATTTATCTGGCCAGCCGCCCACTCCTTGCTGTCCTCCCCAATGGCTAATTAGATATGGGAAGGAAGCAGGCAAGGGCTGGAGGAATTACTCTCACGTCTGATCTCCCACCGCTGCCTTTCACAAGAACCTGCAGCCTCCCCGCCATCAGAAAAACCGGGCGTAGGTTATCACGGGGTAGCGATGGACAGTGTTCCCCTCACCGTCACACGCAAACAAAATTCACATACGTTCACATACGTTGACCGGCACATCTCTTAGCATGACTGGTCCTGTGTCACCTGTATGTTTCTGTCACAGCATATACACGCTCCATCCTAACTCATCCACCCACACAGCTACAGACACTGTCACCTGCGGTCCAGACCCTCCGTGACAAGCACTGCTCCCTGGAGAGGCTGGGGACTCGTTGTCCCAATCAACACGTTTCACACCAATCCAGGCAACAAACGCCTTAAACCAGGGTGTGTGTGGGTGTGCGTGTGCGTGCACTTCTCCCTTTGAAAGCAGGTAGAGTTCACAGAGGAAGGCTCCCCCCGAGTTACATTTAGCGGTAAGTTGAGAGTGACTGCTAGCTGCCATCACAACTCCATCAGGGCATGCATACTAATGCTCTTGGACTGCTGCCATATTATTCATATATGTTTTATTATAGCTCATCTCCTTAATGTGCAAGACATTTATCTTTGATTCTTTCAAAATGAGAAAGGGGAGGAAAAAAAAAAAAAAAGAAACCCTGATACTGTAGAACTGGTTTTAGCACAGTTCAGACTATTTAAAACTGGGTCACTGTAAGCTCTTCAAGCAGATGTTTCTTTGTCATCAGATACAAGTAACAGCACTGAGTTATTTTTTGCCTTATTAACAAACTTTTCTGAAATGTAAGGGCTCAAATTTCTAGCAATCAGGTAAGCTTCTAGCCATGGATTTTCCATTTATCAGCAGGAGGTATCAAAATTAAAAATAAGAAAGAGAATTTTGCTTATGGAATCCTCCTCTATTTTACTGAGCCCTACAAGCAGCACATGGATCAGTAAGTACAAAGACAACAGTGACTAAACCTGAGCAGAAGACATTTAATCGCATGTATCAACCTACCGGCTTCAACACTAATTAGTCATGAGGGGGGGATGACAGGAGAAACATAGAACTTGCAAAATAAATTCAAGAGCAGATTAATGATCATAACTGATGAGGGGAAACAGAAAAAAAGTCATGGACACCAACCAACCATAATCAGAAATATGAAGATCTTCCCATTCCTTAGGTAGACTGTGAAATCAAGGACTGCAAATGAGAAAAAGCATCATTCCAAGAACAATGAAGGCTCACTGATATGTGCTTTTGGAACATAGCTACTGGATTGTATTCTGTTATTTAAAAAAACACCCCTTCCCAATATATTTTTTGAGGATTAACTATCCGATGTCCTCCAAGAACATAATTCATTCTCGAAACCCGAGTATCAGTGATGTGAAAAAAAACCAACACTCAAACCCAAAACGTGTACTTGACCAGTTACTCATAAAAATTTAACAACCCACATGGAAACAGGATTTACTAGTCTTTCATTATGTTAAAGAGCACAGAGAAAATTCTTTAATCCACCCACCAAGAAAACAACTTTCTACTTCTCAGTTGTTTGCTTTATTTGTTTTTATTTCCTGTTTCACTTTAAACGTAAGCAGCTTCTAAAGTCATACTTTCTTACAACCACTAACATGACATAGAAATGTGACACAGTATCATTCACCAATATAGAAAACACTGGTTATACTTTACATGTATTACATACACACCACACTACCAACTCCCACAAGAAAAATGGCAGAAGAGTGCCAAAACCTGACTAGTTTTCTTCCGTATTTACACAGTGAAGCTCTTCCATCGGAGTAGTCAGGGTTTCGCTTTCTAAGTAGTAGTCTGTACAGGTTCACTAAAAGCATAGTACAAACCCAGATATGGATTTGAACTCTGGTTTCTGGGTCTAGGTCTATCGCTGTATGGCAGAAGTACGTGAGCTCTTTTCCTCTATCAGCTGAACATGGTATTTACGCCCTCCTACCTCGTACTCTGTTCCTGCACTGTCCCCTTAACTTGCAGCCAAAAAAAAAAAAGTACATAGGACAAAACATTTCCATGCTCTTTTCAAGACTTCTTAGAACTTTTTAATTGTAAGACTTGGAACCTGCTGAACTTGATAATGGCCCTGTAAACAATTTTTCCCCTTTAGTCAGATGTAACACACCAACGCTCTAGTTCTGTGGATGTAAGCAAAAATATTGAATAGGCAGTCTTCTACTGCACACTCTCAAAATATGAATCATTTCAGGAAAAAAGTTCTTGGCTCTACATAGCTTGATGTACATATGATGGCTTTACACTGAGAAAGATGCAGAAGTTTTTTTAGTTGTTTCTCACAGGGATGCTCTTTGGCCAGAACACTCCCGCTGTCCCATGTGATGTCTATGACTGAGCCAGGGAGCGTAAGAGGCCGAACACTGCTGCTCCCCTGAGAAGGGAAGAAGTTATTCCTTGGAGAGGGAAGCTACATGGGACAAGGAAGCTCCTTCCCATGGAGGCTGGCAGGTAAGAGGCCAGACCTGTGCTCTGCTGGTCCACCCCTCCAGAGCAGCCACCAGTGCAGCTGAGCACCTGGGCTACTCTCTCTTCTAACAGCCGAAGAGAAAAGCACAAACCGAGCTGCAGAGTTACAGTTTTCCATCAAGATCTGTCTCGCACAATGGAACTTTCGCAAGGGCCATACGTAGTTGCAAATCCTCCAATGAGGATTTCCAGTCCTCAGATTTTGCCATGCCAAAATCTGGATTGTCATCACCAAATTTTCCTTTTTTTTATAAGTTTCTTGAAAAACTTACTCTGGGAGAGGGTAAGGGAGGGAACGTATTTTACATAATCTGCACTAAAAATATCTGAAGGATACAGCTGCTGCAGGCAAGCAAAAGAAAAATTATTGGTTCTCATTTTCAACCTAAAGAAGGATATAGATGTCGAAAGACAAAAAAGGGTGATACATGACCTCAGACATCTGTAATGAAGAGGTTTAAGGATCGAGGCTGATTTCTCATCAGAGAAGAAGATATTCTGGGATCATTTAGAGGTTTGCAAAGTTACACAAAGCAACTGATTGAAAACGCAAGGAAGTACATAGGTCCTGCAGAAGTATTTAATGTTAAGGGTGGTGGAATAAACTACCACAGGTGGTGACTGAAGCAGAAAGTTTATATGAGTCCAAGACAGACTACAATTAATTTCCAAGTTAACGATGGAACAGCAGCTTCAAATCAGGCACTTTGCTTTTTGTTCATGCAAGGTAAGTCTTAATATTACATGCCATGATTTTAGTGCATCATTTAGGTCTTTAATATTGTACAACATTTCCCTTTATTAAAAAGTAGGCTGTACATTCATTTTAGCAAAACACTAAAAGGAAAAACTGACACCATACCAAGTGCACGCCATTCATGCATGGATCGGAGCAGCCTCTCCCCCCTCCCCCCCAAAAAAAAAAATAATCACATTTTCTATGGACTCAGGCCACCACAGCCCTCAGATATGACTGAAAGGCATCCTGAAAAGGATGCTCCCTGGTACTACAGCTGCCCCACGCTGAAACCCGCACACCCAGCCAGGTCTGACGTCTTTCCCCACCTCATTTTCCTCCCCTTGGTTACACAAGGGGAATCATTACGCAGTCCAAGGCTGTGAGACTATTTCAGCTTTAATCTGTGCCTGCAAGATGACCTGAATACAGACCTCCGGGGCTATGCTGAGCTTGGGCACTGCCAGAAGTTTGTCCTAAGCTCTAAAAAAATTCGATGCTGCTCCTCTTATAAGACTTAACTCAAGAGCAGACCTGTTTGAATAGGCCTTGAAAGAGATACAGAGGACATACAGGAAAGTAAACAGTGCTTATTAGGGATACTTGTTGGGCCAAGTACTATAAATGGAGGGGGGGAGGGAGGGAGAGGAAGCCCTTAAGAGAAATGGCAAGGATTCAGAAAAAAAAAAATAGAAAAGAAACATGAAGCAAGCACATCATCCCAAACAAATAAAATAAGCAATAGCAAGATGAAAAGCAGGGAGATTAAGAGCTAAAAAAGTAAATCAGACTTAATCCAAGTACTTTTAGTCAGCCATGCTGCAACACAACTGTTGCATGATTTCCTATATTTCAATCAGCACACACGCACCCTCCCAAAAAGCTGTACCTTAATCCACATCGCTTTGGTTCTTCTGCTATAGATTACATCTTTGCCTCTCCCAAGACTGAAAGTCTTTATTAGGGTTGGGTCACACAGTATGGCTTGTCACACTGTGCACTTTGTGGACCGAGAGAGCCACCTGCTCTCAGACCCCTCCAACCTCCTCAGCAGCATCTTCTTCGTCCAACAATTCCAGGTCAGTGCCTAGGTCACTCACAGCCCCACTACAAGTGCAATTCCCCAAGGGCTGAAGCTCAGAACACATACATGAGGATGGGGAGAAGACATTGGGGGGCGGGGGGGGTGCCAAGAAAGTGGAAAAAAATTAAGGGAAGAACAAGAGGGCGAAAAAAAGAAAAAGTGATGTTTCCACATATGGAGTGCCAATTAGAAAAAGAGAAGGACTGCTTTAAAAATGTAACTTTAGGCTTTGAAATACACTAGGTAAAGTATCAGCCTTACCATTCAATTAGCTAGCTTTACTGGGTATGAATCCAGCTGCTGGTATTACTTGAGCTTTCTCCGCCTCCGCCCTCCCCCCAATCACAGTTTCATTGTGAAAGAATTTAATTATTATTTTCATTACCAGATGCATACATTATAAAACGAGCCTGCACAGAGACAATAAGCACTTTAAGGAAATAGGTGCAATAATGAGAATGATCTGTTTATGCTTTTTTTGTAATAAAAATGAACATATTCTCAACAGCGCTAACTTTTAAAATGTAGTTTAATAAAATAATTCATAATAGTCTAAACACTAAATCTGACATTCCTCCTTTTCTTAAAAAAGGATTAGTCCACTGCCTTGAATTTTAATACAATAAGAAAACCTGTTTTATGTCATATTCTCTATCAAAAATTTCCTGAAAGATTTAACTTGAATACATTTCATGATGACAGAATATTAAAGCTTTTTCCTTTTGTGGCTGGTTTTTTGGGGGGGTTTTTTGGTGGTGGTTTTTTTTGTTTGGTTTTTTTAAAGAATCAGTTCCAGAGACATCCATTATACTGCATTCCCAGAGAAATAAGACTGCAGCTACCACATAATATTCTGGTACTCCAAATAAACAGCAGGAAAAATTGAGAGGAAAAAAATTGAATGGCGTTTACATATGTTTATTTAGATACATGTATTTATTTAGGAGTTCTGCAGTGTAAACAAAAATATCTTAAGTCCTGAAGTAATAAGAGCAGATTTGTATGGAAACGATAGAAACAAGTGAAAGAATGGTAATATCTGCATATTATTTATACTCCAAACAAAAGATTAAAATTACTGACTTTTAGTAATAATAATAAAACATGAGTTCTTCTGTTTTACGTGGCCCTATTTAACAATACACTGCAACACTCCCGTTTCACCCAGGAACCAGCTTCAATAAACCATTTGCTTTTCATGGCCCACCAAACAGGTGCCAGGTGATTTAGAGGTAAGCACCAAGCCTGTCACCAGAATGTACACTCTGCCGTCCAGCAGCAGCGTCCCTGTGGAGCTCACCGCTGACCACCTGTCACGTCTATGCACGCTCACCTGTAAATCAATCACCGCTGGATGGGGGCAAGTCAACCAGCTACTACTTCCAGCTCTTTGAAGGGGCTTCCTGCTCTGGAGCTGAGTGAGCTATACTTGCATTCGCTTCTTGCCAGAGATGCTGTAGGACCCAGCCTCATACCTCAATCCATGGCTGGTGTCCATGTACACCAACACAAGAGGAGCAAGGAGTCAGAACCGGTTTGCTTCTGCTGCCCCTGATAATGCTTCCCTGGGGGTAGGGTGTGCAAAGACATGGCAGAGAGGTGATACCCTTGAGATGCTTCAGCATAAATTGTTAGCCCTACCTGGGCAGATCTCTGGAGGCCCTGGAATGCCAGCTTCCATTTTGAAAAGGTGTTGAGTCTTTACTCAACTAGGATGGAGGGCATCAGACACTTAACCACAAGCCATAATAACAGAGCGCCCTCGTCTTTCCATTCTTAGATGTGGATGCCAAGCCAGAATTCACTTAACCAAATGAAGATGTTTACAGTGTAGGTGTCTGTATCTGAACAGGTCATATTAGTCTCTCTTTACAGCCCGTGGGAAGAACTAAGCTCTGCTACTGAACTCATCCTACAGCACAGGTCTAAAGGAGGTCAAATGAATCACACCCCAAGTGCTTATTTGTCCCCTGCCTGGTAAGAGTTCCTGTTTCTCTTTGCCAAATATATATAGGGTCTTTCCCCCCCCTCCACTTCCACTCAAGAGGCAGACATCTAGCACACAGGTGAGATAAATCCCATGCTATGTCCTAGCACCACCTTAATCTCCTCCACTTAAGAATCAGTAACTAAATACTGATCTTGTAACTTCTCAGAGTTTCCTACTCGATACAGTGGATGCCTGCTAGTGGGTAACCCCAGTCCTTCATATAACTGCTTTCAGTTACATGACACCAATTAGCGTGTTTATTTCAACATATTCAGCTGCTTGCACTTATTCCTTCAGTACTTTTCCCTCAGATGTCACAAGAATTGCCTCACTCCAGGTAGCAACTCTTCTCATTAGCATAGAAACTTCCTCTCCTCTTTACCAGTCTTCAAAAAAGACTTAACAACAGATCTTTCCCTTTAGCTGTGACCTATATATTTCTTCTAGTTTATTTCCTTCAGGTTTTCCATTTCTTAAGCCTTTTTTCTTTTGTTCTACACTATTAAAAAAAAGTTTTATCCAATATCTGCTGAAAGCAGCAAATCTTCACTTGACTTTGAATCAAGCAACCTGATCAGGTTTATTATGTGTTACCTCTTATTTTTCCTTAGTCCTCATTTTTATTGGATAGTCAAGAACAGAAATTATGAATATTCTCAAGTTCTCTAATTCTATTTCTGTTTTATTTCCTAACCTTTTCCAGAAACAAGTAACTTTTTCCCTTATGTCTAATCTCTTTAATTCCTCTCCTTTCTTCTAAACTGTGTTCCCAAAGCTCTCCAGCAGCCAGACTGACTGAAAAAGGTTTAAAACATGTGTTCAGGAGAGAGAGACTTTTTCTATCCTGTCCAAAGCAGACATGCAAGCTGAAGTCCCTCAGCCTGTAGGACCAGGTAGTCTCTCACCGGAGCAAGAAGAGGCACAATGCAGCTGTACTGACAGAAATTGGTCCCAGCTCCCTGAACCGGAGTTTAGGGATTTAGATCAAATTTATCTCCCCTCTTCCTGCCTTATGTCATAGAGTGGTTGGATTTGGAAGGGACCTTAGAGAAAATCCAGTTCCAACTCCCTTGCCATGGCCAGGGACTCCTCCCACTAGACCAGGTTGCTCAAAGCCCCAGCCAACCTGGCCTTGAACACTTCCAGGGATGGGGCCTCCACAACTTCTCTGCACAACCTGTTCCAGTGCCTCACCACCCTCAGGGTGAAAAATTTCTTCCTACTATCTAATGTATATCTACCCTCTTTCAGTTTAAAAATGTTACCCCTTGTCCTATCACTACATTCCCTGA
Source organism: Chionis minor (assembly GCA_013398295.1). Taxonomy (NCBI): domain Eukaryota; kingdom Metazoa; phylum Chordata; class Aves; order Charadriiformes; family Chionidae; genus Chionis; species Chionis minor. Next base: position 550,104 of record VZSF01010685.1, read on the forward strand.
TGAACAGTCCCTCCCCATCTTTCCTGTAGGCCCCCTTTAAGTACTGGAAGGCTGCTAGACAGTATCCCTAGAACCTTCTCATCTCCAGGCTGAACAACCCCTACTTTATCAGCCTGTCCTCATAGCAGAGATGCTCTAACCCCCTGATCATCTTCGTGGCCCTCCTCTGGACCCGCTCTAAGAGGTCTATGTCCTGCTTATGCTGGGGGCTCCAGAGCTGGATGCAGGACTGCAGGTGGGGTCTCACCAGAGCAGAGGGGCGGAATCCCCTCCCTCGACCTGCTGGCCACGCTGCTTTTGATGCAGCCCAGGATGCAGTTGGCTTTCTGGCTGCAAGTGCACACTGCCAGCTCTCACTGAGCTTCTCATCAACCAACACCCCCAAGTCCTCCTCCTCAGGGCTGCTCTCGATCCGTCCTGCGCCCAGCCTGTATTTGTGCTTGGGATTGCCAAGCTTACATCCTTCTATAACCATAGTCATCCCGGTTAGGTGTTGGGCATTTGCCAATAAACATTCAGACATCTCACAGCAGTTGTCAGAGAAGAGAGTTTTTCCAGGCCAAAGTTACGACTGTATTTATATTTCAGCATTTCACTCCAGCTTCGATCTGCAGCAGTCATGCAGCACTCCAGAAAAAAACCTTGTTTCTTAAAATTACTTTTGTCCCTTGAGCTTTTTATTTTCACTGAAATGACCAACCTTATCAGAAATGGCATGGCTAGGGGAAAAAAAAAAAAAAAAAAAAAAACATCAAACACCTTCTTGTTGGGTAAAGCAGGCCCTATTAGCATCTACACAGCTGTGAGGCTTGGGGAGGGTACTTTAAGCTTAAAGGACCTGGTGATGGTTTTAATGGTTTGACAAATCTCCTTTCCCAGCAGGAAGGAAGCTTTCTGTGCCTGGCAGTGAACTGTAGTCTTCCACAAAGCTGAAAGAAAACAGCACTTATCTAAATTTAACTTGCCATACTTTCAAACTGGTCTATGTGAGGAAACGTCTTTTGCTTTCATTTCATGCAAAACGTTGAATTAAATTCTCTCAGGAAAAAAAAAAAGCCCTTTTATGTATAAAGGCACGTATGCTATTATTTCTTTAAAATATATTTCACTTGTCTTCCCACATGGCTCAAGTGGAAAATCTTAGTGTACTGATTATAAACTCACATTAACCTGCCTTTCTTCAGGGGCAACGGAGAACAGGAGAAGCACTGAACAATTCCTCATCTCCATAGGCAAAGAAATAAGATCGGCCTGGCGCCGAGCCCGCTCAGCAAGCTGACTCCACCGGACCAGGTTGGGAACACATTCCGCAGTCAGAAGTCCTTCTCGAAGAACTTCCTGCCAATGGCTACTTGACATTAAAAACGAGGATGATCTAGGTCAAGCATCCCGGTTGACATTAATTGCTATGTTGGATCAAAAAAAAAAAAAAAAAAAAAAANAAAAAAAAAAAAAAAAAAGCAGGCAGCCCTCTCAGCCGGAGCTCCAGTCACGTTAGGCTTAAAAGCAATCAAGGCCAAAACCTTGAGCTGTACCCAGAAGGAAGCCAAGGCAGCTGCTGAAGAGCTGCCCGAGCGTGCTCGTACCAGCCGTGCCCTCTCGGCACAGGCAGCTGCCCGCTTCTCAAACCGAAGCTTCGTGGCACTGCCGGAGCCCAGCCGCCCCGGGAACAGTCCCGCCTGCCGCCTCCCGCCGAGGTCACCAAGCTGGAGACCGCCTCCACGGCGTGGAACACCCCCCCACGCGCTCCCCTGTCTCCCGGGGCAGAAGGCTGGGAGACCGCCGGCTGTACGTGCCTCAGAAGTACAGCAAATTACAAAACACGTACAAAAGGACAGGCGAAACACTCCAGTTAGAGTAAACTAGTACCACCTGCCTTCAGTGCTGTACCTCTGTTTGCTGCTGCTTTTATCTCTACGTGCTCTGAAGGTAAAGCATGTGCAATGTCCAACTGGAAAGGAAAGATGACCTGGAAAGGCAAGTCATCTTTTTACCAACAAGAGCACAAGACTGGGCAACTCTCCGTTATCCAGAGAAGTGCTTTAGAACACCGTGCATGAGTGTTGGCTGAAAATAGCATTAAAAAAAACCCACCCAAACAACCACCACCACCAAAAAAAAAGCAACAGCAAAAAAAACCCCACTCCCAAAGAAAAGGATTGCGCTTTTTTTTTGTGCCTTTCTGCTTTTTTAAACAGAAAACGCAACTCTTTTGGACTATTACATGAAATAAAAACGACTGCAAGGTGAATTTTTTGAAGACAAAGTCAATAACAGTGCTGAGGAAGAATCTGGAGAAAGAGAAAGCAGTAGCAAGGTGGATCAGCACTCCAAGGGGAGTCACAAACACACACACACGAGTTCTTGGGAAGGGATGGACAGACACACACCACACAGTAACAAAGTACTCAAACCTATCACTGTTGATGAGGCAAAGACCAGAATAAAGGATTTAAAAACCTGATACGTGACTCTGCTACCAAAGACCTCAGGTACTTTTTTTTTTTTTTTAAATTTTTTTTTTTTTTAAGGGAAGATGATTGATTAGGAACAGTAGTGGTTTTGAGACTGCACCTTACTAATGCAAACAAACAAGAAAGAGAGAATTCAAATTCACATTCTCAATATGAATACTTCCCAGAGTAATCATGACAGCCAATGCCAAGAAGGTCAGATTCTGGAACCACTGCTCATGTTGTAGGGCATCTCCTTCCAGATAGTCTTCTAATTATTTCCAAAAGGCTACTTAAAATAGGTGAAGAAAATTCTAAGGTACATAATGAGTTCATATAAAGAATAGGCAGCTCCACAAGCAATTAATGTATTTTTCCAAAGCTACAGCTGAAACAGAAAACAACCAGGGGCTCATCTTACTTATCCACGCAGCTTGAACAACACAGCCTTTTATACAACAGACATAAAAGAAACAGATTAATTTTTAAAGAGTAAATGATTAAAATATGTAATTGTACTCCATAACTCATAGCAGGTTTCCAAATTGTAATCAATATTTTCCTTGCATTTAAGCACTGCCGAATCTTAATGCTTTTTAAATGTTGAAATGCCAGAAAAAAATATTTTATAGGTAACTATGTTTGGTTATATAGGTGACTGTAGTTTCTGAAGTTTCTTGCAAACCCAATATGGGTTAAGTGCCCATTTGTATTGTTATAAAACTTCTTTACAGTGCTGTAATACAATAGCTCAAGCAATGGACCCTGAGCTAATATTTAGCATACAACCTGATAGCGACATGTAGACCCAAACACAGGTGGAAAACTAAAAGCCTACAGCAAGTACAACAGTATTTGTATTATTTTATTCAAAAGTTTAATAATACATGTGTCAAAATATACTTTTCAAAGCAGAAACTATATTTGGAAGTAGTAATTCATAAGTCAAGCCAACTGTTTGGCAATTACAGCACGTGCAGTACTGTGGACTATCAACAGCTTGGTTAGTCCAATGGCAACGTAAGAAGACTTCCCTTCCCCTTCAAATGCAAGCTCTTTAGCCAGTAAAGATACCTAACTCTTTATCCAAATTTTCTGAATAACAATTTTGGGCCAAACGCAAAATTGCACCAAGGATCACCTTCTAAAAGTCTAGCCAGTGCCATTTAAAAAAACAAACGAACAAACATAAAAAAACCCCCAAAGCACCACATCACAAAACAAAAACCACACACCATACCCCCCAACCAAACATAACAAAAAAAAGCAACCTAAAACATAATGCCTTAAAATGTGTAAATTTTTCGGTTCTATACAGTGTGTGTTGTTCCAGACCCAGGCAAGGCATAAAATGTTCAAGTATGGCAACAGTCAAAAGTAACCCTAAAAGTACTTGTAGTAAGAAGTACAGAGCATTTCTCAATATGAGCCAACAGGAATCGCCACCGTCTGCCTGTATTACTGGGAGAAAGCCTGGTGAATCTCCCAGTGATGACAAACTAGACCAGACCTCTCCCTTACTGGTTTGGACATTAGGAAAAGGTTCTTCACGGAGATGGTCATTGGTCACTGGAACAGGCTCCCCAGGGAAGGGGTCACGGCACCAAGCCTGTCAGAGTTCAAGGAGCATCTGGATGATGCTCTTCATCATATGGTTTAGATTTAGGTAGTTCTGTGAGGGGCAGGGAGTTGGACTCGATAAGCCTTATAAGCCCCTTCCAACTCAAGATAACTCCATAATTCTATACCCACATTTGCAGTCAACAAAATGTTGATAACCTATTAATACTTTTCAAGAGGCTTTTTTTATTCGGAAATACATAATCATGCCTTTTCCCTTTCATTTATATAGGGACAGCAATACTTTGTTATAGGTCTCCTACAGTCTTCCAAACAAAGCTCTGGACTACTACATATTGAACGGGTATTACGTCCACAAATCCCTGGTGCAGACGGCAGCTGCACAGATTAAGACTGGCGGCAGGAACCAAGAACACCAACCAGCGAATCCAGCTTCTGTATTAAAGGAAAAATGCCTCCAGAACTCCAGATCTCAGTGCCCTTTGCTCAACCTCGTTACGTGCAGCAGCCAGCCACATCCGAGCCGTCAAGAAGGGAACGGGCCAAGGTCTCGCTCGGCTTTTGCACAGCCTGGAATTGCCCTTCTGCATCACTAGGACTATCCAGTGCCCCTTAAGACGGCTAAACAGGAGAAAGGTGGAAAGGGCTTCTTCAATTCAGTGCACTTGCACTGAACAGGCAATGCAATGGGGAAACCACAACATACACAACCCTGCATCTCCCTTTGTGATACACCGCTTTGGAAGTGCCCATTTCTGCTCACAGATTTACTAGTTTAGAGCAATCTAATCCTAGAGCCCCCTGCCCTCATCCCTCCTACTGCTGCAAGTGATCCTTCTACATCATACAGACACACAAAAAAAAACCCCACCACAGGAGGAGAGCATTTAAGGGATATTTCTCTCATTTTGATTCAGGAGAGGTGCTAGAATGAGTTGTTAAAAATATATTAGGGGGTTAAAAATCAAAATGCTTGTTTTTTCAGGAGCATGGAAGCTCAAGCCTTTCAAAGCACTTTTCCATGAATGTGCTATCAGCATTTCTAGACAAATTCAACATATATGGGATTAACTCCTATATGGAACACTTGATTACTTGAAAAACAGTCACTGCTTGCTTTTGGCATACCTCCCTAAGAATAGTACTTTAATTAAAACAGCATATGTTTTCTAAGCTATTAAATAAATTGATATACTTTAATATTAGGAAAAAGTTGTTTGGTTGGTTTTTAAACACAAAGTCTATAAAGTGGTAAACTAAAGAGCGTATTTTCTTTTTGTTTACTTACTGCTAATTCAGTTTGGCTATTAGCTAAGAACGTTTTCATGTTCCTAAGTCAGAAAAGTCTGATGAACCTAGACCTAGGAAACTAGATCTGCTTCTTGTGATTGATCCCTTTTAAACCAAATTATATTTGTGTTTTCATGTATCCATACTATTTCTGCATGCAGTGTACTTCTGGGTGACAGAATGGTTTGTTCGTTGGAACGGCAGTTTCCTAAGTTTATTCCACTTTTTTTATCCTGTAGACAAACCTGAAAATAATTCAAGGCCTGTCCTCTTCACCTGTTATTACAAAACTTACAGGAAATGAGTGGTCTTCATAAATTCAGTTTTGTTTGTTTGGTTTTTTGTGGGTTTTGTTTACATTACTTTAGATTATCCAATGCATTCAGAAGTCACTGTGGTAATATGTGCCTTCTTATACAATACTGCACTAGAATAGTCACTTATTAACCATAGCACAGAACTGCATTTTACGATTAAAGAGTGCAACATGTATGAGTCAGACTTTTGATTTAATAACATTTCCTTTAACAAAGCTAGAGTAGAATATTTCATAAGCCTGGCTCAAAAACATCCTCTACTTAAATACCTGATTATGTTTTGTCTTTACTTTGGAGAAGTGCTAAATGGAAATACATAAAAATGGAAGAGAACACACACGCAAAAAAGGGAGGAAAAATAACCCAGAAAATTTCTAACACTGATACAATCTTTTGGAAGGAAAAACTCTTCTTGTTCAGACAGAGTCACTCAACATACATAACTCATGTTTTGTTTATCCATCTCTTCCTGCTGTTCTTGATCATCTGCCCATAGACTCAGAAAAGCCTATAGGAGGCAGCAGTATTAAAACAAAATAAATAAAAAATCATCACTTCCAGTCCCCCACTTTGTTCCGGCTTATGCCCTTGCACAAACCTTTCCCTAGACATCGCATCCTCCCCCCGTCCCGTTGATCAGTAACAGGACTCTTTCCTGATCCTGCAGTAAGCTGGCTCAGGTAATGAAGACCGCAGACACATTTATATTTTTAACAGGGCAAATAACTGCACCTCCTTAAACTGCTCCTAGCAGGGCAATAAAACTGTCTATGCCTGCACCAGTGAAGTGGCAGGACTGATGGGCCAGTGATAGGACTTCCGTGCTCAGTGAAACCAAGCTGCAATACTCAGTCTTTATAGATAAGGATTCACTCTTGATACTCTCTTGTATTTCCATATCTAATTAAGTGAATATTCCCAAGCTTTCCCTCACATATGCAATGTCACCCTTCTGTGCAAGCAAAAATTTCACATTATTTGACACTAGTTTAAAACTAAAATTCATTAGCAGAGGTTAGACAACCCTCATCAATTAACAACTTTGAATCCCAACTGCATCAGCCACGTACATGGGGTAAGGGAGCATTTGCCTCTCTGTTAAGATGTCAAATAAGAGAATTACTTCAATTCCTTAAACTAAAGCACAGGTCAGGTTCTTGTTGCCTTCTAATCTCTAGGTCTAGCAAGAAGAGCGAAAAAGATTAGAAAAACCCCCACAAAATAAGGGTATTTACCCTGTTTCTGAATGAAGACTATGTCTGGTAAGAGGGTTACCTGTTGCCTCACCTGGTCTTAGTTTTGTTCCCAACTAATCCACCGGCTGGTCCACTACAGATCACTGCTAGGAAGATGCTGCCATTCTTGCTCATGTTACGGCAGCATCTTTTCCTGTAGTCTGTTGTACTCCATTATTAAATAATGCCTCCATGCAACTAGAACAGGGGTTTTGTCAGTGCTGGACTCAACATCCGCCCAGAAATGCTGGCATAAGCCTGCAGGGCTCTGGGATGGGGTACACCCTTGTTACAGACCTCCACCTTCCAGGCGCTCCAGCCAACTTAAGTCCCCATGTTTTAGTCCCACACCTGTCAAATTTTAACAGCCCCATTCTTACTCTGTTTTAGCGTGTGTGTGTGGTTTCACACTCCGAAGGACAGCGGAGTGCCATTTCCAGCTATGATTTCTGTGCTCCTGTCCTACAAAACAATCATCAGCATGTGAAACACAAAACACAGTTAGACTTGGGGGATGGGAATCACTTTTTCCCTTGGATATAATCCGCTCCTTCCAGCAAAAGGAAACTACAATAACCAAACCACCAACTCACAGGAGACCTTACAGTCTCAGCAATTTTCATGCTGAGCTCCCCCTGGAATCAGTGCATGGTATGGTTAAGGGACTGACTGTCCTCCTTGGAAAAGGCACATTTACTTCAATATAGTATTAAAAGGAACAACTAAAGTAAATGTTAGCATATTAAAGAGAGTTAACTGTTTAGTCACAAAGTCAGCCTTTACTGCTAAAAAAAAAAACAAACCAACTTACTTTCTACAGGCAGTAAGGTTGTTTCCCCTAACTTTCACCGTGTTCCACTTTAGTCTGATTTTCTCTCACACCCAGTATTGATGCTTACAAGAGCAGCAGGAAGCAGTGAAAGCAAATCAAGACAGGTTTCCCTTATAACATGATTAAATCTTTTTAAGCATCAGGAATGCATAATTTGGCATGTTGAAAGAGATGCACATGGCTATCACTTTAAAAAAAGCCTCTTTTAGGACCAAAATCTTTTTACATTCTCTTTCTCACAGGTATGTGTTCACATGCTCTGACCTATTTTTAGAATGCCCTTCCTAGTTTAATTTTTAAACCCGAGTCTGGATACTTTTTCCCCCCCCTCTCTGCCCAGATATCCTTGTTGAGCCTGTCCCACTACTGGAAGCAGCAAGGACATGAAGTCAGTCTGCCACAGGTTTGCATTCCATCCCTTTCCCACCAAGAGCAGAAACACCAAAATGGGGAAAGAGTCACCCCTGTATCAAGAGTAGCACTTACAGGCCAAGACCCCTAACTTCCTACCGCACGCATGCTATTGTATGTACTTTCTGTCACAGTATGTGACATAAAGCCATCTAATTAAATGATACAAAGCTTAAAAGAAGAAAAAAAACCCCACCCAACCAGTACTGTTTCCCAAACTTTACCAAAACCAGAATACATAAGCACACCTGCCTGCATTCGTCAGGTAGCCAGCCCAGACTTAGGTTTGACAGCAGCTCTGTAACAAAATAAACCCACCACAGACTATAGTATAAATACGTAACTAAACCTTCTGGCAGTTTTCTCTTTACTAGGTATAATTCAACTCTTACGGCTTTAGCTATGCATGATACAGCTCACAAATAGTAGAATTTTAACCAAAGTTTGTTTATATACTTTTATTTAGAAGGGTCTTGTACCTGAAAGCCCATATACAACACACATCTTCTGAAAGGAAAGAGAAACTTCAGACAACCAGTGGTGATAGTGTGAACTATTTAAGGAATAAGTAAGTTGCTTTAGATTAAGCCAACTATTCCCATCCCACTTGCAAACAACTGGAAAAACCCCCAAACTATAATGATGGTTAAGAGGGGGTGGAGAGAGGAATTTAACCAGCTATTTTACATCGGCTAATCAACAAGAAATATCTGCTGACCAAAACTCAGGCAGCCACTGATGGATAATAAAGCCCCTCCCAGAGCTGGGAGGTACAGCATGGATCTGCTCCTTCATTTTGCTGCCTAGAACTACTACATGTTTTTTGTTACACATCACATTTTGCCAGTTTTCCACTTGTAAAAGTTCATGCCCTAGACTGGCTTACCAGGTTCAGAGTCATTCCAGCACAATACGTATTTACAAAGTGTTTTATAAAAGCTATACAGCTATAGCTGTTTTTAAAGCTATTAATGCAGTGGTTATGTCAAACAAGTAACACAGAAGTTAAGGTGACAAATAATGGCGATATTCTCAACTCTGCAACAAGTGGTAGTTCCAGAGACACAGGTATAATTTCTCCAAGTTTCAAGTATTTAAGACTAGCAAGTCTAAATATCTCTACCACTTCATAGGTGTACTGTGTTAGGAGGCTTTCCCAGAAAATAAGGATGTTGGAAGGTGGGGTTTTTTTAATTTGTTTGTACGCTTGTTGGTTTGGTGGGGATTTGTTGTTTTTTGGTGGGTTGGGTTTTTTTCCATCTCTAAAGAATGCCCACTGTTAGACCCAACTCATTTATTCTCCCACTTATCCACCTGCACTCTTCTTCACATTCAGATAGCACAGAAAAAAATACCAAGTTCTACAGTAGTACTAGGACCACTCAGGTATCTTCTTCTCTACACATACTTAAGGCAGGCCAAATTTCTCTTCACATCTTTGCTTCCAATCAGTTTGCTCCACCAGTATGCCTATTGATGATGCCTACAAGTACATACCATAGAAAGTATTAAAACAAACTACCACATTTATCTCAAACATATCAGGAGGGCATGTATTATCACTTAGGCACAAAAAGATTAGGGGTTTGGTTGTTGGTTTGTTTGGTTTTTTTTTTAAATAAAAAATGTGTTCCAGTATATTAAGCACCTCTAGGACAAAAATATTTAAATAGAATATGTTCACCTTACACAGAGGTCTTCAAATAACTTCAAAACTGTAGCTGAGAGTAATTCAGCCTTAGATTACTTACATATGTAGTCCCAAGGAGTGGCAAACAGTACTTGTAAACTGAGAGGAAGTAATGCACATAGACCACAGAGTGTCAAAATATTTAGTGCTAGTCGAATTCAACAGAAGACAAGCCTCCTGGTTTGTACCATGGTCACTGAACAACCAATATAAATCACTTACGCATTTCCAGAAGAAAGTGTTTTATGCACAAATTATACATGAGCAATCTGCAAAGAATAAAGAACACACACATGGCTACCAAAGAGAACTAATCAAAGTGTACAGAAGATGATACACCATTTTCTTCTCCTCTGATCTCATTTTAGTAATTAACAGTTATTTCTACATATCTTAAGTGACTCACTTGCAAATAACAAAGACAAGAATACAGTGCTGGAACACACCATTAGTATGTATATTGGGAATCAGAATTCAGAAAAGTCAGTTTACAAAGATGTTTGTATTTACACATTTGTTTATAAAGTCTAGTTCATAAAGTCTAGATTAAATTAAGAGAAAATCATAGGGATACCTGCCCCTAATTCGTAAGGCAATTTATGCAGGCTGAAAGGTAACCATGTGTTTGTTTCTCCAACTCATTTTTATTTATTACATCTGAAGAACATTACGTTATTTGTGCTCTTCAAATCACAAAAAGCCTCCAAACATCATTTGTGCAGATATGGTTTTTAGAAGGGACACATTTAGAAATTTCACATTTGATCCACCCAAATGAGATCTATTTTACCCAGAAAGACATAAAAGCATAGAAAATAATCACAGCTTACTCCCCCACAACTTCTATCACTACTTTTTTTTCTTCTTCTAAAATTTCTACAAGTAAACTTCATCACTACAACTTCAAATGTCATAAGGAGGCCTCTACCCTAATTCTTTCTAATGAGAAGGTATGAGGTCATTTGATAAGAGCTTTTAAATATGAAATCTAAATTAAGATTAGAAAGAAAGAAAAAAAAAATCAACAAAACAAAAACCCACACCCACCCCCCAACCCCAAAACACCAACTCCAAAATACAGAACACCCATAAAGCTGCCCCCGCACCATGTGCTTCATCCCCAAGATAGTATGACAGCTGCTCAGGAACTGAAAAGTGGACGCCATCCATTGCTTCCCTCCCAGTTTTAAAAGTATTTGATGTTCCTAGTACCACCAGCTCTAATACACCCATTGTCATATGTCCTTCCAATAGTCTTTCTCCTGCCTACAGTTTTGATACTGAAGCATAGTAACTGCAATATTCAGGAATATTTCAGTATTTTACATTATTTTTTGGAATTACTCAAGCAACCACTGCTATTTCTACAACCCAGGGCATCTTGTCACAGTTCTTCAGATCCTGCAGCTAAGTGCCAAGTTACATGGGCAATTCTGGGGTTTTATTAATTTAAAAAAAAAAAAAGGTAAACTAATTGTGTGATGCAAGCGGAACAGCTGTGTTTTCCAGCAACTCTTTGCTCAGCAAGGTGCGGAGACAACACATCTTGACTTTGGCCATCCCACCACAGGGGATGGACCTTCTGCAGAGGAATGGGGCAGGTCACTAGGGTCACTAGCATTGCCATGGATAAACCTGACTAGAGTCCCCCTGCCACAGCACCAAGCAATAAGCTAACAAGAATTAGATCAGATAGCAGATCTACAAGCGTTTATAGCCCATGACTCAACTTTCCCTCCTGTACAGTGACTTTTAAGGAGGACAAGAAAAGGAGACGAGCATGCTTACATGTTAAATTCATACAATCCATTATCCAAAAGAGTAACTGATATCTGAGGCTCTAAATCTACTTAAGCAGCAGAACAGCAATGGCCTACAAAACCCCCAAAAGGCCACAACAGAGGAAATTTGATTGTTTTTCTGCTCTTGGCATCTCGTGAAGCATGTGCAATTTTCCTCAAAAAAAATAACAGAGTCATAAGGTAGGAGCCACAGAAATAGCATGATCATCAGCGCAAAGAGGGTATTTCAAGACCTGCTTTAATGCCCAAATTCAGATTTGCAGGGACAGAATACACCTGGTATTTACCCAGACAAGGCTCTGAAGACACCAGAACTACAGGAACCACACAGTACTGTAACCCGAAATACTCAGTATTGCCCCAAAAGTAGTGCTCAAATACTGTTCATCTCCCCTACTGCACATTAGAATACTTTGAAAACAAAACCAGAACAGGGTAATGTGAAAGTGAAATCGCCTGGAAAGCCTGAAGAGATCACTGAACAGACCCTTTTTCCAGTAAGGGAGTTCATAGTAGAAAATGACTAATGATATAACTTGAGGTCCAAAAGATAAAGTTTGGGAACATGACCTTTTATGCATTTCAGATCAAGAACCGGTTCGGTCATATGCGTGCTAAGATAGCCCTGGGCACATGACAAACCAGCTTAAAACAACAACAACCACAAAAAAAAGAGAAAAAAGAAAGAAAAAAAAAAAAAGAAGAGTGAATTTGAGAGCAAGGACTCAAGACAGCTGCATTGAAGAACATCTGCAAAAGACATGATCAAACTTTCATACTTGATATTGCGAACCAAAGACAAGACAGAGTTCAGTAAACAGTAAATGTGATTCTGCACAACCTTGTTATCTTTTCATCTCAGCATTTAAACCTATGTGAGGGAGTGCAAAGGGGTTACAAAATGCTATCAGCACAGTTTATTATTGTTCCTTTTGCATTTATTTTGTAGCAGCATAAAACTTAAGGGAGCAGAGACTTAAACATCAGTAACTTGAGAGGACCAGGACTGATTCTTGAGAAATTATCTTGACCTCCAGCAGCAAGGGGAAATTCTTCTTCAAGAAATTTTGTGCTCTGACGTGGCTGCTGTTGAGCAGACGGGAGCAGATATGCTTTTCACATGTTAGCTAAGCAAAAGTGAATGGCAAAGGTGCATACATTCTTCTCTTATTTCCCATAAATAGGGCCTGAATTAACAGACAAGACATTTTCCAGACGTTTTTGCCTTTCCACCCCATAACCATACACCTCTTCTCCATTTTTCAGGGAGTTCTAGGACTTTACCACATGATCTTGGTATTAAGGTGAAATTTTTGCCTTACTGAAGTCAACAGCACCATTCCTTCTAATTTCAAAGGTGAAGGACTTCATGCTCATCCATGGTGTTCTTCTTCCCCAGCCCCTCACCCCTTTTAAATCTTCATACTCTGCTTTCGAACTTTAGCTTCTAATCCTCCTTCTCGCATCTCGCCCAAGAGTGATTTTGCTCATCTCTCTTCTGAAAGCACCTTTAGATCACTTCAAGTTATGACTGTTATTATGAATTCAAGCAAGATCAAGCTGTTGTCCTAGCAGCACGTTTAGGAAGCACAGACTAGAACTTGAAGCCTTCAGCTCTTTTAAACAAGGGAAAGGAAGGATGCTCTTGGATATGAGTTACGAGGTATCTCCACAAGCCAGAAATAGTCAGGCAAGACTAGTCATTCTATTAATCAGTCTTTAAAGGACAGTCTTATTGTTTCATAATTAATTTAGCACCTAAGATTCTAGTAAGGAGATGAAAGTTAGCTACCTCAGCAGCAAGGAGTCCACGTACTGCTCTTGTTAGATAAGAAAGAAATGATAAAAGGAAGTCCTCTGCAAAATAAGGCCAACATAGCCAGCAGCCCTTGCTGCCTCAATGCTTCCAGGAAGAGCTGCGCAGAAAGAGTTCCTTCCAAGTTTCACGTAGCTTTGTCCTTCCCCATCAAAATCTGCCCTGTACGGGACTGGCAGCACACGCTTGCTTGGACACCACCACCCACCGGGGATGTCTGCTCCTCCGGCTGGGACTGCATTGCTGGAAAAATGGCCATGAGCAGGAGATGAAAAAAGTGGGAAAAGAGGCAGCTTGGGGGAATTTTGTTGGGGTTTTTGTTTTGTTTTTAATTGGTTTGTTTGGGGTAGAGTTTGGTTTTTTTTTTTGTTTTTTTTTTTTT
>VZSF01010685.1:563953-576651 GCA_013398295.1 Chionis minor
GGGTTTTTTTTTTTTTTTTTTTTTTTTTTTTTTTTTTTGGGGGTGTGTTTTTTTTTTTTTTTTTTTTTTTTTTTTTTTTTTTTTTACACACATGACACTTGCCACGTACTCACCTTTTTGGTAACTACAAAAACTCCAAAGTGAGTGGAGAAAGAAAAACAACACTCGGGCAAGAATTTTTGCCACAAGTGATAAGCAAAACAACTACGTTCAAACACAGTCGAGGGGTACAGACAAGAAAGTTGAGGCCTGAGTCCTGTTGTTTCTACTGTCTGCGAAATGGAAGGCAGAAGCCAGTAACTTGATGTTCTTCCCTGCTTTTTCACCTTATTTCGGCAGCAGTAAGAATAAAAGACAAAAGAAGCACCAAAGAACAAAGCCTGAATCTCATTCTGGCAAAAAGAGGTAAGGGAAACAAAAGACGTAAGTGGAAGTGGATGGACTACTTATAGCAATTATTGTCAAATATTTTTGCACTTCCTTCCTCAATGTAGCCCCTTTCCTACACAAAGGCCTACAAATAATTTTGAGAGGTTCCCTTTGTAGAACAAGGAGAACGGAAGACTGTAATAATACTATGCAATGAAGATAAATTTTCCCAATAATGCAAGCTACAGGAAACACATGGAGGTCAAATAAAATTATTTGACTATTATTTGCCTTTTCAAACACTATTTTCCTCAGCTGCTAAATAAAAACATTATGAAGCCATTTTACACAGTAAAATTTAACCTTATATTAACCTTCCATATTAAGTAAACAAACCTTTCTAGCCAATAAGCATCTCTATGAACTCTCCAAGATGATAAGCAATACCTTAATTACATTCATTTACATGACTTTGAAATTGTTCCAGATCAAAGTCAACAACTACAAGGTCAAAGAGTATGGAAATCTAAAATAAGGAGAAATCCATAGTTGGCCAGTTCATACAAGCAGGGTACAGCATCCTTTCTACCCAGTTTGTAACGGGTCAGGGATACCAACCTTTTCATCAATTACATGAAAAAAAAAAAAATCCTCTGAAACACCAAAGACTGAGTGCATCCTTCCTTTTTTTAAAGACTTTTCAAAATGGAAAACAATGGACACTAGAACTGTTTTTAATGGCCAATCAAGCTGTATGAATCTTTATACAAATCTTTCACAATATTCTAACTGAAAGGCACAATACAAAAGATGACATATTAAAAGAAAAAGATGCAGCTGATTCACTGACAGTTACAGAGTATTTGGTATAGTGTCCTGTTATATTCAGTAATGCTACACTGAATAGTTTTGCTGAGATTTATCTAATCATGAAAGTGGAAGAGTAGCAGAGAAACCACCATACTGATTCCACATAACGATACTTCAATAACTCTGCAGACTCAGAGAGAAGCCCAAGCCCAATTAAAAATAAATAAATAAACTCCACTGCCTAGACTTTCACTCTCATCAACAAAGATAAACTATATCCTTAAGATATGGGAAGAAAATATCCTGTGTTTTAGTCCTGAATACAATCTTTAGTATGCTACCTGCAAACCTTTATTATTCAATCTGTGCTATGCTTCAAGCAGAAAAGGCTAATGAGACTCAAGCAGCAATTATAAATATTTTAACAATGACTGTTTCAAGAAACTTGATAAAGTATGTTCTGCCCTGGAACAGCAGAAGAGCAGACACAGCGTCCATCCCATTCCCAAGATATTAGATAATGGCTCAGGTATGATCAATAGCAATCAAATTAGCCAAAATATAGCATATATGCACACGGCACTAATGGATCGTTTCAGGATTATAGTTTGTGTATTATAACCATGAAACTATTACAACTATGCATATACAAAAATCTAGAAGTATGGCTTTAGGCAATCCCATATCAACACACTGCAGCTGACAACATTTTCGTACTATTAAATTAGATAAATCTCCCTGCACCTTCACTTTACTAGCCAAGCACTTTTTACACAACTCTCAAGCCAACAACCTTCTGCAATTTAAGTATGATTTAGTGCAAGAGAAGCAATGAGTATTATAAAATTTATGCTTGTTCACCTTCTCTCCCCACAGAGAAGGGCAAGATGTTTTTTTCATGTAAATATGTATTAGATCCAAATCATTTAAATAGATATTATTCCATAGAGAACATGATGCTGCATATGCCCATTTCAGCTCCATGTTACTAAATAAACTGCAAGATAATGATGTTGCCTTGCTCATCCTAAAGGACACTGAAAATATTTCTAGGCATTTCAAACAGAAGAGACTCACAAGAACAAAAGAAAAACTAAGGTGGCTTTTCCAAAGCTAGATAAGGTGAAGACAAGGTGTTCGTAAGTCACAAATCAGTACATCTCTTCAGAAACAGGCCACAGCTGTTGCAGCAAAAGTATAGCTCAGGTAGGTGGAGCAATCTTTACGGTATGGCTATCGAGTCATTACTACCTTCAATAGATAAAAACTATTTTAAAGTTAATGCAGGAATGTTAAATGCAAGGAGCCAAATGTTAATTTCATGCAGTTTTACTTTTCAGTCATATTTAGCTACAAGTGTCACTCCCTGAATGGAGAGGAGACAGAGAACAGGGAAACGTTAAACAATTTCTTTTAAAAATGAGAGCTTTAAGCATTAATTTTAAGTGAGCACAAATATCTCACTGCTTTTCACAAAGTACAGAGGAAGTTAATCAGCATATCACCACAAAATACATTTATATTTAACAACCGAATTCAAAATAATGTATTTAAAGTGAGGAAGAGTGTCATTGGTCTTGAAGCTATCACATATCTTTTGGGCCACAGTCAGTTACCTTACAATACCATCTGACCTCTGCTTGATTTTAAAATAGGATAATCACCTTCAACTATGCATGAACCTTGAACATTATCAAAAACAGTTTTATTGCATCAACGATTTATTAATAGTCTTGTATTAATAGCAATGTAACTTTGACTTTACAAAGTCATAAAGATGATGAGAAACACAGTCAAGACTTATTGTGCTGCCTATTTTATTTTAGGCTTACGAGGCAACCCCATGATACAATCAGAAAAACTATCCAGAGAATAACAGTGACGACGAAAAAAAAACCCCAACAGAAAACACGTGTATCATCCCAGTTAAGCAACAGAGCGGGGGGGGAAGGATACAGGGAGCGTAAGGAAGTTAAGATAAATATTGAAACCTTTTCAGTACTGGTATTCTCCTCTAGCCAACTGCGCTTGGAACCGGAGAACTGCTCGACCCAAGGCAGGTGACCTCTGGACAAGCACACAAACAGCCGACGGCTATAAGGAAAAGGCGCGAGCCTTACGCAGGAGCGCACGGAGCCAGATTCCGCTTCCAAGCCAAGCTTTGCAAGACGACCAAAGCCTACGGGCCGACGTTCAAAACAAACCTGACGAAGGAGGAAATGTTCCTCCCAGACCTTTTGGGTTCAAAACACTTGCCGCAGCAGCCCTGCTGCGTTCTTCGTATTGCACGGTCACTTTTATAGCTGTTAGCCCCATTACAACACAGTTGACAGTTAAAACAAAGAGCAACTAAGAAAGTACAATATTCTATAACTGGCATTTACAGCACCGGCCTTGGACTTCTAATCTTTACCAGACGGGCACACAAATCAATCTATCAGCTCATAAAGGTGTGCTTTTTTAACCTCTAAAACAGATGGGATTGGCCAGAAACGTCTGGCATGTCAAACTGCTAATCACTGCTGCCCTTTGCACAAAATAACCCACTTAAGTTGAGGCATGGTTGCACCGTAACAGACATTAGTCTGTGGGAAACCCATTTAACTGTCACATACTCCTGCCACTCCTGCTCTCCCTTAATTAAGCCTAATGCCTTATGCTTTGACCTTTTGTTCTAGCCTATTAACCCTATCTAGTACCAGTTCAAATATGTTAAACTTAAAAGTTTGCTGTAAAATATTAAATGCCAAGCTACAGGAAGAACAAGGGACATTTCTCTAGCCTGCAAGTTACCAATCCCTTCACCAAATTCCCTATGCTGACAAAATGGAAGCCCTATGTTCATTCCTAAAGACAAAATATATCCAAACTCCGAGCAGTTTCACAGCAAAAAAAGGTGGAGCTTCTGCCACTTGCATAGCCGACCTTTTTCCTCCTTCAGAGGACTAAGGAAAAAAAGTGAAACTTCTGGTTGCAACTTCATATCCTCAGGCTTTTGGGTTTTTGTCCAACAAGAAAAGCACATATCATCAACCAAGATCACACTACACTCATTTGCTTTTCTCTAAAACCTATCATTAAAATAAGATGCAATTGTTTTACAGTGACCAGTTCTTCCTCAATTAAAGGCTGCATCTGCAAACCTTGTTCACACTGAGTCATCACCTTGTTCTTTTGACAATAGTTACAATTACTATTACATTTTAATTCTCACATATATCTTTTCAGGAGTTACATCTTTTGAAGTTTCTTAAAGAAAGGCCATAATTTATAAAATTTAGCTTACTGCTACAGATGTTTACTTGAGTTAAGCTCAGCTTTAGACATCATGACTACCTTCCCCTCCTGTATCTCTTAGTTCATGAAGGTTACACAGCATCAACAAGATCAACAGTTATGTTTGCAAAGCAGTACTCTTCTGGGGAAAGACCATCCTCATGGTGCAGAAATACAACTTAAAACAAGAAATCTCACTCCAGTGACAAAACCAGATGTCTGATCAAGACAACTCTACTACACTCCATGTTACAGCTATTTACAGTGGTGTGCAGTGCAAACTCGTACATCAACACAGGTATTCTATAGTTAGTGTCTCTAACCAATAAACAAACCTGTTCCCCACCCCCTCCTCAGAAAAAAAAAAATCAAGACATAGCACATAACTGTTCTATAACATTGGTTAGAAATGGAAAAAAGAACACAAACTGCATCAGCGTTACCAGCCACGTATACACTAACACACACATTCTCTCAAATCTTACGGTTTAACCACCTCACTGATGAGCTGAATACATGATGCAAGATCCTTATTTACAGCTCACACTTTTGCAACTCTGACTAAATAGAATTGCTTTTAAACCAAGGTGACAATCTTGAAACAAAGGTTTGAATTTAAGTATTTCTGAAGACGTGAAACATTTTGAAAAGCTTGTTGCCACAAAAGCTACTGTCTACTAAGGTCTGTTAAGGCTGTACAAGTGACCATCTGCTGCTGATCACAACAATTCTCAAGTTGTAAATAGGTAATTAATCAATTACAGTTTAATTCCAAAATGCCTGTTTTACTGGTTCCGAGACCAGCAAGTAACACAATTAACTTTCCTGGAAGTACAATTGCTTGACAGCTAAGAAGCACTACAGCAATGCTAGGCTTCTTTTTTTGAGGAGTCAAACAGGAAGCATCATGAGGAGGGGGCGGAAAAAAAAAAAAAAAAAAAAAAAGACCCTTCACCTTGATTTTCCTGTATTTCCAAAACAATGGTTCTGGATAAATCCAAATCTCCCCCAGTTTAAAAAGCACAGATATTTTCTAACGATTTCACTTTGTCGTATTCTATCACATTGGAGATGCTCAAACTGCAGTGTATACAGAACAATGCTGTATCAAAATGAAGCCAAGCAGCACATGAATTTATTTAAAAAAAAGAAAAATACAGCCTCGCATCTGCAATCTGTGTCATTACAGCGGATGTGCTAGAAGTTCTGCAGGCTGGGATTTGGTATGACTTCTAGACCTTCCCTACTAAAGCTCACAAAAGTTGCCACTGGAGGCAATGCAAATGAGTCCTAAGAGAGGCCAGAAACAAAACAACAACTGCTTGTCAACCATTACATGCCCAAATTGTATTCTTTATGCTCATCAGCATTCTTAAGTTCTTAGGCATGCACGTAGGCCCATCGAGTAGAGTGGGGCTACTCAAGTGAATAAAATTACTCACAAACCAAAGTGTGTATACATAAGCAATCACTGGACAACACTCGGGGAATTATTCCCCAGTATCAAAGAAAAATAGGATTTAGGAGAGGGGAACCAAGGGAGCAGATCCAAACAAAGTGACAGTGGTGCTAAATGTCTACAAGCCACTGTCACACAGTATCTAATAATGATTTTACTGTGATGATCCCTTGCCACAGAAGCTCCATTAGGATCTGGTTTATTTAAAAAAAAAAAAAGATTGTAACACAGTGAGTTTTATTTAATCTTCCCTTTCACTCTGAAATTACATACAAATCAGGTTCTTCTCTATTTAGCAACTACCTCCCAAACAAGTAGGCTAAATATTCAGGACTTACCAGCGAATTCCATACAAAAGGTTCAAAGGCTAACTAAAATACTTATTTCTCTGTAATCAGCACACACTAAAAGTCTTACCCTAAAAGGGAGGGATTAACTTGAAAACATCACTTTAAAGCATACTACAATCCTAAAAGACTTATACATGGCAGACAGTTGTATGACAGATTGGGCAAGACAAAGAAACAACCTCAAACCAAAGAGGCAAGGTAAATAACGCAAACCAATTATTTACCTTGAAAGTGGTCCCATCAGGGAAGCCCTTCCTTCAGCAGTCCAAGGATGAATTAAGTTTCTTCCTCAACAATTCCATGCTTGATCTGAAAAGAACAGCAAAAATCACCTGATGAAATTCTGCATACCAATTGCTCCTCGTCCAATATACCTCTGTCTACTTTCTTATTGATGGTGTAACAGAAAGCGATGCTGTATTTTGGATAGTAAGAACCGCAAATAACATTCCTATTTCAGAAGAAAAACGTAGCTCCAAACTTCAGAAATCATAATTTGCTGAAAGGAACTATCAGTAAAACAAGTACAAACAACTTGTGTAGTCTAGACTTGTTAACTAACTGGGTAGTATTTCTGCAAGAAAAAAACAAAACAAACAAAAAAAATCAACATTCAACTGTGATTCAAAGCCATGGTCCTCTTTTTCTTCCTTTCATTCATTTCGTGTCACAGCTGTGACACGAAAAGCTCTCCTTTCTATGTAGTGATTACTGCTTGACGCTTCAAACTTGTGCCTACAAACATCAAAATCCTACTTTTTTTTTAAAAAAAGCCCCTATTAATATATATACACACACAAGGCAAAGGAAAGAGCATAGTATAACTGATGAATGTAATGCTAAATGCCACAAAATTAGTAAAAAAACCCCACTAAACTAGTAGAAGTGATATGATTTTCTTAGGAGATATTGAGGAATTAACTACTATATAATACTACAGTTTTAAGACATTATCCATCACAAGCACCACCTTAAACATTCTTCTCAGCACTCCTCCACTATTCCTAAGTGAACTTTTGCTAAAACATGCAAACTTACAGCTACCCTAGATCATTGTTATTTGTACTATTTCAGCCTGTTCTCCTGACGAGCTTCATTGTTAAAGGTTATGTTAAATCTTCTGTCACCAGGTTACCACCCAAGCAGCAAGTTTATTATGCATGAAGAGTCAAATTTAACTACAGTGAATTTAAAAAAAAAAAACAAAACCAAAACCCAAAAAAACAAAAAAACAAAACAACACAGATTCTTCTCCCCTGTTTGGCTGAACTTTCCCCTTCTCTTGCTTGGCAGAGGGAGAGTCCCTCTTCTCTCTGCCTCACCTCTAGCTTCTGGTCTCACAAAAGCCATGTACAAAAGCCTTTTAAACACAGAATTCCTCCAGCACGGGGCACCCCACGGTGTGCAGGGTGGAGAAGGGGCAGAATGGGAAGTGCGTGCACTGGGGACAGCTCTCAGCATTTCCCCCTTCTGCAAAACCACCCTAGAGAAAACATCGAATGGACCACTACAATATGGGGGGAAAGATACAGGTGTTGACAGATGGGTCATCGTCCAAAAAAAGACCCATTCAAAGCTTTCAGGTACATGAAATACCCTGGAGGTATATAAAAGACAGGTAGATGTGGTGCTGAGGGACATGGTTTAGGGGTCTTTTTGGCAGCGTTAAGTTTACGGTTGGACTCAATGACCTTCCAAGGTCTCTTCCAACCTAAGTGATTCCGTGAAATAACAGAAGCATGCTGGACTACTGCAATCATCAAGACTCAACAAAAGCAATAGATCCAATTAAGCCAAAAGATAAGTACCCTGAAATACTACATCCAGACACTACTTCAAATCCTTCCCCTACATACATCACAAAATAAAAAGCCAGTTTGAACCACAGAACAGTACTGATCAACATTTAAATCCAATTAGGAGGGGGGAAAAAAAAAAATAAAGCTACCATTGCAGTCAAACAGCAAAATGGCAGGTACAGTGACAAAGGTGCTAATAAACATCGTTCAAAGCCTTCCCAACCCCACTGCGCTGAAGGGACCAGCAAGCTGGATGGGGAATCTTTTGTAAGCAAAGGAAACACAGGACAATAGCTCCCTTAGAGTAGAAGTAGCACTTTTAAAAAAAAAAATTATATATATTCACTTTTTCAAGTCAGCTTAATTTGAGAAAGATAGTTAATTCCAGTAGTTTTCCAGTATTTCTGTTCTATATTGTAGATAGAATGCTTTCCGTAACTGACAAGTGGTTTTATTTAAGTATTCCTACTTCCAAGAGAAGACAGATTTGGGGGGGGGCGGGGGGGGCAGGCAAATAGCAAATACACACCCCACACTGTATTGCCATCAAGGTTCAATGTATAGTAAGGATTTCCTTTAGGTCAGGATCAGTCTTTTCTGTATTTTTCCAAACAACTACAAAAGGTTCAGAGAAAAGAGAACAATATTTCTGGGGAAAGTTACATATTCCTTCAATGATGTTTTAAAAATGGGGGAAAAAATAAAGGGAAAAAAAAAGTTTTTCTAGAATAATACTTTATTCCCAAAAACTTCACAGCTGGAGCACTTGCTTTACACATCTCATAGTTGTTTTAAACGTTGACTTGTTTTGTATATAAACTGCTGAAAGTGGGATAGGTGATGACACAAACAATGCCAACAGGACAGCCTCCTGCGGCAAGAGTGATCATTTCTTTCTACCTCAGAGGCAAGCCCTGCTTTCTACATCACTGAAAAAGCCTTTTCAATTTCTGTTCCCACTCCATTTTCATCGTGGGGTGGGGCATGGAGAAGTAGAAAGCCCGTAGCCATGAATTTTAAAGTTTGCTGTGAAAAATCAGCAGCAGAGCAGCAGTACCAGCCTAGAACCAATAAGAACAAAAATACTGTTCTTCTGCAAACAAGATGTACTACGTAGACACATTTCAACACGGAAATTCATTACGTGCTCTTGGGGGCAAGTTAAGTACTCCTTTATTTATTTTCAAAAAACTGTTTCAGTCAAGACCGAAACACCTTTTACATCCAGTGCCCGATCTCTCATGACTCCCTCACAACTTTCTCAGGAGGAGGAAGAGCAACCCACCCAACACCCAGCCTTCCCCAACACTGAGCTGCTTTTCTACACTAAACACTGCCTCTTTGAAATCAGTGAGTAAAATATCCATAGCTTCTACTTTTAATCTGGTATCGTCTATGAGAAAAATTGTTTTTCCTCTACTGAAGACAATGGTATTTAGAAATAAGTGGTATGAAAGCAGTTTCTCTCAAGACAGGCAATTAAACAGGAGCGATGAGCACCAGTAACAATTTAAGGATGAGAAGACTATGCCAGGAGGGGTCTGACCCAAACTAAGATGGCTAGCCTTTGCTTCTTCTCCTTTCTACACATGAATATTTATTTACACGAGTCTTAGTTCCCATTCTCCTCCTTCAGCCATCAAGCCAAGTGACCTGCAACAGACAGCCAAATAAATTACCAAATTAATTCTTTCAAGTGCTAAATAGGTCCGTTAACATTTCTAAGTATTTGAAATAAATAATCCAGAAACACTAAAGTGCAGGCATTCTTCTTTACCAAAAGAATCCCTCTGCCCGCTTTTCCTGAGGCGGATCCATCAGAGAACACAAAGTTTTTACGTGATCACACACATCCATCCAAAGTACTGCCTGCCAACTGTAGCACCTTGTTTTCTACTTCAGTATTTTCAAACGCAGCTAGCAAAACCCCAGCACCATAATATCCAAAAGCAACACCACAAGCCTTTTAAATACTTTCCTCCTATTTGCCATAGGCAGGCCAGCACAGTTCAGATAGTTACTGCTCTTATCGTTTTGGCCTCTTGGCAGGAAGAAAGAGCAAACCACAAATGCAAACCATTAACCTTTTTGTCTTTAGCTTAAGACTGTTTAGACAGACTGTCAAGTTTATGGTTTTATCGTCTTCATACATTTGTGAGTATTACTTCATACCTTTCCCCCCTGTTCAGGCTTCATTCCCTACCTACATTATCTTTCCACTTGCCTGTCATTAAACCCCTGCTGAGCAGTAATGATTTGTACTTCAAAATTCACACTTCTTGTCCCAGAAGAGTATTTATCCTTCTTTTAATCCATGGGATAGTTATCCTATTTGCCCGGCAGCTGGGAGATGAGCCCGGCTGAGCCCAGCCGCCCCAGCCCAGGAGGTCGGACACCAAAACCCCTCTCACAAAGGGGCTTCTGACCCCAAGCCAGGCACCCACTGGAAACCCCACGCTCTCCCCAGCCTCTCTTCTAGACTTCCTCCGCTCACTATATGGGGGGGAAGAACCCACAAGCCATTCAGGTTTTGAGGTTGGGGCAAGTTCCGAAGAGCTATTCTAAAATTAACAAAATACTACAGTCTTCTCCGATAGCCCTGCAAGGAGGTGTCAAGCACAGCCCTTGAGCAAGACAGCTGGCTGGGGGAAATGCAACTCCCTGGCTTCGCCCTGGGCAAGTTTATACATGTGCTCGGCAAAACGCAAAACATAGTTTATCTTCTAATGTAGCAATGCCCCGCACTGTCACTGGTAAAATTAACAGTGCTCTCGCTGCTAACAATAATACAGCTGGTGCTACAGAAACCTTTTGCCAATGTTCAAAGCCAGGAAAACAAAGTTAGCTCTGAAAAGACAAAATAAGCTTTCAGCAAGCAAGCCTTTGACAATTCTTTTAAACCAATCCCACATTAAGCAAAACCTACGGGCAAATATGATCACCATCAACTTAATTCGAGTTCTATAACCTTTACTGAATAAGTTTAAAGGGAAAAAAAAAAAAGAAGTTTTCCTTGGTGCCTTTTACAGAACAGATTCATCCTAGACACAGCTATCAAACACTGCAGGCGATACAGCCAGCGTTTAAATCATCCATTTAAGTTTACGATATAAAAACATTAGTCCACTTTTACTTCTTTATCAACATAGGTTTTATGACTGTAATAAATTTTGGTTATTTTATTTTCCTCCAATTTTGATTAGCGCGTCTTTCACTTTAGAAAAAGCAGCAAGTACGTGGAGCAGAAAGGAAGAACACATTTTCATCTGGTAATTTTCTACCCCAAGACTACTAGGGGGAAAAAAAAATAAAATAAAATCCAATCCATGCAGTCCGGTCTGGCGCTTGACAGCATCTTGTATTCTGTGCACACAGGGTCTACAAAAATCTGAAGCCCACTGACAGCTCTTGCTCACTAGATAACTCGGAACCGTAGGCCAGTTTAACAGGTCAGATTTCTCCCCCACCTGAAACATGCAATCACGACTTGTTACCTCTTCCATCCCAGGCAACAGAAAACATACAGCCCTACATATGCATTTCGCTTACAACAAACTTGCTGTCTTGCGCTGGAGTCAATGGCAACTCTACCTCCAAGGAACGCTGGTAAAATAACAACAAGTCGGAATTCTCAACCGCAAGTCACCCCAGACAGCAGAAGCCCCAAACCTGCCTGAGCACTTCTCCGGAAGCGAACTTTTGCTCTCCAAGATGTCAACGCTCGCTGCCCGCGTAGCGACAATTACTCAGACGCCATTAAATCAGATTTTAACCACAAGATATCAGCTCAGCTCAGAAAGCTTTCGTCATACGGCACCTTAACATGCCACTTTCTAGGGTGCCCGCTCAGCCCCAGGAACAGTAAATCGCATTTGAATATTAAAGAAAAAGGTTTTCTACCACTTGGTAAGGGACTCACCACCCCTTTTCCACAAGTGACTGCTTCCTCCACACGGCTCTTCCCAGCCTGGATCCGCACTCTTTCTTAAATAAGGCTTTACGGTATCTCCGAACATTTATAGTGCCATGACTCAGTTAAATTCTAATCGGCCTGCGAGCTGTCAGGCGCTGCAGGCAGCTCCCCTCAAAACGCAACGAGGAATCGTATCGGTTCCAGATTCCAGAGAGAGGAAGGAGAAAGGGACAACTTCCACTTCAGCCTTCCTAACACCAACATAATACCAAAGCCAGAAATCCCAACGGGGTTTTTTTTGTTGGTTTGGTTGGTTTTTTTTTTTTTTTTTGGTAANGTTTTTTTTTTTTTTTTTGGGGGGGGGGTGGGTGGCGGTGGCTTTTGGTTTTGGTGGTTGGTTCTTTTTTTGGGTTTTGTTTTGTGTTTTTTTTAACGTCTTCAACACGTGTCAAGCATTTTAGCTGAACTCCCCCGTAAATCCAGCGCCTGACACGCCACCGGAACCCGCGGCGCGGGAGCGGGGCCGCAGCGGGGCAGCGCGGGGACAAGGCTGTCGGCACGTCACAAAACTGCCCCGTATTTTGCCAGTGCCATCCTCCCCGCCCGCCCCCTTCCCCCGGCACCACCTTCCTTTAGGTTCCCGCTACCTCCCAACTTCACCACCGACTGACGCTCGGCACAGAACAGCCTCAAACGACACCCTCCGGAGGGAGGGAGTGAGG